>VZTI01000476.1:442533-531698 GCA_013397865.1 Struthidea cinerea | reverse complement strand
TCCCGGCGGGGACGGAGCACAGCCCCGAGGGGGTGGGTGCCGCGGGTGGTGCCCCACCGGCCGAGCCGGCTTCGCCCCCCGCCCCTGGGGCGGTGGCTCCGGCCCCCAGCCCGCGAGCGGGTTCGCGGCGGAACGGGCAGGGCGGTTTGGCTCCTCTGAAATGCCTCGCTAATGGTAGGGGAAAACATATGGCCCTGGAGAAAGCCGCTGGAAGCGATAGCTGTTGGACTTCCCCGAGTTATTTCCCCGAGTCGGTGCGAAGTGAGAACTTCCTCCCGGGATACCCTTTCGGGGGGATGCGGGGCTGAGCACATGGCTGCCTCCCCTGGGTCTGCCCCGCGTCTGTCACAGCACCGCCTGCCAAGGGGCCTGCCGACGCCTGCTCTCCTTTCGGAGTGCTAATCTGACCTCAAGAAAACTTCAGCTGGGTGAGGGAGGGAGGCTGATCCAAAAGGTAATTTACTTAAACGCGTTGGGTTTTTTCGTCCTCGTCCTCCTTCCCTCGCTCAGACAAGGCATCTGTGAAAAGGAGGGAAAGCAATGGGGTTATTGGTGTCTAAGGGTCCAATATGTATGGCAGCTCATAGTGCAGAGAAGAAGGTTAAAACTTGCAAAGACCTGGCACTGGCAAATTACATCACCTGTGAATCGTAGTATTAACTTTTTTAAGCTTGAATTTTGTGGTTCTTTGGATGTTGATTCTTCCTCGTGTTTGAAGTCTCTAGATACTCAGATGTTTAAGGATGAAACATCTTCTTTGTGCTTGCAATGACAATGCTGTTGCATTTTGTAAACATCAGGACGACTTTTATCTTTAATATAGACCTTTTTATTACTTAGCTGTAAATACTTGTGCTGTTTGTAAATCTGCTGCTGATTTGTTGGGTGGCTTTGCAAAAGGTCACTTCAGTTCATCCAATACAGGCATTTTTTTGTAAAATGCCTGTATTGATTTAGTGTGGTACAGGGTCAGACTAGGCATTTATAAATTATTTCACGTTTGTACTTGTGTGCTGTGAGAGCCATGCGTTACAGAGCAACTATTCCTGAGTTGTGCTTTAAAGCCTACTGGCAGATTTTGGTGTGTGGTGTACAGGAGGTGTGCAGCTTGATGTGCATCTAATGCTAAGTGTCCTACTTTTTTAAAAATGTTGAGCACTCTAAAAGGGTCAGTGTAATCCATACCACACGTGCGCTCAAGTGACCTAGAATTAACAGGATAAAACACTTTCAAGCACTGCTGGAGTAAAAGGTAGGATGCTATTTCCTCGTGCATGGCTAACAATGAATTGCTTTTTCAAAGTGTCCAGTGCCATGCTCCCCGATTTGGAGGGTTGCAGAACACCCACCCCACTGCTGGAAAGGCTTGGCTTAAACTGGTGAGACTGGTCATGAGAGCGGAAGGCGCCAGCAGCATGGAGGTGCTCCATGGGGAAATGAACATGATGGCGTTGGTGGCCAGGGGAGGTGGATGCAGAGACCACCATCAATCCTTCATGGACGGTGGGCAGCCCTTCCCGTGGTGTGGGGCTGTTGGAGTTGACAGAGCTGTGTGCCCTTTCAGGGCCCCCATTTCATGTGGGTTAGTAACTTAGCATGTCAGTTGATATTTCATGCTGTGGTACTGAGTTTCCCCTCTGGGTTTCAGGAGGCAGCAGGCAGGTGCCTGTGCACTGCCGTGTAGGTGCAGGAATACCAGGAATGTGGTGGTAAGTGTGATTTACTGCCTCGATGGGACTGATAGCCTGTGCCAGCAAGTTCGCTCTGCTGCACAGAAGGCTTGGACTGCCTTCATGCCAGTGCATCCATGTTAAGAAAATTGTATCACTGTCTAAAGAGGGAAACCATGTTTTCCAGATTCATGTGGAGGTCATTCACTGTCACTTAGCTAGAGATGCTCTTTCTGTGTTGTAGCACTTGGCCACCAGCACCCTCCTTCTCTGCCCCTCTTAGGCTTGTGGTGGGCATGCTGAAGATCCATTTGTTGCTGCACTTAATACAGGTGCAGTCTTCCACTGTATGGGAGATGGTTTTCTGTTAAAGGTTCATGTATATGCTTTAAAATCTGGAGGTCTAAGGTTGATTTACTGAGGCAAAGCTGAGTCAAATTATAGGATGCAGCTTTGCAAACATGTTTTGATTGCTCGGACCTACAGAGCACATTTTGGATAGTGTGCTAGTGTGTAAAGGGAAGGTGTTTCTCAAATGTGCTTTTGTGAGTATGTTTCCCAGTGCTGACTAGTTAAGTTGGAAGTCAGTACAGTGAATTATCATAGGGTAGATTTAGGCCATTAATTGTAGTGGAATGCAGAGTAAATGAAGGCTTATGTTTATAGCCTGCCCAGAACTAGAGGGTGTATCTTTAAATTCTGGAACATCTCTAGTCTCCCACTGGCTGACAGTGTGTCTTGTTTTCCGCTGCTAGATTACAGCTCCGTTCCATAAGGCCTTAAGCACATGTGTTGATAAGCCACAAGTTAATAATTTTGAATTAAACTGAAGGGTAAGTATATGTCGACTACAAAGTGTTTTTCTTTCAAGGAAGCTTTATTTTAGTAGGGCAAGTTCTGAGAAGTTAGAACAACTAGTTTGTGTTGTCCACAGAGCTAAAAGCCTGTAGGAGTTGGAGGTTTAAATTTGAAGGGAAAAAAAAAAAAAAAAAAGGCTTGAACTCTCTTAAGTGGAAGGTACAAAAGGTACAATAGCTGCTTGGAAACTGCATTTTAAGGAGAAGGAAGAGCTTGCCAAGTGGGGCTGTGGACCTTGCTGTGATAATAAGATATTGCAAGTTACCAGAAAACCTAAAAGGAATGAAATAAAGGAGAGGATTGATTGTTGGAGAGCAGAAACTGCAGGGATAGCATGTGAATTGCCAAAAGCTAGAGGATGAAGAAATTTAAGGTGAAGGGGGGAAAAAAATAAAAAGAGCAGGAGAAGAGCATTTAGCTATGATGTTGTGAGGACCAGGCTGTATGAAAAATGCTTGATATCTCTAAAATTAGCAGTTCTTGTTTTAGTTGTCTAGTTTTAGATACAGATGAGGATTTGAATATGGGAGAAAGATAGGGTGACAAATGGAATTGACCAGAATAAATGTCTTATGTCTGCTCCCAGTCAAACTAAGTCTAAGGGTCTTTGCTTTTGGGCTTTGAAAGAGTTGGTGCAGGGCACTGGAGCCGGGTTAAAAAAATAGAATTGGGCATTATCTGTTAGGTTGAATGTAGCAGTTGTGATAGCAAGATAGCAAAAGATGTATAGTTCTATTTATTTTAAAAGAATGAAATCTTCACACCTTTTACTCTGGTCACAGTAGAATTCAAGTATTTGTAATGGAAAAAGTAATTAAGTATACAAAGCTAAGTGGAAAATGGGATAAAATGCATCATGTGTTTGCCACAATTAGGTCATGAAAGACTAAAGTCATATTATTACTGGTTAAATACTGCATGTCCTAGACAATAGGAGCAGAAGGCTTCAGTTCAATGTATATACACCAAAAATAACTAAATTAGAAGTGTGGGGCTTAGTTGAAGAATGGTGAGGTGTCTCCTGAAGGAGAAATTGTGCGTTTGCCTACATGAATAAAGGAATCATTCATGCCCTGCATCAGTATTAGTGGGGAGCTGGTCTCTTTGCTTCAACACACTGGCTGAAATAACTACATGAAAAGGACGATTGCTGATGAGGCAAAGTTGGGAAATGTAGTCAGCACTGAGGTGGGTTGGATTATTGCACAGGGAGAGTTGAATGTCTGTGATGACTGAAACAGTAGGAATGACAGGAAGTTAAATAGGTCTAAAAGCGAAGTGATCTACTGAGTGATTATTAGCAACACATCTGCTATCAGCTGGCAAGTCATCCCTTAAAACAGGCTTGGAGGAAAAAGCCTGACTGCCATAGTCAAACGGAGATGACTCTTATTTGATACTGACCATGAAATGGGAGCAAATGTGATGCTCAGGAAGAGCTCTTCAGTGAAGATGGACAAGTTATTAGGCAAGGCATTAGGGAGATTCTGTGTCAAATACTGTACGTAGTTCTGGGCACTTATGTACAGAAAATATTAAATCCTAATGGAACATGTAGTTGGACATCCAGGCTACAAAGATCATGTAGTGTGAACAGTCTGGAATTAGAGGAGGGACCAGAACTTAAACTATCCTGGCTTTTGTGTCTTAGTAATGGCAGAGATGGGAGATGGCAGCTGCTTAGAAATTCCCTGGGGCAAATTCTTGGAGGAGAGGAAGGGTCATAAACTGAAGATTCATCTGTGATTTTGGATTAAAAACTTGATGTACAGGAGGATAATTTGATGAATGAATACAAGAATAGTGTACATGGGGAATTCAAAATGAGTTTCCTTACTGTCAGATTTTGGATGCCCTCCTAGCTGTACGTCTCCTGAGTCCCAGCTAAGTGTTGAAGTTTGAATGTGACTGTTCAGGAATTGAGCAGTTCAGGCAACTGAAGCTGCCATATTTTATGCTTTGGTGTTCACAGTTAATCAACAGAGATAGAATTCACTTCAGTAAAGGAGGTGTGATGTGCAGAAGCACTTATTTTTGGGGAGCATGTGTTGTCTAGTCACGTGACGGCGAATGGAATTTATAGCAAGTAAAAACACTTATATATGACATTAGTAGCTGTTTTGTTCTCTTTTTAGTGCGTAATGGAATGGAATCAAGCATAAGTCATAAAATATTGAAGAAAACCACAACTTAATATGCGTGGGACAGAAAATGCATAAATGGACATGCAGGCTGGAGGTCAGGTTTGGCTGACTTGCACCCATAAATAATTAAAAGGGTATGTTCTCCTGTTGAGTGAGTGCCCATGTTTATCCTGTGCCTGATTTCATGCTCTCTGGTCTTAGGAGTGTTTCATGGCACTGGCTGCATCCTCTTGTTGGGGACTGTGCTCTTGGGAGGAGGAGTAGGAGACGCTGCCTGGGGAGGGGCTTGGGCAGAGCCTTGTGTGGTGGATGAAGCGCAGGGCTGTTGAAGACCCGTGGTGGGGGCTCCCAGCTGAGGGGATGTGTGCTTGTCTGTGGCTTTGTTTTGCAGTACCTGGTGCTGAGCTATGCAAAGGCCAATGCGACCTAACCACTGGGAAGAAATTGAGGTATGAGCTGTGCCCGTTGAGACGCTTTCTCTAGTGGCACTGTTGAAGACTTGACTGGCCTGTTGAAAGTGTAAAGGTGGCGCACGTGGTTTGAAGGCTGTGCCGTGTTGACGCAGTTTGATCTTTTCTGTAGTATCAGAGTCTGTCTGTTTGTAAGCTGTCCTGTAGCTGGTCTTTGTATGCCCAGTGAAACTTGTGGAAGTTTTGAGATGACTTCAACAAGAAAAAAGAATATGTCACCTGTGTGAATGTATTTTGAGAGGAACCATTGAAAAAATAAGGTGCTTTGAGTGTGTTTGTACATCAAAGCAAGATCAATATCTTAATATTGCTTTATGTCTATTTGTTTTGAAATTATAAGGCAGGTGTCTTACTTCCTTAGAAATAATCCAGTTGCAAACTCCTTTCCAGCATAGTTTATTAAAAATCTGAACTATTGAATTTTAGGTGTTTGCTTTAAATGCCTGTGTGTTTTTTTCTTTAAAGAGGAGCTATGTAATGAACTCAATGTGTCGGCATGCTTCATAGGAAGTAATTGTGAAAAGATTGTGTTGAGCCATCAGAAGAATGATTTAACAAACCCTGGGAAAATTGAATTTATTGTCCTGGTAGTTTTTAGCATGCATTATTAGGCTGTTTGCTTACCGTAATTTTTCATTTACTGCTATTGCTCTATTATACAAGTGTTGGGTGTATCATTAAAAAAGATGAGCTAGGGCTGTGTTGGGCATTATACCATCTTTCACTTGACAGCCTTCAAGTCCCAAATATTAATGGATGAGCTGGAAAAGTTATTTCATATTTACAAGGTAGAGGTTCAACCTAAATTCAAACAGTCTTTAGCAAATCAAAGAGCAGAGCACTTGTCTGCTGATGCTTTGCTGTGTCCTTTAAAAACAAAATCACTCAAATAATTTCCTGTTACAATTTGAGGTCTTGGAAAAGTCTGCATTAAGAAATGGGAGGAAATGTTTTAAGACTTCGTTGGGCAGGGAAGATAATAGTAGAGTCCAGTATTGTCCGAGTTGTTTTCTTCATCCAGAGCCTCTCCACAGTATTAGACAAGTCTGTTTTAAGTAACTACCCAAATTCATGAGTGGACCCAGACCTTTGGATTTGTAATGACCTTTGTATGTTGTCTCTCTCTATTTGACAAGTTACTCTGTGCATGCTACTACTTGGGAGGTCAGGCGGCCACGAGGAAACTGTTTCTCATGTATGCATGTGCATATATAGATATATGCAGTTTAAGTTAGGATGGAGGAGAATCATTTAAGTAATGCTTGGGTAGAACACTTTTGAGATGATGGTGATGATGATAATGCACATTTTATTTGTACTTTATTTCATATATATAAAACTTAATGTTGCTGTGATATGTTTGTCAATCTGTTATTTGTCTTCCTGTCAAACTCCAGTGGGTTTAGGCCATTTTTAAAATCTTGCTTAAGAACCTTTTGTCTCTTCTCATGCAACCACGTACTTCAAGATTATATTTGGAAAAATTCAGATTTATTACTAACATTTGTAAATTGCTCATGTAAGTACAAGTAACATGATACATTCCATGTGCATATTGCATTTAATTGCAAGATTCTTATAATCTGTGTTGCTTTGCCTTGCTGAGCTGCAATATTACTGAATTTTATTACTGTTGAGTTGTCCCAGTGTGTTAGTTCTGGGTGTTGAATGATAATTGCAGGGAGTGTCAATCCTGAATGAATTTAAATGGTAGACAGTGTGAATGAGACTTCAGGGTTTGCTTTTGCTCCATTTGGATAGATGTTATTTGTCACTGGAGATCGCCTGTGATCGTCTCTCTCTACATAGTAAAAGTTGATACAATATGTAGGGACTTACTGATAAATCAGTTAATTCTATTAATTAGTATCTGCTAATCAGAAACTAGACAGTGTGTGATTTCTGCAATGTGTTTGTACAAATGCTTGGGGAATATTTGCAGATGTGAAGGTCTGCTTACTCAGATTTCCTGCAAGGCCTCCATACATACTTTGCTGAAGGATTTCAGGTATTCTAGTTAATTTTGTCTTTCTTTATTGCTGGGCTGTGTCTCCATCTTGCACTGTTTTCTGTGCAAGTTTGGTGTTTACTCCTGTTGTAATATTGGGTCCGATTTCCTGCAAATGAAATTATGCTTGACAGGCTGAACTTCAGAACTTCTAGCTGAAGTGAATCCCCCAAATCTTTGTGTGTTTAAAACCACAGATTTCAGGTCTTTCCCCCTTACCCCCCTTTCTTTCTGTTTGGTAGACTGTGAGGAAAAGGAGACACTGACTAATGAAGCACAGCATACAGGAGTGCACAATGTTCTCTTTAATTTGGAGAAAAATGTTGTTTTCCTCTGATCTTTGCTGTAGTCGTTTGAGGTGTTCACTTGTGACTAAAATAAACAAAAGTGTTTATTTAGAAAATAAATCCTGATTTGTCTTCTGATGGCCTGTTTATTATAGCAAGTTTGTGCTATCACACAAATTTCTTTTAGGACTGAGAACTCTTTTTTTTTTNTTTTCACACAAATTTTTTTTTGGACCGAGAAATTTTTTTTTTTTTTTTTTTTTTTTCCCCCCCGGTTTAATTGAAAGATGATCAGTATCATTTCTCTCTTCCTTCCCTCTCAATCCCCCTTAAACCAAAACAAACCCTTCAGTCCTTAAACAAAAGTGTCTTTGTTTTTACATTTGTTTTATGAAATTGCTTGAATCCTTTGGGAAAAGCTTTCCTCTCACAGGAAGAGAGGAAAAAACCCCCCACCCTTCTAAAGCCAAAACCAGCAAGCCTGCTACCAGACATTACTTTGTTTTGCTATCTGAATAGTAGCAGATTGCATAAAAAAAGCAATTTCTCATCTTAATGAATGAAATGTGCAATAGCAGAAATGCACACAAATAGACATACGGTTTTCACTCAGCAAATGTAAAATTGGTAGTGTTCAGGGCAATAATTTGCTGCATAGCTTTCTGGGAGCTTCTTTGCGTTGTTACTGTTGGGAATGAAATTTTAAATGGGGTATTTTGTAGTTCTGAGGGGTGGGACAATCAACTGCTCTTTGGCCTTTCTGATTTTATTTTAGTTTTTGATACTGTTTGTTCCTAAAAGTCTCTTGGCTCTACACCTTTGTGCTATTTGATGCTGTAGCCCCAGTTGTGAAGCCATCCATCCTGGCATACTCAGCAGTCGTGTGAAACACCCTCTCCTGACCTAGGAACCTGGAAACTGACAGCAAACTTGAGTTAAATGAGAGATTGGACCAGAAAGACAAAGAATTATGTGAAATACCACCCTGCTAGTTTGTCTACATGGGCTTTATTCAGGATATATACTAAAGAACAGAAGTAGTGATGAGCTAGAGCAAGATTATTGCAGCAGACTTTCTCCCAAATGTAATAAAAATGCAAAATTGAGTCAGTGGCCTACAACTCTTGATCACCTGTATTATTATGCAGGCTGGAGGGATCAAGGATGAAGGAAAATTTTCTGAGTAAATACTGAATGTAAATGAAAAAATACGGAGGCCTCCCTTAGCACCAGGAGGTAATGGCTTATCTTCTGAAGAGTAAGAAATCAGATGCTGGGCTGAAAGAATTGATACAGGACTGTCCTAGAGGACCCCTTTGTAAGCATTTTATGGAGAATTTGGAGTTCCAGTGGCACCTCACATCTTAAGCTGCTCTTGAATTTTGCCAGGCATGCCCTCTGTTGGTGCCCTACATTGCTACTGTCCCTCTTCTGTGCCCAAAGCCCATGCTGTGTCAACTTTATAGCTCATGGTGGGCTTCAGTGGGTGTGCAGCCTGTGCAGTCGTGGTGATTTGGATGCTGTGCAGCTGTGAAACAGCTGTGTCCTCATGACTGGCTTGTCCGTAGTGTCCTGGTGAAACCTGCATGTTTCCTGGGCTTACTTTCTATATCCTAACCTTGCAGGTATACGTGCTTGTGCTTCCAGTGCCTGGGAAGAGAACTGTGCACTCTGCAGTGCCTTCTGGAGCAGCATTCATACCTCTCATGAACTGGCATATTCAGAGATGATTATAAGGATGTTCACATTATATTTGAAACATTTTTAAGTGCTCTTCATGAAGACTAGACCAGAGAATTACAGACTTTGGAGAGATAGAAGTTGAATTAACTTGTGCTTTGCTGGCTAAGCTGCATTAACGTTTTCATTACTTGGCCTAAAATGCAGTAGGCAAGAGCTGTAGGGAGAGGCCCTGTCCCCCAGCTATGCTGAATTTAATAAAATATAGGATTTCTCCTTCTAAACTTTCATTATCCAAGAACCTCTATGAACATATCAAATGATGCTGTTTAGATTGTTGCAATCAACTAATTTGATTTCCATATTACTTCTGGATGACTGTTACTGAAAAGATTTTATTATAAGATGCCTTGCCCAATATGAAATCAGATCCTCACACTCCACCTCCTACGTATATTTCACTGGATTGTGTGGGCTGTGCTACTGAGCCAGAGAGCAGAGAGGAATATTTGCCTCCTGTGCTGTCATTGTGGTCAAGGCTAATCAAATGCTACTAGTGAGAGTAGGCTTGCTTTACTGCTGAATAGCAGGACGGTATTATATATTTTGCTCAGAGGGGATCAGCATAGCTGCTGAGTAGAAGAGCTGCCCACCATCCATGCTCACTCTCACGGTACCCTTTGTTCGTGCTTGCCGTGTGCCCAGAACATTTTCCCTGATAACACGGTTCCCTTTAGGTGTTGCAGCTGAGCTGGGACAACAAGGTGGAGACTGGAAGGACAAAGACTGGTATCCAAAAAGCCCTTGCAGTGAGCGTGGTTAGTATTGCAGCTCTGCAGGCCAGTGGCTGTCACCTGTTGCTGCAGGTTCAAGCCTGGAGGAATTGCAGTATGAGCTGGACATGAAGGCAAGGAGGCAGCTTGTATTACGGTGGTTGTGATACAGATACTGTCTGATGCAAAGCTGCCTGCTGTGAGGTTCCAGTCTTTCTCCTACGTCTTTCCCATGCCTAGAACTTCCACTAATTTAAAGCTGAACTTCTAATGAGAAGCAAAAAAACCTGTTCTTTAATCAGTGTGATTTGCTTTCATGGAATACTTCATTCAACTTAGTGCAAATTGTGAAAGCCATGTTATATTTGAAAATTATGTCAGCTGTTCTTGACATTGAACCAGACAGAAGAGTGCTGACAATCCCCATGAAGTCTGGCTTCAGTGGAGTATAATTTGGAACCATAGTATACTGAGCTGAAGGAAGCAATAAAATAGTTCTCCACGTTGTTCCTTTTGCATTACAGTTCTGGAGTTGCAAATGGATTTCCCATTGTTGCCTTAGCACCTTTCCCTTCTCAATAGACAATATATAGAATATGGAACTCCAAAAAGTCACTTCTAGTGTTGTTGGAAAAACTGATATGTTGGAGTGGAGATAATAGCCTGTTATTCTTCTGTAGAACAGTCGCGTGGGCACAAGTTCTTTTTTTCTTTCTTTGAAGTTGTTTTGCAGAGTTACAGAGATGAAGAGATTTTCCTAGGCTGGGATTTTTCTCAAGTCAATGTCAGAATCGCTTTTTCATAATCACAAAGATTGTGGTCTCTGACAACAAGATAAACAGAACTGAGGTGAAGTATATCTTGTTCACCAAGTTGAACAGCTCTTACCATTTTTTTCCATGATCAACTAGCTCATTGGCATGGCAATTAATAAAAGTATAAATGAGAATGTGAGAAACTCTGTGGTCACTGCCCTATAAACTTCACTGGCACCTATAGGGAGTGTTCTCCAAGGGTGAGGAAGAGGCAGAGGTTGGATATGGCAGAGGGAATTACAGTGCTAGGGTATGGCTGGGTTAATTGTGGCTTCTGGGTTTGTACCCCTGAAGGCTCCTGACAGTGAAGGGAGTGTGTCATTTGGTTGTTGTCCAGTGTCTCTTTTTTTTAATAATATGATATCTCTGATCACAACTTCACAGACTTTGGCAGCTTAAAGTCTAGGAGAACTTCTTTTCCCTGATGAGAAATTACAAACCACACCTGCTTATATGTTCTCAATTACATGATGGTTTTTGTTTTAATAAATTCTTTCCTGACTTGGGAAGAAAAGGGATGTGTTCTTCATGAAAAAAGATGTATTCTACATGGAAACCATGTATAAAGTTTTCAGATGATTTAAAAGCACATTTTAAGACAGATCTGAATTGTCTTGATTTATATATTTGGTCTTCAGCCTGAATATTTACAAAATGTAAAGTGAAATAAAATTAAGATGTCTGGTTTATTATGTTGTCTACTCATAAAATACATCTAACTATTCACAAGGGAAAGTTTTCTTGGGAAAAAGATTCAAATTAAGTACTGCCTTACTGTCTCTGTTGTTACTTTTCTGTTGTCTTAAATTTTTTTTGTTGGTTTTTTTCTTTTCCCTTCTAACAGTGCCTAGGATGTGTATTTGAGCTAACCATTAATGCTTCATTTTTCATGTCTGTAGTACTTTTACCTGTATGCTAATGTATGTAGATGAACAGGCCAGGACTTGACCTATATAATACAAGTGCCTTAATTTACTCTGATGTACATTCCAGGGTGTGGATATTTAAACAAAAAGGGAAAAGATGAGCTGGTGCCTGGTACAGTAATTCTAGCTGGAGTCTGACACTTGTGATAGGAGGGCAGTTACCAAAATAGCCACCATCTGATGCCGTTTTTCCCATTCCTGCTGTAAAGGCAGCTCATGGAGGCACATCTGCAATGAGGCAGAGGCCAAGGGCCTGCTTGGGCAAAGTCTTTCCGCAGTCCTCGTTCCATCTTGATGGCAGGATGCATGCGTTGGGCTTGTCCTGGGCCGTGCTTCCCAGTGGTCTTGGGAAGAGGCAGCCCCTGGAAAGCACAGAGCCTCCCTGCTGTGCCCCAAGTTCAGGCTTCCTGCAGGAGCCCACAGGACACGGCCTGGCCTGCCTCTCCCCTGGATTAGGGCATGGCTGGCCTTTGGGTTGGACCACAGGATCTACCTGGCCATCCCTCCTGAGTCCTTTGGTGTCTCTCACCTCTGGTTCTGTGACGGGCACTTGACAGGAGAACCAGAGATGTTGTCATTGGCTGCTGCACTGGGAGCTCAGCCCTGCCGAGCACTCGCAGGTCCTGGTTGAGATTTTGCATCTTAAATAGAGAGAAATAGCAATTCCTTCACATTAAACAGTATGAGAATACACAAAAGAACATTTCCAGGAAAGCAGGCGTGCATCAGATGGGGAAAAGGAGTTGATCTGGTTTCTGATTTGCGCCGTTAACTGTGGGACGTGCAACGTTCCTCAACAGTTGAGAAACGTTTTGTAGATATTTGCAGGTAATCTTGAGTCATCTTGGAGACAGAAGACTGAATCCTCCTCTCTATCCCTTGGTATTCTTTCTATAACGTGATGGTGTCCACATGTGTTCACACAAAAATAATATTCTTTGTTTAAAAGTTTTAAATGTTTCTGTAGGGACCTGATCTAATCTTCGAGATGAGCTTTCCCTTTCTGCAGCTGGTTTGGCCTGAATCTGGGGAAACAGTTACAGTACGTGGTCTGCATCCAAAGGAGAAGCACTGCTCCTCCGAGGACTCTTAGCTATGGTAGTAATGTAGTCCTTAGCGGGAGGGCTGGGCTCAAACTGCTGCCCTGCCCTGTGCTTTGAGAGGTTGTCCATGAGTTCTGAACTGCGGCATTGCTCCCCCACATCTTCTGAAGGGTGCTGAACAGGCTGGTGACAAGGCAGCATGAGGCAGGCACCCAGTGAAATGTATTCCCCAGGCCCCTCTCCCAGGTTCTCTCCTATAATATCTGAAACGCTCGTACTTTTATCTTCCTTTCCATCCTCTGAGATGGATTGTCTGGAAATAGTTACTTTCTTGTGGAAGTTCTTGCTGGTGGTATAAGATAGCTTGGCAGCATCTATGAGAAAACAGTTATATGGGGAAGAGGTTATTTTGAGATTTTTGTCTTAACTGGAAAAGTACCAAAAGCTGGGAAGTGCAAAATACATGTGTTTTTTTTCTCCCCCCTGAAATTTCACACCACTTTTCAAAATAAATTCTTCTGCCTTTAAGTGGGTGAGTCCTTGCTCAAAAGTAGTGATTCCCAAATGTTCATATTTGAGCCAAGAATAAAATCTCTTTTTATGCAATCTCTTCCTGCCTTTGAGAAAGAAAGAATTTAGTCTTCTTTTAGAGACTTTATTTTCTTTATAGAGCATAATGAGTTTGCTTGTCAAATGAAAAAGTGAGAATTGCAGTGAAGGGGCTCTGTTGTATCATGGCTTGATTTTATGCAGGATAAAGCTGTTTAGTATTTAATACAGTAAACTGTTTAAAAGGATAAGTTATATAATTACCATGAATTTTTAAATAACGATTAGTATTAGTACTTGATTGTCAGTCAAGGCTGTGGCTTTCTAAGTAGGAAAATGGTTGCAGATGTAGTCAGAGCTTTTTTAAGATTTTTTTCCCCTTTCTTTTTGTTTATCCTTATTTGCATATCTTAATTATGTAAACATCTTCAGTTTGGAAGCTGAAATGCTGTTTTACTTCTCCAAGTATCTTTTAGCATCAGCTCAGTGAGTTCCAGTTTTTAGTAGCTTGTTAACTTGCCTGTGACAGTTTCTTCATAGTCAGATATAGCAGCTGATGTCTGACTGCTTTAAAATAATAATGAATGCCATAAAATTCTTTGTTTACTTAGTGATGTGATCCTGTAGCTTGATTGCAAATGAACAAGCATCCATATGGTGTATGGGAATAAGTAAGTTGTCCCTTGCTCTGTGATACATGTTGCTGGACTGCAGCTGACTCTTCAGGCTATAGAAGAACCTAGTGGTAGAATATGAGGTGGTATGAAACCACTCCTGATGGCAATCAGCTTGTCACATATGCTTGAGGGGAAGGGCCAGAAAGTAGCCTGCAAGCTTTTCCACTTCACGGTGTTGAATTGTGGTTTTATTATTGTCAGTATTTGGCTACTAATGGAGTCGAACCCAGTTTATGGGTATGGTTCCCCAAATTCAATTCTACTCCACTTCAGGAGAAACAGCACCAAATGTAAGCAAAATGTCTCTTGCTCCTTTAATATTTAAACTTTTGTAACAACATGACTCAGGACCGAAAGCATCTGAGCTTCGGTCTCAGATGCTTCTCAAAGCTGCTGCACTGGAAAGTGTATTGATCTCTGTGGCTCTCTTTTTATTGCACTCTACGTTAAACTTATAATCACAGGATTTAGAAACCCGTCCCCATGCACTTTTTAGTAGTGACCCAATCTTTCCATGATACAAAATGGGTCTGTGGACTTGGGAATGTTCCTTTAGCTCCCAGGTGCACCTGAAGAGCTCCCAGATAGAGACAGCAGGAATTCCTGAGGTCCCAAGCCCAGCTGGAAGTTTCCTCCTGCAGCACCTAATGTTGTAGTACAAAAGTATCAGAAGAGGTTGTGTGAGGCAAAAGGAGATGATATTTAAAGATGAGCCTTGTTCTTTTACTAGTCATTTTGCAGCACCAGATAAATGATAATATTATTTAATTGTTAGGGGAATTCCATTGCGTTTGAAGTATTCTTCCTCCGCTCCTCAGTTTGTGAAGACCTTTACCAAGTGGGTAGTGGGTAGACTTCATCAGTTAATCCAGGAACTTACATAAAGGTAATGCAAAGTTCACAGAGTAGTGGTGGGGTATGTCTATCAACTTGAACTGTTTAATATGTTTGCAACAAGAGGATTTTTGTTTTGGTTTTGTTTTTTTTTGTTTTTTTTTTTTTTTTTTTTTTTTTTTTTTTTTTTTTTTTTTTTTGTCTTTTCTTGAGCTTTTTCCTAACTGTCAAGTCAATCCCCAGGAATGACGGGTTTTGGATGTGTCACATCCAGGTATCATTCTGGCAAAATCACTGACAAGCTGATGTGTGTGGTTATTGTTTGTTTTTTGGAGAAGGCAGATACTCCTAACTTTTCTCAGACAAAGCTTGATCTCCTTGTAAGTACTTTTAAATCCTGCCTGTGTATTGCAGGTGCATGCCCAGACCACATGCTGCCTGGTGACCGCTACTTCTGTGAACAGAAGGATTAGAATAAAGTTTCAGCCTTAATCCTGGGCTTCCTGTGCTGATTCACTTTACAGTCTTATTCCTGTTTAGTTTCCTCTGTGTTAAAAAGCATGTTTTTATTTGTACTTGCTCTCTCACAAAAAAAAAAAAAGGCAGTCACAGTGATATTTTGGTTTTTATTGTTGATGAACTATGTAAGGATATATGCTTTTTTTATTCCCCCCAGACTCTTCACAAGGTAGTAATTAGCCATGTGCTATGCAAATTCATGCAGAAAAATGACTTGGTTATCTGTTAATTAAAACTAAATGACAGCAATTTTATATTTAGGTTATTTGAAAGTAGTTAAATTATTTTGAAGTCTTATGTTTTTTTCAATGCATGCTTTAGTCCCCTCTTTGTTACTTTCAAACTCTGTAGTAAACATGTATGGTTTCTTATGTACAGAATTTTATGCTATAGTTTAAAAAACCCAGTTTTTTGTCTTCTTCAGGGCTTGAACTGACCTGCAGAATTTTGTGAAATGTGAAAAATAATTGTTCACTTTTTTAGTGGTCTTGCTTTTTGTACTTTTATGATCTCTGTAGTTTTAAATGGGGTGTGCAAAAATTGAACTGCATCTAAAATTTATTATTGGCCAGAACAATATCTTGCAACTAAATTTGTTCAGCAATATGTTTAATTGACAAGAAATTGGTAAAAGACTATTTTCTCTTTATGCTATTTCTTTTGTTTATCCTTGAAAGTTTTGTTTTTAGGGAGCTATTTAAATCATCTGTCATCATTAGTTAAATCAATAGCAATCATACAAGCTGGTTTAAGCAACAGGAAAATCAGTTTCTTGGTGTTCTAACAGGTTTAAAAGAAATATTTTTGAGTTGTGTAGTAATGACATAGGATGTGTTTTTGATTAAAGAAAACATACTAGAAGCATACATTTGTGGCGGGTTTTTTTTTTTTTTTTCAGGTTTTCATGTCTTAGTTTCTTTACCAGTCTTTTGAAAAACTGGGCTTGGTGCCCTGGTGACTCCTCTGAGGTTGTATGAAAATATGAAGTCAAAACTTCAGGGGTTTCAAAACCACTAAGTCAATAAGATGTTTGACATGGAGTTGGAGTTAATTTATAGTTGGGTGCTACAAAAGTGTAAATCTGTGGTTAAGATGTGCAGGTAAATGTATGAAGGTAAATGAAGTTACAGGGCCACTGGGAAAGATTTCAGATGTTGACAATTTCACTGATGTGTTTCTGTGAAATGATTGCCAGGGTTCCCTCATTCTCATCACTCAAAAGGGTGCTTAAGTGGAAATTAAGCCTGTTGGGAGGAAGTGCTGATTAGCTCTTGTGTCCCATGGGACGGAGTCATGAGCTTGCCTCCCTGCATGGGAGGGGAGGGAGGAAAGGGAATTCTTCCATCTCTGATCCATATGTTTGTAATCTCCTGCTGTTATTATTCAGAGGTCTAAAAATATATTGGATTCTGCTTCAGAAAGAAGATTGAATATATGTTATTGTAGGAGTGTTTTAGGTAGTTTAGGGAAGAAAGCAGCTGTTGTATAAAAATGTCTACATAAGTGTAGAGTCTTCCTTTGAGACAAATAAATT
Source organism: Struthidea cinerea (assembly GCA_013397865.1). Lineage (NCBI taxonomy): Eukaryota > Metazoa > Chordata > Aves > Passeriformes > Corcoracidae > Struthidea > Struthidea cinerea. The sequence continues at coordinate 514,911 of VZTI01000476.1, read as the reverse complement.
AGTTTTCTATACAGTTAAGTGCTGTTGGTTTGGGTTTTTTTCAATTCTTAATAGAAGCTCAGCAGTAAGCCTTGAGCACAGAATAAATTCTTTATCCTGTGTGATTTGTGTGCATTTGTCTTTTAAATCTGTTTAACAAAGTAGTGCAACAAATTTGGGATTAGCAACATGCTAGTTAGCTTTGCTGGAGGAAGCTGGGACAGAAAAATGGGGAAAATCATGTTTTTTGCATTACGTATGATGAGCTGACACAAAGATTAGCTGTATTGTGCATTTCTTTTCAAATGGTCCCTGACCTCATGGGTGCAAGGAAGTTGAGATTCAGCTGTGGCAGGATAAATTTGGCAAAGAAAATAAGCATGGGTTTTGTGCTGATTTGTATGTTGGCAGAAAGATACTCTCAGCTCGTAGACTTTCCTTTTACCTCTCACAAATTTAAAAATAAGGTTGATTTGGTGCCAAATGTCTTTTGTTACACATGCCCTTGTATTGTATTTTGGTGCTCCTTACTGTTTGTAGTGCCTTTATTTTTTGTCCAGATCTGCTCTGGCACGTATGATATGGAGGGATGTTAACACAAGTAAATCAGGTGCTGCTTGCAAAAGTTTCTGATACGTTATGAAATACGCATTTTAAATTTCAGTTACATGGAATCTGGACTGTAAAATCCTACTTTTAATCTAGGCTTATTTGGTTGGGCTATGATAAATCCACTCCTAAAAATACTCCAGCTTTTTTATATTATTATTATTATTATTCTTTTCGTTCGAGATCAAATCTCTTTGAACTATGTAGACACGCACCTGTGCTCATTTTAATCCCTGTGTAGTTTTCATCAATTATCACAGCAGGCAAGAAGAAAATCAAATTGTAAAATGCTTTTGAAAAGTAAATACATGCAACTTGGGGTTCAGGTTTCTGTTTTAATCAAACATCATCTGTATTCATGTTCTTAGACAAAGCTGGGTAAGGGAGGAGCACAAAAGCCTTTTTTTGTTTTCTTTGTGAAATATCTGTTTTGAAGTGCTCTGCTGTATGATGAGTGTAATATGGTCGTGTTTGTAGAGGAAGGCTGTGTTGTGTGTGTATATGCTTTTTTTTTTAAGCTGGAGAAAATCTAGGTCAAGAGATTTCATTCTTATTAATAACTTAAAGCTTTATTCCTCAAAAATTATCCCCCCTGGCTAGAAAGCTTTCTCACTGGGGAAGCACTGCTGGCTCTCAAACATGGATGGGAGCATTTTCCTTTCCGTCAGGGTGTTACGATGTTCACCTTAGAATCATAGAGTCATTTAGGTTTGGAAAGACCTCCAAGGTCATTGAGTCCAACCATTAACCTAATGCTGCCAGCCAAGTCTGCTGCTAAACCATGTCCCTGAGCACCATATCTACATAGAGTTATGGTGACTCCATCACTTGCTTGGGCGGCCTATTTCAATCCTTGACAGCTCTTTTGGTGAAGAAATTTTTTCTAATATCCGATCTAAACCGTCCTTCACTCAGCTTGAGGCCATTTCCTCTTATCCTGTCACTTGTTACTCGGTAGAAGAGACTGACCCCCACTTGGCTACAACCACTTCTCAGGTAGCTGTGGAGGACAGTAAGGTCCCCCCTGAGCATCCTTTTCTCTAGACTAAACAACCCTAGCTCCCTCAGCAGCTCCTCATCAGACTTGTGCTCCAGACCCTTTGATGCCTTAGGTTTTAACTTTCATATTTTTCAAATTCTGTACTGCCTAGTGTGTAACTCTGAAGTTTCTTGTAGCCTGTTAACTTCTGCTCTCTCGTGCTAGGCAGACATAACAAAGCCTGTCCGGGCCTGCTCTCCAAGGACACTCAGACTGTCCCAGGCCCAAAATGTGTAAACCGGCTTCTTAAGAGGAGGTTGAGCTTGGGGAAACTACATCATTAACTGAAGTTTTAATTGGAGAATTAACCCTGATATGCAAATGAACCAAACCTATAAAAGTGTGAGGAACTTGTGACCTGTCGTCCATCTTGGGGTCCATCTTGGCAGTAGCCTCTGGACTCCCCAGGATGTACCCTTGAAGGCCCTTCAAGTGAATACCTGCCTTTATTCCCTTATTCCTGTCTAGTCTCTGTTTTAGGTGGCCTCTCAAGGCATCACCTTCACCAGCTTTGTTGCCCTCCTCTGGATGTGCTCCAGCACCCTAATGTCTTTCTTCCCCTGTGTATTTTTGAGCACCATCATAAAACCTTCCAGGAGCCTGTTCTTTGTTTGTTTCTCAGTGTGGGGCCAAGCTTGGGGCTGGGGACCCTTGGCAGTTCCCCTTGCCTGCTGTCCAGCCCCATGCCATGGTCCCAGCCTCCTGACCCGTGTGTGACCACACTCTACCCAAAAGAGGTCTTGTGGTATTGATATAACAAAATTTTACCAGCGGACTGAATTTTTTTGCTTTCCTGAAAACCTGCATCCCTGTCAGCAAAATGAACAAATAAACATGGAAGCTTGCCAATTCTTGTTGTAGTTCATTGGGAGATGATAAAACGTGAAATCTCCCACTTGGCCTTGTCTAGCTTTCCTGTTCTTCCTCAGCAGCTACTGCCCTGTGTGTTTAGCCTCACAGCCCCAGTGACTTGGCCTGGTATTATATATCTGAACTCAGAGCACTAGGAAGAGTGCCGTTAAATACGTAAACTGGACGAATAGAGAAATTCTTGGCTCTTGCAGCTACAATAATCTACTGTATTAGAGGTTTAAACAAACTTGGGGAAAATAGTTGTATGAAGCCTTTAATTTTATCTTAATCTTTTGTGTCACCCTAGATCTGAAAGCAAAGGTAGTTAAATCAGGATAATTAATCATGGAGTAACTTACATAGGGGGATGTAATGAATTTTCCATCGATTTACAAGTTATTTAAATCAAGATAAGAGTCTTCTCATAAACATTCTGTTTGTAAGCTATGGACAAAAAATAATTAGGTTAATTTAGGTGTCCTCTGTGTTGGCATTTTGAAGCTGTTTCTGGTGTAGTTCCTTCAAATGTTAAAGTTTAGAACTTTAGTCTGTATTTTGATGTCTGGCACTATATGAGAGTGCAAACTAGAGGGAGAAAAGGTAATTTTTAGTTTAAATGTTTGTGTTCAAGACTCCTGTATTGGCTTTCCTTTTCTCCTGCTCCTGCCCAAGATCTTGTGGATGTAGGAGAGTTTGGAAAGCCTGTTGATGTGCTGCTACGGGACCAGCAAAACTGGGTTTGTGCAACAAAAGTCAAGAAATGTATTTACTGCTTTCAGGGGAAGTCTTCCAATACGTGGAGTTGCAGGCCCTAACTTCCCAAGGGGAGATGTTCAGAAGCCTTAGATATTGTAGTCAGCCCGTGTGATTAATATAATTGCATTTCTTTGTGAATAACTTCTGTAGATGTGAAGCAGACTTCGAAGCAAGTCAGTTGACACCCACACAGAGCCAAATTATAACATCCTGATTAAATTGCTATGCAGTGTAAATGCTAAAGTATTGTCAATACAAAGAAAGTTTGTTCCCAACAACTCTTTAAGTATTGAAATTCACTTGAAATTTGCAGGATTAAAAAGTTAACTTGCATAGTTATGTTATTTGCATGTACAATGAGCAAAGATTATCAAGATCTTTAAAAACATAAAACACACGAGAGATTAATGTCAAATGTATTTTAAGAATACCTGTCAAATTCTGTTCACATCCCACATATTTTATTTTAACTATTTTAGTTAGTGATCAAATGGTGACTTTTGGTCACCACTACTTTTTCTTGGAAGTATAGTAAAATAATTCTTCTCTGGTTTGTGTCAAGCAGATTGAAACATATTCTGCCCGAATTGCATCATATGAAACACTTTCTCATCAGGGTCTGAGAAAGCATGCTTCTGAAAATTTACCCCTTTTTTATTATCATAGAGCACTGATAGATGCCACATCTCTGGAAGCATTCAAGGTCAGGTTGAATGGAGCTCTGAGCAATCTAATCTAGTTGAAAATGTCCTTGCTCATTGCAGAGGGATTGAACTAGACGGCCTTTGAAAGTCCTTTCCAATGCAAACTCTTCTATGATTCTGTGATAATAACTGGACACTTGAATGCATTGTTTCTACACTATGCAAATGTAGGAGTAGAAATTGCAGTACTGCAATAAAAATTAAGATAGATACCTCTTCAGACGTTGGACTTATTTTTTAAAGTTTGTTCCTTCTGTCTCTAGTGCTTTTGATACTTAATTTTGTATGTTGCACAAGCATCTCTTAGATGCCTCATGTTGACCTTCAGAATGTTCAAATTCGATATTTGGGATTTAGTACTTGTGCGGATGCCTGTCTTTGTAAATAACTTGCACAGAATTTTCTGCAGGAACATAATGTTGTTAATTTTTACAAGGAAGAATGCTGTATCAAGATTTTATTAGCCTGGTGGAATCATCAAAATGCGCGTCTTTAGGGATATGTGAGTGCCTCCAGTGAAAAATGCCTGTTTTAATACAGAAAAATGTTGCTTGTGTTTTTTGGAGATTTTTTTGTAACCCAAATGACCAGCATAATTTTCTTAGCTGTGGGTTCTTTTGAAATTCCAAAGGTTAATCAGTGTAAGTGTTAGAGGTCCATCTCATTATCTAAAAAGAATTGCTAGGTAGTTTCAGAATGAGTGATGGGATAGGACAATCTCTCAGCTGCCCTTTGGCTTCAGGGTAGAAGAGAGTCCTTGCTTCTGGACTGATGACGTCTGAGTGACGGGCTGCAAGCTCCCATGCATCTTTCCTTTTATGACTGGTGCTTTGAAGTAGCTATCTAATTTGTGAATTCTGTTTCCATTTTGTAAAGTTTTTTTTAAAAATACTCTCTGCTCTTTCCTTCTTCCCTGGACTCAGTGCTGTTAAATGAGGATAAGAGTTGTCAAAGGGTGACTATGCATATGGCTGGCTGTGGCTTTTTGTCCTGCATCTGGTGATGTGATGTGACTGCCTGGTATTTTTATTTATAAAATATAAGAAAAGTGTCAAAGTTCTATGTTATGCTATGCTGAGTTACGTTTATGTCAGAACCGTATGAGACTGTAAAACTCTTATACTCCTGTTCTGACATTTGACAGTCTAGTGGCCCAAATCAAGGTCAAACCCATGGGGGTGCTCTGCAACTGTTGCCGCTTTCACACTTTTCCGTAGTGACCTGATACTGATGCCTTAGGTTTTAACTTTTATGTTTTTCGAATCCTGTACTGCCTAGTATGTAACTGAAGTTTCGTGTGGCCTGTTGCTGCTGTTCTCTCATGCTGGTTAGACATAACAAACCCTCTCTAGGTGTGCACTTCAAGGTCACCTTGATTGTCCCAGACCCCAAAATGTGTAAACTAAAGCCTTGAGAGGAGGAGCAAACTTGGGGTAATTACATCATTAACTGAAATGATAATTGGAGAAGTAACCCTGATATGCAAATGGACCAAACTTATGAAAGTGTGGAGAACCCGTGACCCAGTGTCCCTCTTGGGTGGAGCCCCTCAGAGGCTTTGCACTCCCAAGGTGTACCTTTTGAAGGCCCTTCAAATAAATGCCTACTTTTGTTCTCTTATTCTTGTCTAGCCTCTGTTTGCAGGTAGCCACTTCAAGGCATCAGTTCAGGGTTGATAAATGTTTCTAAAAGAAGCAATAAGTGGCCGAGTCCTCAGAAAGGAAGTGTAAAGCCTTCTGATTCAAACTGTTGATTTATGCTGCTCTTAGCAGTAGTGGTTGGTTTGGCTGCTTGCCCCTTGCTTGTTTGCCAGCTTCCTGCTACTTGGAAATGAACAGTGTCCTAGATTCACTTTCTCTGGGGTATTGGAAGTGTTGTACCATTACACTGAAATTCTGGTTAGTAGTAATTTGCATTAACAATTAACAATTTCTTTATAACTAGATTTAAACAAAGAAAAGTGATCAATTGTGGCATCTTATATATTTTTTAGTTCTGTACAGAATTGCCTCAAATGGCCTGTCTCTAAGCTGGAGCTGCATCGGTAACTACATTGCTGTTTGCTTCTCTGTTTCTCAAAGTTGTGCTGTGTGGCACAAAAGTGGTATTATTAAATGCCTCTGATGGAGGTGGGCTTTTGCAGAGCTGGCATGTTACGGCATTCCTGCTTTCATGACCATCTGCTGGGTTGTCCTAAGCGCTGAGCCCATGGCCTGGAGATGGGATCCACTTCTTGTCGTCCAGGGAGGAAGGCTTTTGGTAAGACAGCCTTTTTCCATGGTGTACTGGGCGTGATGCAAGGACTCTTTTCACAGGCTCATTAAAGTTAAATCATAGGTGTCCTATACCCAGTGCTCTCTTTCCCTGCAAGTGTGATACCTTTTTACTGTTCCTATCAATGATGATAGTGTAGTATTGGAACAGGCCACAAAGGGAAGCAGTAAACTCCTTGTACTTTGTTGTAGTCCATTATTAGGTATATTTAGTAAGCAATAATGGTTTAATGTAGTTCCTGTGAAAAGTTTTTAGTGTGTGTTCTCTGAGGTGTTTTGACTTGAGCCTTCCTGAATCCCCTGCTTGGTCAGTAGTGTGTCCTGGGGTACTCCCCAGTTATATACTGTCCAGGGGAGCTCCCCTGCTTTAAACCCTGGATGTGAGAGCCAGGTCCCCAAGCTTGGCCGGGGACAGGGATTAGGTCTGACTGCTAAAGCAGGCTGCACATCTGTGACAGGCTGACATCTGTATGCCCTTGTACTTGCCTTTTTTCATATGTGTTGATACGTTTTCATAAATACTTCCATGCTCACTGTCTTGTCCTTTGGAAGGTGAGTTTTAGAAATAATCTCTGATTTATATCCTCTTTGTATATTTGACCCTGTGGCCTGACCCCAAGTCAAAGCTTTGTATATCTTCTTATTCCCAGCAAAGTGGACGGTAGGGTTTTGTTTTGAAGCCCAGCTGTAGATTTAGTATTTCCTATCATGGGTAATGTGTCTGTTTCATGTCTCTTATTACTAACATTTCATTTGTTGACTGATTTAAAGTCAAAACTGAGGTCACCTGTTTGTATCTTTTCCTCCTCCAGCTGTAAAACATCCAAAGAGAAACAATTACAGCTGAATAATCAGGAACCAAGTTATTCTTTCCTGGTTATACTGAGTTGCGAAGAGAGAAGTGACAGTCTGGGTATGAAGCAGGGTAAGCAACTGGCTGTCCTCAAGTAGAGATAGAATAGAGAATAAAGTGAATTCTTGATACTTTGAGGTTTTAATAACTTGCTGGTGAAAAGTTTTTACTTGGAAACGTGAATGTAGAAATGTGAGCTGGACAGTCTTTCTTTCAGGCCAGAGGAAAATTTGTCTTTACAGGCTGTAATGTCCATCTGTGTTTCAGTCTTGTGTAATGAATTGATAAATCAACGACTGTTTACCTCAGCTGATTCCTCCTGCTAGTTGTCTCTTATGAAGTGCCTAACTAGGTTTTTTGTTTTGTTTGGGTTTTTTTTTTGGTGGGATATTTTTTTGGGGGGAGGGTGGCTTGGTGGGTTTTCCTCTGCATATGCAGCTATCTCATTATTAATAATTGTGCTTGTTCTAGTTCTCAAGCTTATATTACAAATTCAGTTCTTGTTGTGTTGGCCAGTGAGCAAACAAAGGTGACCTAAAACTCCTCCAGAATATGTGCATTGCTTGGTGTTCTGCAACCATTTGGCACTTTCTTACTTCCTGATTTCCTGTAGATCTGATGAAAGTGTCGTACTGCCTCTAGTCATTCAGGTACTTTGGAGAACCACCCTGGCATCATTCCCTGGCAAAATAGCTTGGGCAGGTTTTGCTTCTGCATCTAACTGTGAGCTGAACACCTGAGAGCTGCCTTGATCTGATTTTTTAATGGAATTGGGTGTCACTTTTACTGCTTTGAATGTTGGTCGTTGTCCCTTGGTCACACCCAAGGGAGAAGTAACACACCTCAGGTGGGGGCTCACTAACTACCAGGAAGGGTTAGGACTCTCATGTCTCTTGCACAGCTTATCTTATACAGATCTGCCAAGATGATGGAAAGATTAGAAGCTACAGCAAATTTGTTTTATAATTTGTGTAAAAATCCTACTTCTCCTACTGTGGCTGGGTTTGCAACAAGAACAATTATGAGTCCAAATCTGAAGTCATTAAGGAACATTTGTGTAACTTTGATGATGCAAAGACTTTTGAAAGTGTCTGTGTATTCCAGAGTATCATTCTTAAGATGATAATGGTGTCACTATTAAAAGCCAGAGAGAGGTGTCACCTGTGTTGGATCTGAAGTCTGGTTCATGCGTAGTTTTACTTGTATTTCCATGCTTTTCTTATGCTTAGTAGAGTTCCAATTCTGCCCATTACGTGCTGCTGATTTTTGGAAAATTTGTTGTGAGAATGCAGGCAGGCAGTGTAACATACACGTTTCCTCTTTGAGCTGCAAATAATTAATTGCTCTCATGTATATTTGCATCAGTGTCTTGTCTTCAGATTTTTCCCAAATAGCAGGCAAAGATGGTGATAGCATATGTTTGCTTCTAATGTTTGTTCTAAAGTTAAACCAATTACTTAGCCTGCATCTTATGAACAACAAAGTGGTTTTGCTTTCATGGGGACTGTGAAAAATGAATAAAGCTAAATGACAGATTCAAAAGGAGGACAGTTCAGAATTTGGTTTGCATCTGGGGTTATACCCAGGCTGTCATTCAGAAACCATTATATTTGGGAAATGAATTTGAGACAGCATACACTGACATCTTCCCTGGATCATCAATAAGGTCTCAGAGAGAACATTGTTTTTTTAAAATTTAAAAATTAACTACTTTAATGGTACCCTTTTTAGGAGCTTAATTGGCTTTTTTTTTAACTGATAGAGAGCTCACCAAAAACTCTTACAAAAGGTCTCTTATTTTGTCTTTATTTCAACTTCTATACCCTCTTTTATGGTTCTCTGTAACTTTTGCAGTAATAAGGCATTGTGGCATTTTCCTATTCCCTTTAACAGGGAAAACTTAAACCTGACTGGTTTGAATTAATTTCCTAGTCTTATTTACTTAAAATTAATCATGGTACTAGGCCTCTTCTTAAGCCTATTTTCTCCTGTTACTTCGTGCTGGTTTTGGCTGGGATAGAGTAAATTTTTTTCGTAGTAGCTGGTCTGGAGACGAGTTTTGGATTTGTGCTGAAATCAGTGTTGATAACACAGAGATGTTTTTCTTATTCCTGAGCAGAGCTTGCACAGTGTCAAGGCCTTTTCTGCTTCTCCCACCACCCCACTCTTGAATCATTATATTTGCCTCGTTTTCCTTTCTTGTTTTTCATCATGTGCCTCGTTTTCCGCGTGTTGCAGCCTTTCTTTGAACTCTTAGTTAGCTGTTGTCACCAAACCCAGGAACGTTCACAAGTTTAAAGGCTTTCTCCTTTCAAGTCCCTTGGCAAGAGGTTTATATTCACAGAGACTGAAGAGGGTAGGAGGTGGTACATTAACATATAAACTCAGTTCATAAATTCCCAGTTGCAGTTTTTAGTTGGTACCCCTTGAATTGTGTTTGTGCTTTCAGCTGGGGAGTACTTTCTGTCATCTGCTGCTTTTCTGCGGAGTTTCTTGAAGGAATGGTTTTCTGTAAGAATTGTGTTCATCCTCTTTGATAGCCACCTGTCTTAGCAGACCTAATTCTGATTGCTTTTTGTTGTCGTTAATTTGTTTGGCATCTGCCTGTTGTTCCTCAGGTGCACAAAGAGAGTGACAGCACGGAAACCCATCAGGTCTATCCGTGTTGCTGCTTTGTTCAAGTACTGTAATTTCCCTGCCCTTCATTCCCCTCTACGACAATTCCTTTCTCAAAAACCATGCCATCTCTTTTTGCTCATCTTTGGAGTCCTGTTTTACCAGGATGCCCAATGATGCTTAAGCACTCTAATTACTCTGTCATGATGTCTATACGTACTTTGATTTATTTTTTAACTTTAGAAAAACAAATCCCATCCTGCAGAACCAGGTAATGTGCCGGCCAGAAAACCTGTTTTTCTGTGTTCCTTTTTTTTGTTCCTATTATATTTTAATAACTGATACACACTGTAAATTAAACCCTTGGTGTTGGAGACTAGAAAAGAGAGTAGCTGAGAATGTGGGCAGAAAGCTAATGAAGGTAAAATGAAGATCTGCTTTTTATCTCTTCTTGTAGATATGTTTCTCAGACGTGTATGTGTACACACCAATAAACAAAAGTATCAGTGTGTTGGACTGGGTGATCTGCTTCTAACTGAAGCTTTGTTTCAGTACAATTAACGTTTAGGAGATTAGTGCACTTTATGCTTCTGTAAATGTAGTGTAACTTGCCCTGACAGTGTATAGTGTCCAGAGTCTCCTAGTGAGATACTCACAGCTGCAAGAATAGTGGTAGTGAAACCTTGAAACTTTTAAAGATGTTGCTACCTTCCAGTTGTCCATTTGGTGTAACTCTTGCTTGGGTAAATTAGCAGTATTTTCTTCAAACTTTGTGGAGAGTAAGGCTCCTCTCAGTATCGTATAGGTGTCTTACATTGCAATGAAATTTATTAGTCTTGATCTGAATTGGGATGAATACTTTTAACAACTGGGTATCAAGTCAGAAAACATGAATGTTATTCCATCTCAGAAGTAAAACCTTCAGGACTGAAGATACTTCTTATTACCCAGCAAAAGTAATATAGAATAATAATTAAAGTAACAGTGTGTGAAGTATGAACATATTAATATTAGTTGTGGGAAGTGGCTGATTTGAGATTTTTCAGTATATCTTTATTTTGATTCCTCCATCTTTTCAGGGGATTAATGTTGAATATAGGAATAGATTACATCTTAGTTTTATTGTTGATGTTAATGAAAATAAGTCTGCAGGAGTAGAAACTGCCAGCATTAGTGGAAATGGACCCTTTCTAACAAATCTCCACTGATGTTTCTGAAAATTGCGTTCTCTAAATTGACTATACCTTTTAATTTATGCCTGATGCAAGATTTTTACCTGAAAATTATACAGATGTGAGCGTAGTGAGTCTGTACCTGCTGCCTGTGAAAATGTAGGGTCTGCATTAAGAAGGTTGAATGGTTTTTCAGAATATATATTGGTAGATACTCCCTTGTTTCTAGTTACGTGTATAGCTGAGATCTTCTCTACCTCTTCTGCTTTGTTAAATAACTTTATTCTCTCACAGAGGTTTGGCTGCAGAGAGCATTCATATCTTTTTTTTTTTGATGCAGAAAGTATATCTTACTTATTTGAGTAGCTAGAGTCTTCCAGCTGCCTAGTTCCAGTTTCCTGACTTACGTTTCTCCTCAGTGAGAGATTAAGGTAACACCTTATCAAAGCATCAAGTTATCAAATGCTTAATCATATGCTGCTGAGCTTCCATATCAGCTTATTTCTTTGTAAAGAAATCCTACATTTTTAAAGACTTTAGTTTGGATTATGGAAACCTCATGGTAGACTTGAGTGAGGTTTTAAGGTTTAGATTGATGCCTTTGGGATAATTAGAATAAGAAGGTCATTCATTCATTCACGAATCCTTCTACATTACATTTGGCTTCTCTTCCATGAGATGTGTATTTTTGTAAGTATTAAAGCCTTGATTTTTATACTTAGCAAGAGAATGAAAGAGAGGAAGAACATAGCAACTGAGGATGAAAAGTCCTTTCAGAAAAAAAAAAGCCCAAAGACTTGTTGATACTGGACAGTGAAGCAGGAAACTACATGTGTCATAAAAGGCTCCAGCTTGTTGGATGAAGGCTGAAACTCAGGATGCAGTCCATAAATACAAAAGAGGTTCACAAAAATATTTTTAAAGTGCAGTTCTGAGCACTTTAGAGAAGCTGACTGGTAACTGTGCAGCTAATTAATATATATATATTTGGGCAGATGCATACACACATACACTCAATACCATACTTTCATCTTTAAACATGAGTATATTCAACTCAGTGATATTTATTTCCCATATGAGACTGATACAAATTTGGGACCATATTTTTTGCATATTCTAAACCAGCAATTTAGTGGGGAAGCAAAAAGAAAGGGACTCTAATTTCAACAGGCGGAAGGGAAGGAATTTTTGAAGCTGAATATTTACCTGCACAAAAAGTCGCAAGCTTTTTTCCCCTACAGTATTTTGTCACAAGTTTTTGTTTTTAAGCAGTACATCTAGCAGTCTTCTGCAGATTTGGGGGATGCCTTCAATCCTGACCAGTTCATAGCTGTTAAAATTGTCACTCAATTTGGAAATAAAAGTGTTTATACTTGAACTTGCTCAGGTTGTTGGCCAAGGAACATGGCTGGAACAGATTTACTAGCTTTTTTCCCTTCAACTTGTCAAATATGAACTTACAGGGGTCCTTTTGCTTGTGAAGTTGCTTTAGTTTTTAGACTGAAATGAGCATCATTCAGAATCGCTGCTTAAAATACAGTAATTTCGATATCAGAATAATTTGTAATAATACAAGAGTGTGTTTCTGGCTGGTGATCTGTTGTTGTGCTTTGTTGTACTAAACAAGGCAAGGTTGAAAAACGTCTTTTTTCTTACCATGTTTTAATTTTTTTTTCTTTTACCAAATACCAGAATAGCAATACTGCAGCAGGCTCATAATAGCTGAGTAGCTGTAATGCTGTGTCACTCTGAATATGCTTATGCCTTCATCTTTCTCTTGTTATTTTTGCCTAATTTATAAGCATTTACGTGCAGATATCCATCTGTCTGAAATCCCTCTGTTGTTGTTTCTGTTGTACCACCGTTTCAGAGGCAGCCAGTCTCCCAAGATGAGACTTCATCCACCCACCCAACACAAACAAACTCTTACCTTCTGTGTACTAATGTCAAGACCCAAACTCAGTCAGGCTCCCCAAAGACTGGGAGTGAGGAAGCCCAAAGTAATTGGTATCTGACAAATATCGCTGCCTGTTTGGTTTGTTAACAGTATGAGACCAAAAATGGTTTTCTTGAATTTGTGCTTCTGCACATATTTTTGAGATTTTTGTTAAAGGAACTCTGCATTTCATCACATGGTCTGTAACCTGACTGCAGTCCTGTTTCTAGAGTGTATAACTGATTAGAAAATTAAAGTAATGTGAAACCACTCAGAATTGTTTGCTTAAAAGAAGCTGCTGTGCCATCTGCTTGTGCCAGTAAGGGTGCTTGACCACATACTGTCAAATAAAACCAAACCACAGAAATCTCATGCACCCAAGTACTTTTCTGTATGGTTAGAGCTGGTCTTACCTCAGGTGGCATTTTGAGAAAAAGAACATAGGGATTTAGGTCACAGCCTGTAAACTTCTAAATTCCGTATGGTTGTTTTGCATGTAAAAAGCGGTGGCGAAACACATTCATTTCAGGAAGGCAATCTCCTTATCCTTCCCTTCTGATGGCGGAATTTAAGGATTGTTATTTTTAATTTTTCTGAGCATAAGACAGTGTTCTGGAGTGGACATTTAACAAGGAGTGCTTTGTCAGCTGGGTGGAGGTCATGCAGGGAGGCTAAGTGGTTTGCAGGCTGTGTTTCTTGCCTGCAGGGGCACAGCACTGTTACTCCCCTGAGAAGATGATGTGTCACACTTGTGCTCTTTGCCCTGAAGCATGTCTCTGAGCAATTTCAATGTGGGGAATATAATGACATGAGAGAAATTCAGGACTGATACCTGTAGGTCACCTGTTAAATTTCAGAACTTGGACATTATGCTGTTGGGACTGGCAGTATAAAGGGTAGAGACCATCTACAGCTGACTGAATGCTTGTGCAGTATTGCTAAGCACCTCTTTGCTGCCTTTCAGTGTCCAAAAGAAGATGCAGGGTTCTAATTTCAGAAATTTACATTGTTTAAACCAAGATTCAGCCTTTAAGGACACCTGTTATCCATTCTGAAACTGTGCTTTGATGATGAAGCTGAATTCCTTCCCTGTTGCTGTGTCTCCAGGCATTGCTGCAGGGAGCCTCTGGGAGTTCCAGGGTGAAGAAATCTGCCTTCATCTGGAGACCTCTGCTGAAGGTGAAGACCTCCTAACAGGCCAGACAGCCTTAGCAGGAGTTCAGAAGTCTTACGCCAAGGTAAAGCGGTTCATTTTTCAAGCGAATTGAATTGTCTGATACAATTTTCAAACAAGGATTTTTCTTCTTGCAAAATAAGCACTCAAGTGCATCTCTGAGCTTTCTCCTTCTTCTGTGTGTATAGCTCCTTGCTACCTGATACAAGTGTTGTAATAGCACATGCTGGGGGAGGGGAGAGGAAAACAACATAATATGCATTGTTGGTTAGAGCCAGAAGTAATTCCTTATATTATTAGTAGAAAGATGTATCTGCAGTTCTTTGTTGACAAGGGAACAGACTGTTTCTGAGCTCTACAGCATGCTCTGTTTTTAGAAACATATCCCACTTCGAGTGCTGCATTCAAAGCTCGCTTTGAGTGGCCACAAAAATATGGAAACACTGTCTGATATCTTCAGCAATGGGAGAAGAATGAGGTTTGTATATGATGATTTTCTGTTTATCAGTAATGCAGTAATTTCTTAGCATCCAGAACCCATTCTTGCTTGTATAGGATAAATGCTGATGGAAGAAAAAGACGTGACCCCAAGAACTTTATCATTGTTACAGTCCCACACACTGAGGGAGATTTGACTATGCTATGGTTTTGTTTGTTTGCCAGGATTTTGAATGTAGGGATGATACATGCAGGATCTTTTCTTCATACCGACAAGATTAATTGAACTTAGTGTAGAGAGTTGGCTGAAAAAAGTGAGTAGTAGTGGAAATGTTTCCTACAGATTTATTTAGGATTGAAGGTAGGTGCTTCTAAAGGTCTGTCATATTCTCCGTTTTTAAGAACTACCTGTTGCAAGGTATTAACTTCATTGTTGGAAAGCTCCTTAAATGAATATTTCTTGATTGCTCTGAGAAGAATTGCGGATTCTTCTAGTTAATCCTTTATTAATCTTAATAATTTAAACTGAAAGTAGAGCTCTGAACTAGACCTAAGTTCATTGTCCTACTATCTGTGGAATAAAATCAAAATCGGTGTTAAGTTTTCCCATTAGCACAGTCAGTGCTTCAACTCATAACCTTCCGTCATGGCCTGCTCTGCATGTCTGGGAGTGAGTGCACTAAGCACAGTGAGGCCCCCTCATCCCTTTGCTGCACCATGCTCTTCCTCTTTGCTTTGCACTTGGATTTCTGCTGCACCCGTGTTTCTCCAGTCCACTAGCAAGGTCATCTTGAATAGCTGAGGACACTGTAGTCAAACCTTGACAGAGCAGAAAAAATGATGATGATTATAAAGTGATTTCTAACTGAAGGCAAAAACCCCATCCAGACATACTTATCTCTGTGATGTTTCCCTTTGTTACATTTGCCTTAGGAGTACACAAAACAATACAAGTTGAGATAACTGTACACTACAAAGACACAGCATTTCTTCTGAAAGTTATTTAAACATTTGTTCATTTTAGAAGTGCATTTTTACTCGTCGAGAGAGTAAAGACTTCACAGAAGGTATCCTCGTAATCCCGTGGGGTGCATGGATGTATCTACGTGGGATGTTAGGGTGGTCAGGTTTCAAACACAGCAGTGTTTTTGGTGATGCACAGCATCTACGAGGGAAATGCAGCCTTGAACACTCTCACTGCTTCCAGCAAGGCAGTTTGTTCTGTGCCTCTCTGTCTCTTGTTTCCCTTTGTTGGAGGGGTTTGTTGCTAACTAGAAACACATGATATGAGAAAGCCAAACGTTCTGGTGAAAATCAAGGACACTTCATAGCTGTGAAGATTTCATATTTGCCCTAGATTCTTTTTTTTTCTTTTTTCGTTGATGCAGCTGTAACTGTTGTTGTAAATTATATGAATAATTGATCAAGGAGTTCTTGTTACCTCAAATCATGTTATGCTTATTGCTTCTCAGAACTGTGCTGCTCTTTGTTGTACTACAGCATTGCTCCTATGCTGTTCTCTGTGTGTGGTTTTTATGCCCTTAAAGTTTTCTTCTGCTTCCGACCCTTTGCTCTCCCCCTCTTCCCCCTTCCCTGCAAGAACATGTTGTTTCTGCTCCAGTATATTCCATGATTTAACTGAAAAGCAGAGTCTTTTTTAATCAACAGCAACACATTTAAAAAAAGCCTTCCCAGCCCTGGGAACTGTGCAGTGCACACATCTGGTTTCACATAAGCATGAATTGCTGGCTTCACAAGCACAGAGCATGTACTCCTTGCCACAGAGTTAGCTAAAGTGTTCTGTAACTTGAGACTCTATTTGAAATAAAAACAAAATTGTATAGCTTCTTTACCATGCTAATGGAAAACATTTAATTTTCTTTTTTCAAGCCAACCAAAAGTATGACGCAATGCTGCTCAGGCAGATTTACAGTGCCTTTTCTTCCCTAGAAATCAATACAGCTTGGAGGGGCTGCTGTGGGAGCTGGCTAGCTGACTGCGATCCAGCTGCATTCAAATGTAAACTTCTGTACCACAAACCAAAACTGGTGGTTTTGATTTATTCGGGCATCACTGTATCTCCGAGATAATGTGGTGTTGGATTTTATTCTTTGCTTTATTGCCATTAATACTAGATTGGATTTCAAAATAGCAAGTTCAGTGGGCTTATGCTTTTTGGTTTTTTTTCATGAAATCATTCAGTGATTTTCTACATGTCCTGAATTCAAGTACTTAAATGTGTGGTAGTGGTATCAGCAAAAGCAGATCTCTGTACATGGCCATGTGTGCCTTGCAGTGGAGTCTTTTTTTCCCCCCTTGAAAACAAGCAAAAGAAAGGGCAACACGAAAAAGCAGGCCCTCATTCAGTGTGAGCATTAAGGGCTAGCATAATCATTGTCCACTTTGAACAGAATAAGCTCTGAATATTAAATGTTCTTTGATTTCTCTCCTGCTAGAAGAGGTAAAATGCAAGTGTTCTTTGTGTGAGTCCAAAAAAAGTTTTTAGAATAGAACCATGGGGTTTTCTTGTAAGTAAAGCCAACAGTGCAGATTTTCATAGTACACCAACTTTTTTGCCTTTGTTTCCTTTACGATTCCTCACTGCTCCAGTAATAGCTTTGACTTTATTTAAAATCTCCACTGTAAGAGGCTGTTGGTGTTTCTCTCCTTATTTTTTTTCCTTAACAGGATTTCAGTCTTGCTTAAGCGCTTTAGTTCTGGCAGAAGGTCTTTTCTAGAATGGTCCTTAGAATGGGATCCCCGATGCTGCTTTTCTCCCTAAATGCTGTATTTCTTTGGGAAGTCTGTCACTGGTGGTCTGTGTCCTGGTCATACTTAGTTCTACCAGAAGGAAAATCACAACTTGGTTGTTAGCTTGCCAGAAGGACATTTCATCTTCTTTTTAAGAAGAAAAGTTCTACTTCCATTTCTCATGCAACTGTGATCCAGGCTTTTTATCCTCCAGCTATTTTTCTCTCATATACTTAGCAATCTCCTGGTGAATAAACAGCTTGAGAAGACAATACAGAGGAATTGAGGTCCTTTTTGCAGAGATAGCTCGGGATGTCATAGGTTAGCAAAGAGGAGCTGACACATTTTGGAAACACGTTTGGCCTACAGGTTTTCTGTTTGACTGTTCCAAAGTTCTTGTTAGCATGAAAGGTCTGTCATTTTAGTTTCCCTTTTGCCATTTTCCCTGTGCTAGCACTGGCAGTCCAGGCTAGAGGATGCCATAAAGACTTCTAAAGGTGCACTTTGAATAAAGCTTACATTCACTACAGAATATTTGCTTTGCATGGTTACAGTACTACATGGTTACACTGTATTCCTGTGTGAACACTGTAATGAAGTTGTTAAGAAGAAAAGAAACGCTTACAGCATTTGCACTAAAGTTCATGGAGCATGAGATAGCTGCGCTTAGGATGCTGGCACTTTGAAGGGATGAAAAAAAGCTTCTCTGAATTAAACACAAATAACATTCTCAGACTAGCAAAACAGTATGGAAGTGATGAGAAGAAAGGCACTAATTATTATGTAGAGAATAATCTGATTTAAAGTGGATTCCACTGTGGCATTTCATGATCTGACCTTCCTACGTACGAATTGAAAAGCAGGAAAAAGTACAGGGCATGACCTAAAAATGGTAGTCTGGAAGCTTCCTTAGGTATGTTGGGTCTTATTTTTGTCTAGCTTGAAATGTAGTTTTTCCTCTTGAGTCAAACCTGAATAAACTGGTTTGGGTGTTCGTGTTGTCCTCATGGTTCTGGCTCTGCCAGACATAGCTATTACTACTTTATTTTAAGAATTGCTCTTGCTTGGAATTTGAGTCCTGCTGGAAACAGTGTGCTGTCAGGAGGATGCAGTCTTGCTGTTAAGAAACTTAAATAAGATAAGGCTAATCCTGTTGTATGCTTCTACCTTTGGAGGTAGTGTAGAAACTTGCCTTTCCTAGTTAGGGCGCCACACCATTCACTACCTGCTTTATGGGATTTATTTAGGTTTCTTTTATGCAGGATGTTTAAATAATTTTCTTTTATTTATGTATCAGTAGAGATTGAGTAAGGATTAGGATACTGACTACTTGTGAGCTTTTGCTCAGATGATTTATAAATTTCAAAACCAGAACACACACTGTAAGAATGCACATTGTAAGAATTTTTGAATTGTCATTTTGGATTGGTGCTGAACTCAACTTCATTATCCTGCTTCAGGAAGAGCTAGTATTGGCTATTAAAAAGCCCCCAACCACCAACAACCAAAATTAAGAATTCTCCTACAGGTGTAGGAGGATAATCTACTTCCAGTATTTGTTTTTACTTGATCTTTTACGTTTAGAGATTAAACTGCAAACTGACTTCAGAATGAGGTTATCTTCTGAGTTGTCTAAATCAGCCTTAGGTTTCTTGAAACTTGCAGCATAATAGAAGATTTGTAGAGAATTAGGCTATTAGAGTATATATTCTTAAAATAAATTGGTTTAGAAAACGCACGCTTTTCAGACTCTCCTAAAAATTAGTAACTTTGTAAATCATTTAATCCTAGGCAGTGGTTACATGTCTGTGAGTAATTAGCAGTTGTCTCTTTTCCTTTCTTCTAAAGGACCTGAAACTTTTATAAGACCAGATAGTTATCAGTAGGTTTTGACTCACCGGGAAGACCTAGATTAAGAGCAGAAACTTTTTGTTGTTAAAGCAGCAGCTGACTTGCTGTGTGCCCTTGGGCATGTCCTCTTGACTTCCTTGCACCAGTTTACCATTGTATCCACTGCTGTTGCCACCACCATAAAGTTCTTTGTAAGCCTGTAATCAAAATACAGTTGAAGCTGTTTATTATTTTGAGTGTCCTCAACTTCATTTGCTATGCAGTTCTGCGTACGGCAGTGTAAAGTGCAGTGGAATTATGCAGTTTAGTCTATAAAAAACTTACACAAAATAAAACCACCTTGTGCAACATGTATTATAGTAAAGTCGATTTGGCGGGGGGGAAAAAAAAACATACACACTTTATTTTAGATTTATCAGAGTATACAAAGACTGCTAGTGGGGGATAAAGCTGTTTGGTTAGAAATGGGAGTGCTATGACTGTAAAAGTTAAGAGGGGAAAAAAAAATCTGTCCTAGAAGGACTACGTGGCAGTCTTAATTTGCCAGAATCTTTAGCAGAGGTTTTCCACTTCTGTTTCTGCCAAGTAAATTAAATTTATGAAGAGAAGCTAAACTCCAATGTTTGGACTGCTAGTATCTTTTGACAAGGTTAATGTGGTGAAGCAGAATATTGATAATAATGAGCTGGCATTTAACAGTGGACCAGCTGAGAGATCCTTGTGTTCCTACGTAATGTGAAGATTGAGTGTCCTGTAAGCTTATTGTTTTATGTTTTGTACTTGCTTTTGCATGCATGCCAGGACATGTTCTGGGAAGAGGCATAAACTTTTTTCCTTTTTTCTTTCACAAATACGTTTCTTTCCTGTCTAGAGCTGGAAAAGAGGAGCACAAGAGGGGTTTTGTTAAATACAGCAAAATCTAATTACAGCTTGATTTAAAGCCACATTTACACAATGGCTGAGGGGTGAGTTCACTTCCACAAAAACAAACTTGTTGGCTTCCTACTGTGCATCGGGGAATGTGAAGATGCATGTCCTGGAGAGCAGCTGCCTCCCTCTGCTGGCACCAGCTTTTCTTGAGCTGTGCTGCAGCTCTGCTGCACGATATAAAAATGCAGCTGTGCTCCTATGCTAAAGAATAGTGATGCATGAATTCACTGGTGCGTCTTTGTCTTACTGGTTATGCCGCAGGTAATACATGCTACATCATGTGTTCCACGTGATAGGCCTGATGTCTGTTTTCTACAAGCTGCAGAAACCTTGCTCCTCTAAATGAACGGTTGTGTCCTCCAATCTGTATCTTGAACAGCTTTGTCCCTGGTGATTCAAAGGGAAAATGTGGGTGAGCAAACTACATTTTCTTGTCATTGTGGTTTTCGCTCAGCACGCACCTCTGAAAAGCGCAAGATCTCATTTTGTTTGCCTGCTGAAATAGCTGAAGAGGTGGTTTTCTTTCTTCCAACTGGTTCAGGTGTTCGGCTGTTCTCTTAACTTGGTTTCTCAGATGAAAAGGTTGCACATCTACAGCTTACTGAAGGTTCATAATTTGTAGTATGTTTTTCACTTCCAGGGATACCTTTTGCTCAAGAGCCCCATCACAGGTGGTTTCCTAACAGCAGCTCATAGTTGAGACTATGGTCTTTATTCTTCCCTTGTTTCCAGCTAATGATTGCCATTTTTAGCAGTTTTTTATTATTAAACTTGCACTCTATGCTGCTACTACTCCTTTCATTTCTGCTACTCTAGTTCATAAGAATTAGAATAGCTGAGTTTAGAGATTAAGTATATGCACTGCTGCTATCTAGAAAAATGAGGCTGTGTGGAGGTAGAGGGTGGCTGCTGGTGAGCCTGAAGTTGCTGTGCTGCTCAGCAGCACTGCTGAACCATGTTTGGAAGCTGCTGAGTGAAAAGATTTGTGTTAGTGAGAGGCTGGGGCAAGTGCATTGGTGCACATGGAAAGTCTTGGGGAAGGAGTAACAGGCATAGGGTGGGAGGGGAGCGAACGGGTCACTGATGTGCACAGAAACAAAGGAGGGACAACAGAGCTTGCCCAGAAGAAAGCATTGCAGACACAATGGTGGAGAGGCAAAAGTAGAGATGGAGGGCCTAGCATGGGCAGCATGTGGATGGAAAGCAGTGGAGGGAGATATGGCCCTCTGAGCTGTGTCTTTGAAGTATGATTAGTGTTGCAAAGTCCAGAAAAGAAGAGGGATACAGGTCTGCAGAGTGCTTGTGAGAGAAGCAGTGGAATAAGAGAATCAGGCAGGGTATTTCTGACCATTAAAGAATGACCCAAATTGGCGGTCCCCCTGAGAGTGGGTGGGCCAACATGTGAAGAAATGTAAAGTTTCAAGAGGCAGGGAGGAGAGAAGATCTTGTAAGATGAATCATTCTTTCACTGCTAGAGTGATCTTGTTTGGTTTTTTGTTTGGTGTCAGCTCATTTCACACTTCTCAGAGAATTTCAGACCAACCATATTATTGTGATACTGGTGAAACATATCTGAAGTCGATGATGGGGGAAAAAGGACCACAAAGCTTGCTGTGATGCTGAGAGAGGTCAGTGAATGACAATTGCATCTCTGTGTGTAGTTGTATACAATTGCACTCCGAAGACAAGAAAGTCTCTTTACCATGAAGTCATACCCAGGGAATTCCGTCCTTCTTAAGTCGTAGACTTTTATTCAGTTTACACAAACGTTTGTAAACAGCAAATCGTCATTTCTTGTTGCTTCTTGAGATATTTCTTGAGGGCTTTATTAGGTCCTTGCTGGAGTTCATTATTCTGCACTTTGCATTTTCTCAGAGAATTAGTCACATGAAGGTCATCAGCTGCAGAAAGATAAATAAGTTGTCTTTTTCAGCACTGTTTTGTCTGCATTATATGTGGCCTTCAAACCTTAAGATGTCCCCAGCTGCTGGGAGGATCCCCTTATGGACTTAGCCTTTTCCATCATGTAATGTTGAAGTTCTGACCTAGTAGAAGGAAGATGAGCATTCATCAAGATAAAAAAGCAGTTAGGTCTCACCTTACAGTAGTCTTCCCCAAGCCAATATGGTGAAGGAAACGCTGATGGGAAGGAGAATCTTTGAGCACATTTATGAATGTCCAGGGATCAGAGTCAATGTTTTGTTTGGCTGCCCACAGCAACATTCACACTGGAGTACAGTGTCCAGTGAAGTACTCATTGTCACAACCTGTGTGGTCCCTGTTCTTTGTCTCCCAGGTGGCTCTGGGCATTCACTGCTGGAGACCACGCAAATACCTAAAGGAGTTTTGTGGCTTTTGCATTGTCTTATGTCAACCAGAAATTCTGCAGTTGGTTTCTCAAGAGGAGATGACTTGAAAGGCAGAGGTGTATGGATTGCCTCTACCTTTTCTTCTGTTTGTTTTTTATTGTTAAATGCTTATAAAAAAGCAAAACCAACAATCAACAGTTTGATAAGATCCCAGCTGCTAGTCAGTGTTGATATGCAGAAGTGACTTGGTATGAGTTGCAAGCTTTGTTCTTTTGGAAGCTTTTCTTTCAGCTGTGACAATTGTAAAGTTTATTCTCCTAGGAGATGTGCAGATCTTCCACCCCCACCCCTAATAACTAAACAGACTAGGTGTTCCTGCTGTTTCTTTGGTGGATACATGTTCAGAGACGATGACATTTTCAGCTGCATTAATTACCGGAGGTACACTGTCAAAATACTGGGTATGTGATCTTATTACTTCTCTGAAAGAGCCGTAAAACCTAACAATAACCAAATTCTGGACCTTGTAAAATTTTTACAAGGAAGATTAAACTTAAATTTATGAAGGAGGATATTTCAAAAACATATAGTATATGACAGAGGTTGTTTTCTTTGTTCTAATTACATTGGGTCTTCTCTCTATTTTAAAGAAATTTAACTCTTGTGGTGAATCTAATTTTTATTTAACAAAAAGGTTTTTGGGGCCCTGTCTGAGTGGGAAAGTTTCCAGGATTGAGGCATTGAGTGGGATATTCTCCTGTTGCATCTACTAAATGTGGTTGCATGAGGGACTTTGATGTACCAAAGGGACCAGTAGGTCACATTAATCAATTGGCTGCTGCTCAAGCATTGAGTGCCCGCTGTGGATTTTTCACTGAACCCTGGTTAGCACTGACCAGTAGTGATATGGGGCATTGAGCTGTTCAGAAGGCAGTGGCTGCGTGTTTTCTTCACCAAGAACTCCTGCACCTCTCCTTTGTGGAGGAAGCAGCTCTCTTTATCTGCAAGGTGGTGGGCCGTAAGGGAACTTCCAGTGGAGAACCTCAGTCCTGGAATTTTACCACTGTCATTGGCAGTTCTGGGGTTGTCTCCCAGCTTACCAAAAGCTGCATCATGGCACCAAAGGTAGCTTTTCAACTTATCCTTCTGTAATGGCAGATAATGTCATGGTGGTTATAGTGGGTGATCCAGAATTACCTGCTCTGCCATGAAATTAAATGTTTCCATCTAGTCCTGTTTCTTAGAAGGTGTGTTGAATGAAAAGAATCCCTATTTAATTTTTTCCAGAGGAACTGGTACTAGGCTCTGTGATCTCTTGAAGTCCAAAGAGTACAAAGAATAGAAAATAAATTCTCTATGAACTGTTTTGTGGCTGTTTCTATTTTTCCGCCATTGTCCCTGAGTCCTCCTATAATGGCACGAAGGAATGAGAAGAAGTTGTTACTCCCAACAATTAGCAAGTTTCTTATTAACAGAGTTCTTAATAGACTTAAGTATAAATACTTGTGCTAGATAAATGCACAATCTGGAAACTGAGTCAGCCTTCCCTGTTTTGTGTGCATCAACATCTTCAAAATAGTTTTCTGATCTGTATTTTCCAGAAAGAAACATGTTTTTGCATAGATCTATTTAATACTGTTTACCAAAAGAGAAGCTAAAAAATAATATCACTGCATCTCTTTTATTGCTGCTGCCTGTTGCAACCACAGTTTGTAATTTATACTAGGTTAGGGGCTCTAAGCTTTCAAACGAGTGAAGTATTTTCTCCTGTGTCATATAAACAATATTTGATCAGAAGCACTCTAGAGTGAAGTGTTCAAGTAAAGAAAGGCTAAGATACATGACCTCAGCCAAAAGTCAGTAATTTCCAGTCTTTATCTGGAACTGTTTGGCATTAAAATGTGATCAGTCTGATTTCCAAGCTTGCTATATTCGCATCAGTTCTAAACAAAGTTTTCTGTTGCCTGTGGATTATTCCTGTAGTGTTTTGTCTTCTGTAGAGCTTTCTGTTTGTCATCTCTCTTCTCTTTCTGTGTTCTACTAACAAGTACGGGTTCAAAGAAATGAATAAATCTATATAAACAATGCTTACTTTGTGACTGTTTCAAGTTGCATCTTAATAACTAATTTCTACAGGAACATCTTTTGCAATGCTCATTCACATTTTTCATTGCAATCGGCAGCCTGTAATGAAAATGTTGACTCACCTGAATGATGTCTCTGTTTTCTCTATTCTCTAGATCAGATTGCAAGATAATTTTAAATTGCAAGTATTAGATCACATTTCCTTGGACAATTGCTTTTGATTATACTAACTTGCTGCACTCACCTATGTAAGTCTCAGTCAACATTTTAAATATCAGTGTTAAGGGAAGCAGGAGAAGGCATCCTAAATGATGTTTACTTCCTATCTTGTTAGCTTAATATTTTGAGTCTCTTCAAATTAATGGTACCCCTTGTATTAAAGAACTTCGTATAAAGAAGAAAATTGATTTATCTTGTGTCAAAAAATACAGGTAATCTTGGGAAGGGGGGGTGGGGCAGAAGGGATCTGTGACATGTAGCCTGGATATGCACATAGTGTAGTCTTTCATTCTTTTATAGATCGCACGACAGCAGCCATTAATTTTGAATGCTTTAATTCTAGTACAAGTGCTCAAATGAGTCACCAGTTATCTAAAGCATCAGGTAACTATACCTATCTTTAGCTTTGTTCTATCTTCTTATCCTTGTTTCTATCTTCATTTTCTCAGTGGCAGGCTACAGTGAGTTTAATTAATGTTTAGAAAAACAAAAACCCAAAACAACGTGGGAAGTGTTCCCAAGTGTTCTCACGAGTACAGCCTCTGCAGGCTCTCTCTTGGGATGGTCAAGGCATCTGGAGGATAAGTTCTTGGTCTCCTTTCACAGTACCTTCAAACACAACGTAACTTGGCCCCACCTGCCAAGAGGCTGCACTTTTCAGTTGGAGGTGATACTGTTTTTAAGAAGAGATGTCTTCTCTCTGCTACCAGCAGCAGTGCTGTCATTTTGGTGGCTGGTCTTTGCCAAGGCATGACCCTGGCCTTAGCTGCATTCCTCCTCCACTGAGGACTGCTGTGTGCTGCAGAGTGTGGTATTTAACCATGGTGGGGGGGGTCAGCCCTTTTAGCTAATTCTATCAAAGTGCTCAATTGCAGGGGTTCAGACAAGAAATCAATATTCTTTTTCAATCTGACTGCCTTGAAGACGATGTAAATTAAATCTGTCTATCTGTAAAAAAAGTTATGTCTACACTACAAGAAATACAGTTTGCAAGTATGAGCTGCTGCCTGTGTTGCTTCTGGGAAGGATCTTGCCCAGATAATTTTGTTTTCAAAGTAGTTTTTGGTAAGTTCCCCTGAGATTTGTAGTAGTGAGATGCAAATAATCTATACAACAACGACAATTCTATTGTTTTCCTCACAAGTTCTGTAGATCTGCCTGCAGCAGGCTTTGAAAGATGGTGAGGCGAGTGAAGATGTATTGCCACCTGGGAGGCATCCTTTGTTTTCTGGAGTTCTCTGCCTATTAATACCTTTTTTGTGTATGTTTTGTTGCCTTTTTCTTTTTTGACACGTTTTTTAAATTTCCTTTTGGTTTTGTTGTGTTTAGGCTTTTTCTGATGTAGCGTACTTCTCAAGTGCAGACATGCATCATCTCCTTCGCCACCAGCAGCTTCTGCAGATTGTAGACTTAATTTCTTTAGTATCCAGGCCATCTCAGCCCAGTTAGTTTGGTTTGGTATTTTTTCCTCTTTTATTTTTATTTACTTGAGGAAGTTGCCTGTAAGTTCTGCCAAACATTAACTCAGACTCAGCTGCAGTAAGGCTGGAGGGGTGCCATGTGTTGGGTGCCATATAATTGGGAAGACTTTAAGGAGTCTCTGGTTTTACTCCAAATTTCTTCTTTTGCTCGTTTTGGGGATTGAAATAATAAGTATACAGAGACCCAAAAAATTGATGTGAGTGCTGGAAAACATGACAGATAATTTTCAGACTGTTCCTTTATGCACTCTTAGGTCTGTGAAAGTCAATTTAAATCCCAAGTTCTGAATGAACACAGACTTCTGAAATAGTTCTTTGCTCTAACATAGAGAGCAGAATTTTAGAAAAGAAATCATACATCTAATTTGGTTGGTTTTTGGTCTCATTTTATTGATGTGGTGCAAAACAATAGTAGAAGCTACTTTTACCTGATGTAGTGTACTAGTTTACCACAAGAGTTTATTATATTCCAAGTACCCAAGGAGAAAATGAGCCTTCTAAATTCTTCCCAACATCAATATTTCAAAGCTGTTTCAGTTTGTTTTAAATGAAACAGATACGGAATTATATAAATGGGGAAGTTGTATGTACTCAGAACAGCTTGAACACTGTAAGTGAGATAAATGATTAGATTTCTGCAAGTTATCCATGCACATGCTGCAGCCTATGTGCTGAAATGATCAGCAGGAAAGCTCAGTACTATGTGCAGGGTTATTCACATTGCTTCCCCTCAGTCCTTCCAAATAGGAATATTTGTGCTAGTGAGTGGGATATGGTGGAATTGCTGGCAGCAGTCCAACTGAGTACAGAAATTAAGACATTTTTCAAGTTATACCACTTTTCATAGTTACGCGGTTTCTGTTGTAGAATACAAATAATGTGTACAGTGAAGTCAGTGTTAAACAGGCAACTGAAACTTGCTAATGTTTCTTTTTTGTAGCAGCCCTTTTACTGTGGTTGTGCTGCTTATGTTATGACTACAGACTACTGGAATTTGCTTTGAAAATATCAGTGTCTGTTTTATTTGAGGATTAGTTTTGGAGCAGCTTCTTTAAATCCTGATTAACGCAGACGTCAAGAAGAGACTTTCTTGGTTCATGTCAGTAAAGATTGCATTGTTGTAGAACATGCAGGAGATAAACGTTTGCGACTGACCGAAAGGTCCAATTCTGACTTCGCTTAGTTTTGAGTGCTCACCCTTTGACCGTATTTTCCCCTGTTTGTGCCTAGTTTCTGTAGGGATAAAAAGGGTTACTGTTATGCTATTAAGGTTATGTTGTATGGGATTACTGATTTCCCTTCCTACCTCTGATGTGTTTAGGACTTAGGACTCACTGCTGAGATGTTGCCCACTTGATATAGTGGGAAACCAATGATCTCAAAAATGTACTGAGCTTCATTGGGTACATTATTAGGAAAGCTGAGTTATACTTGCTGTATGTTGGTGCTCACAAACTGTATAGGAGTTTACAATGAAGACTGGGTTCACGCCTGTAACCATTGCCCTGATTTTTCCTAATCTTATGTTGATACAAATTCTTCACAAAATAATAAATGCCCACTGACATGATGTGTGTGTCAGCAGTGTTAAATTACAGTGCCTGATAGATGAAGGTTGTTATGTATTTGCAACTTGCTTAATTTAAAACAGAAAATTCTAATGCTTGTGCTTTTAGAAACTTGTTCTGGAAGTGCTGTGGAGTTGCATCTGGGACGAAGGTCTGAAAGGTTCCATCCAGTTTGGGCACTTCATAAGAATGGCCACCTGAAGAAATTCTGGTTATTGGCACCAGCAGTATTGCGAGTGGTGACTTATGTGAGGCTACTGTGCCATGCAGATGTGTGCAGCTGGGAGGTTGGGCAACTTTTTTTTTCCTCCCAGGACTAGGAAAGGAAGATGAAGAAAATGCCTGCTGCTTTGGCCAAGGAAGGTTTGAGAAGGCAGAACAGTAAGTAATTTGTCCGCAGAATGTGGCAGAGTTCCGCTAGTGCACGTTTCCTGTTGTCTTCAGAGCACTTCTCAGCTTTCATCACTCTCCCCCTCACCCTAGTTGGAGCACTGTGCATGGAGGGGAGTGTCTGCTCAAATGTTCAGGAAAGGGTGGAAAGCAAGGGGTGGGAGCCTCTCGGCTGAGGAGTGGCCGCTCATTTGTCTCCATTTATGCTAAGTTTTTATAGCCCTTCTTACGTGACTACTGTGCTCATTTTGCATTAGAGGATTGGGCAAAAGCATCAAACAGTTCTTGGAAGAAGGGTATGGGGATCTTATCAGCTCAGCAAAATTTAACTTGCTAGGTGTACAAGCTGCCCAAGATGAAAGTATGCTCTTCTTCAGGAACATTATATGGAATAAGAGCCCTGATGACTTCTTCGTAAAAGAGCTTTTGGCTTGCTCTATTAAATAATTAAACCTCTCTTCCTGGAGAGGCTTTTCATCTGTGCCAGCAAAATGCTTCTGGCTTCTTGTAAGAAGACCGTGAGACTGAGTTCCAGTATGGCGAGTCACGGTTGCTGGTTTTATATGGACGCAGTTTCTAGAAATGTAATTACAATCTTAGATTAAAATCTAAATTTATTTTACTTTTGGCTGAAAAGGCTTCACATTTAATAGGCTTTCTTCAAACTTGTTAGCCTTGATTTCTGTGGTAACCAAAGCCATTACATTCATCTGGGATTCATTGTATTAAATATCTTCAATTCTGGTGTAAAGTAGTAAGATCTTAGAGTTGCTCTGAAACCCTGAATTATGGGTGTGGACTGGAGACTTGAAGTCTCAAAGGTTTGCAATCTCTGAGCTCCCGGAGAGCTGCCTGGCAGCAAGGAGGGTTTTGTGCAAGTGCCTGTATGCATTAGTGTCTGCAAAGAGCCACTTCATGTTCCAACAGTTGCACCTTGACTTGCTTTCTAATTGCATCTTGCAGCTCAACATAAACACCTTCTCGCATAGAGAGATGTAAGAGAGTGAAAAACAGTCTTTGAAGAATAAAAAAAAACAATGGGGTTTAGAGAACCTGATGGGTCTTCATTGTCGTCACAGAAGATCAAAGAAAACCTTGGAGCTGCTCTTTCTACTCAGAATTGGAAATAACATTCTTAATTACAGAAGTGAGCAAGTCTGACAGAGTTTTTTCTTCAAAGGGAGAATGCTATACTTCATCTTT
Organism: Struthidea cinerea; assembly: GCA_013397865.1. Taxonomy (NCBI): domain Eukaryota; kingdom Metazoa; phylum Chordata; class Aves; order Passeriformes; family Corcoracidae; genus Struthidea; species Struthidea cinerea. The sequence goes on along the minus strand of VZTI01000476.1, from coordinate 485,723 downwards.
CAGCCCTTGCACTCTTTGCAGCATTGCATTTTTGAAAGATTGCACCTGTCCTCCAAATGGAAGATTTGTATTTAAAGTTTTCCCAGGCCAGTCTTATCTCAGTTGGATATACTCAGCATCAGGTTGTGTCACCCATTTCAGCAAGGTGGTCATAGTGAAGATGCTACTAAATAGAGAAGAAGAAAATGCCAGCAGGGGTGATGGAGATTAATAATGTGGAGGTGCTGGAAGTTTACTTACTATATTGCAAGCTCTTTTTTCTGCCTTTCCACTAGGGAAATCGGTATTTGTGATCAGCTTTCTGGCTTAAATGATGCTCTTGGGGTCCCTATTTTTCCCCAGCAACTACAAAAAAATGTGTCCCCACTTATGAAGCCCTTTTGTGGCTTGTTCTAGTGTAGTTTTAACCTTCCATGTCATTGTGAGCAGTTAACTTTTGCTACCATTATACCTTATGTTAGGACTTCAACATCTTTCCTCAGTCATGTTTTGTTTTTTGGGTTTTTTTTATAGTGTTCTTTTTTTAAACCTGTTTGTTCTGGTCTGCAAATGTCTTTCTCACTTAACCCTTTGGAAGCAGAGGCTGTTTTTTCAATAATATATTTTGCAATTTTTGACTCGCTAGGGTCATGATTATTGATTTTATGTGAGTCAGCCATGCGTTATATAGGGTCCATATTCTGGATGCACTGTTTAAAGCTATTTCTGTGCTTATTGTAAACAGGGTGGTCACCCTTTCTCTGCTTCACCAACTTTGTGGCCATCTAGCTGGTCAGCCAGAGGCTGTGAAATGGTGTCTACACATGCGTTGGTCTTGAGAAGGCCTTGGTTGTGCTGAAAGGTGTTACACCTTTTGAAATGGACAATGCGTCCTGCATCTTTGCTGGTAGCTGTGAGGAAGGGAAGTTGGGGAAAAAATAAGTAAGGTGGAAATACAAGAGGGCACAAAGCGTATTTGTGTATTTTGAGGTGATTGCTGAAATATGGTATAGATTGTTGAAATATGGTGGAAGAAAACCCTGCACTGAAGGAAAAGTGGATGGAACTTGAGGAGGAATGGAAAGTCGACATTGGTCTGGAGATGTATTGGAGGGGTATGTGAAGGGAAGCATGTTTCAGGGTGATAAGAAGTCTTTTAAATGACCTTTTGTTTGGGATTTGTGTGTTCTTAGAAACAGAATAATACTTTTATTCCACATGAGGTTTTGTGTCTGAAGTTCAACTGCTCAGCATAGTAAATCTCTTGCAGGGTGCACTTCAGATCCTTCTTTGCCACATCCATCAGCGGTAGGATGAAACCCACCTCACTGAAGGAGCTGAACTGCTCCTTCCCTGGCTCTCCGAGGTGGCAGTGATGGACTGGTGTCATCCTTTCAGTCAGTTAGGTCTGCAGTGAAGATAATGCCAGTGTGTAGGACTGTGGATGGTAGTGCACTTTGGAATGTGTGTGGGGTTTTTTTTTTTGTTTGCTTTTTTTATGATTCTGAGATAAAAGTGAATAAAAATGCTATAAAAAATAGTCTGTAGGGATCAATCTTAGTGCCATCCTGCAGCGAGTCTCTGGCATTAGTATAGAGACTTCTCTGCCTGTTATTAAGCTTACAGAGGAGTTCTGTCTGGGGCATTTATGAATATAATGAGCATATTTGAAGAGAAAAATAGCTTGAAGTTCCAGTTTAGCTGTCCAACTTCAAAACATGATTGAGAGCATTGACATACGCACACATGTGGACAGGTAACTGCTTGCTTACTAATCAGAATTGGAGCAATCCAAGAAATGTCCCTGTGCTACACAAAATGAAAATAAGTTTGATGCTGAGTGCCAACCTCAAGGCATCTGTGACTTCCAGAGAAAAGTTTATGTAGCAAACACTAGGCCCATGTTTTATTTTCCTCCATAAATTATGATTGGCCTAGTGATGAGTTTGCCACCAATTGGCAGGCTTCCCAAATACTTGCTAGGAAAGGGAAGAGCTCAGCAAATAGCTATTGTGAAATCAAAGGTAGTTCTCAAAAGAAAAAGAAAATAATGCTAGATAAATTTATTTGGGAAAGAGAACTGAAATGTAGAAAAATTTGTGGAAGAGAAAATTGTTGCCTTATCTTTTAAATTGTGTAAATGTCAGAGGTACCATTCAAAAAATCTTAAGACAAACAAATCTTAAGATTTTGTTGTTACATAAATATAACCATGGGATGGTTTAGCTTGCTTCTAAAAGTCTAATGAATGCATCAAGCAAAGTAAAATATTCATTAGAGTAATTGGTTCAGTTCAACCTCTCAAGGCTACAGCTTGGAAATATACACACTGTTGCCTTTAGAAATGCAGCATGTTCACCAACCATTTTGCTCAACTCATTTTCATTCCATATGCTTAACTATACTTTGCAAAATCTAATTAAGTTACTGAGGTAGCAGTTTGCAAGCAATATTTGATACATTTTTAAGCCAAAGGTTAAGTGGTATCCAGAGCGAAACCTGTTCAGTTGCAAGACACATCAGAAATTTTTAAGATACTCTTGTATTGAAATAATTGGATATGGAAGTACTTATACAAGTGATAATAACATAGTAAAAAGTTATTTGTTCCCGAAATATTAATATGTTTGTTAATTCACTTAGATATGCCTAAATGAAGTGTGAAATTCATTAATGTGCTAGCTAGACGGTTTTCGCTGTAGGAAGCTGGGTTTAGTGTCATATGATGAATTCATCATACCCTCATAGGTTTTCCTCTCTCTTCCCCTCTGTGATGGGCATCTGCCTCGGACCATATGGTTTTGGAAAATTTTAATTGAAATTCTTCTGTCAAGGAACTGAGCTAGAGAAAGCCTAACTTGCATATAATTGCTAAAAATTTTGTAGAGACCTTCTGTTTCCATGCAGAGGAGCAGGAACTTGAAGCTTAGCCCATGCAGGTAACTTGTGCCAGGGACAGGCTTTTGCTTTCTATGAAAGTCTGCCGAATATTGGCCAACTTGTTTACCTTTCACAATTTGTTCATTTCCAACAGAGACTTGCTGGAGTCTCCTGTGACTCTGTCCTCATGAAACCTGTGTTCTCTGGGATTTGATGAGTCTCTTGTGACTGTGTCCTTATGAAACCTCTCTTGGCTTCTCTTGCTGGCACATCTATAGATGGCTGTATCCTGTCACAGGTCCAGTGCATGGTCCAGGTGCTCGTGTACTGTCACCACGGGTGGCAGGGCAGGCTGGTGGAGCTCTGCGTTGTCCTCAGTTGGAGTTTTAGCCATCTGCCATTGCCAAATATGGGTTCTTGTGAATGACCACTGGCTCTAAACTTTTGCCCCACTGTGCAGTTCCCCATATCTTCCTGACCCAGCATATTGTCATGATGGTTAAAAGCTAGTGTTAAAACTGAGATAGACATTGACACTTTTCTGGCTGGTCTGCTAAGCTAAGCACAGAGGTTTAGTGAGTATTGATTGTGTTGCAGAGACAAATAGGTGTTTCTTGAAATTCACCTTTGCAGCTGTTTATGGGTTCTTCAACTATATCTGCTACCATGGGGTTTTAAGAAAGAAAGCAACTCCTGGAATAAACACCCTGCTGCAGTGGTATGTTGAGTGTGCTGCCAAGGCAGCCCTTGCTGGGGATGTGGGCTGAACGTGCCCTTGGAGCCAGCAGCTCTGTGGGAGGAGGCAGGAGGCTGGCTGCCGGGGAGCCGTGCTGGAACTGAACAGGGTGAAGCAGCGAGGGCTTGGGGAGCTGCTGGGCAGAGGGGGGACACACACACAGAGCAGCTTGCATGGAAGGGAGCCGAAACTGAGAGCTGCGTGGCAGCTGAGGCCTGGTTAATTCCTGTTTCAGTTTTCTTGGTCATTTTTTCACGTTATACGTGCCTTGGTGGTTTGTGAATGGGGATTAGATTAAAAGAATGATTTAAGTTCCTAGATTTTATTTTTTGTGTTCGTGCATCTTTTCTTTTGCTTAGCAAATGTGAGCATTCCCAATAGCTGGATCAGAGGACTAAGGTAAAGACTTTTATTGGTCTTATTCCCCTGTTGCTACCTGTAGCAAAATGTTAGAAAAACAACATTGTGGATCTGATCATTGTGCATCTTTTTCACATGCCTCTTGAACTATTCCAATTAACTTTTTAACCACTGTATAACTGCCTCTCCTGCCTTTTTTCATTAAATGTATAGTTTCCTGGTTTCAAGCAGTATGGCTGAGAAACTTGGAATACTCCACAGTATTTTGTAGAAGCACAGTTTATAAAAATTGATGAGCTCCTTAGATGATGTAATCTAAAAAGAAATACTTAATAAAACAGCCTCCTTCTTTTATTGCAACACAAAACTTAATGTTGACTGAATGTTGAATCAAGGAGCAAAATGTCACTATTCCTGCATTTCTTTTTTATTTCTAGCCTCGTGTAGTTTTGAGAATGTTACTCTTACAGAGATGAAGTCTACTTCTAGCACAGAGCAACTCTTTATCAGCAATTTTCACTGGCAGGTTAAGAGAACTGTGACATAGCTATTTACATATTGCGAGTAAATGTCTTGCACTGTTACCATATTGAGGTCTTGTTCCATTAGTAAAATTTTATAAAGTAGCAAATACCTTTTTTGTACTGATTAAGTACAGTGTGCTAAAAATGTTTATAGACAGCCTTTAATATCATGCTCTTGGACTGTGCCTGATACTGCATGGTGCTGGTGATAAGAGTAGAGAATTAGGAAAAATGCCAGTGCGGGCACAGTGGAACTCATTATTGCAGTGGGGTTCAGGATCTTGTTAGTGTAATGTTTATGGATATGGTTTATATGTAACTTAGTGAAACGTCTTAAAAATGCATTGTAGTTTGTATGTGCGTAATGCTGTAGCATTGTGATATTTTTGTAATATCAGTCATGAAAAATGTACTGTGTCTCACAAGAGACAGCTGGCATTGCAACTGGCACTTCTGATAGTCAGGCTGTGTACTTCCATCTTGTCACTGATGTTTGAAAACCTTTTGGTCAGTGTAGAGCTTAGGTGATTATATGAACCGTGTGGGAACAGAAAACATCTGAAGAGTGTTTTTCTGTTTGTGCTAAACAGAGTTAGGATTAATTGAAGTGTGCTACCAAGGAAGACTAAACAACAAGTGTCTGTATCTTCTTCACTATTGTTTAGCTGATGTTGTAGAAGCTCCCAGCATCTTTCAAATACACAATGTTCTCTTGGATCATAACATTCCTTTGTTTAGTGGACTGACTTATAAAATAAGCTTAAGTAAGCATGTATGACTTAGTTGTGTTAGTTCCCCATACATCTAAGTAGTCTTTGCTCATGGTATTTTCCAAATGATTTAAGCTGTTTTGCATAATAGCAAAAATTTCCTTGGCATTTGCACCCTAGCCTCGTGAAAGCTTAGTTAGGACTTTATGTGCCAATGCACACAGAAGCCCTCTGATCATCTGGGTGTCTGCCCACGGGTAAACGTAAAGGACAGACAGAGGGGGTCCTGTTGACTTCTGTAGGGCTACTGTGCGCTGAAAGCATGCGTGTGGTGCCTCGCTGGTCTGAGGTCCACGTTGTAGACTTGCAGTGGTGTGCAAAACCTGATCTGAAGTCTGCTGTGTGTGATGCTGGCAATGCGTGCGTTCAAAACAAGAATTCCTACTGGCAGAATAAACCTCAGCATTTTATTGTCTCCTTGAAATAGACCTAGCAAACTACAAGTGGTCAGCTTCTCAAAGGGCACACCTAAATATATCCTTGTTTTCAGAGATGGAGACAAACCCCCTCATAGGTGAATCACTCGGAAAAACAACAACAACGAGAAAACCCAAACAGGAATTTTATCCTGGCGCACCCAGACAAATAGCAGTCCCAAATGTTGATGCTGTGGGCCGAAAGGTGTGATGCGTCGGGCTCTGTTTCCGGGCGCGGTGCCTCGGCAGCCCTGTGCTCGGCGGAGGGCTATAATTAGATTAGCAGCCTGCTCAGCAGCGCTGCCAGCCTGAGAGCCTCAGCGAGCATGTGCTGGATTCTGCATGTGCCTCCCGCTTATTGGCGGCCGGGGTTGCTGCCTGCCGGTTTGATAGGTTTCCCCAGCAATCTTTATGCTGCATTACAGACATAGATACAGAGGTACTGCGTGCAGGCAACGGGAGAGGTGCTCAGCTCGTAGCGTAAAAGAAAGCCCACAGATGAAAGGCACTGGTCTTTGTTGCGAGGCATCAGTACTTAAGGACTGCTAGCTGGGAGTGGAGAGGTCAGTGAAGGAGTTTTACTTGGTGGTAATTACTTTCAGGTCTTTATCTCTCCGGTAAAACAGTCATGCATGAAATGAATACTGTTAATCATGTCATCTGTTTAATTTGATCTTGCTTTCATTAATATCACGTATACTCTGGTGGGAGAGCTATCAGATTACAAAATATATCATTAGAGTGGGTTCAGTTCAAAAATAGAGTGTATTTATATGAGAATATTGCTTTCATTTGAAATTTTGAGCCTGTGCATGGGAGTGATTTTACTGGTTGCCTTTTGTTATGCTAATGGCAATATTTCTTTTATTGGAATGTTTTCTGCTGAGCAATTGAATTAGAGCATTTGTAACTATTAGCATATGAAGATAAATCTGTAAATAGTGATTAATTTAAAGAATAATTTTGTGAAATATTCTTTAATATGATTATAGCAATAACTATCTTGATGGTTCTCTTGCAACAAGGTAGAGGGATGAGGAGTAATATGCTATTGTTCTTTCAACAAAGATGCTGGAGCCTTCATGTTTGGGTGGATTCTTTGTTTCATCTACTGGGTTTTATTTTAAATGGCTTTCAAAATGAAACTTAAGCTGTTCAGCCTGGTAGATTTCAATATAGCCTTTGCTTGCACATACATGTATTTTATATTTATTTATTGTTCTCAAAGGCTGAATTTTGGCCCAAAGCCTTGTTTATTGTGAGAACTGCCTCTAGCAGTAGAAACAAGATATATATATGCCAATCTCTTAATTGGTGATTCTGAGACTATTACAGTATTTATCACAGCATCATACTCATTTAAGTTCTTTTCATACTTGACCTACGCATCAATTGATCACAACTTTTCCTATAAAAAGCATGCATATTTAATGAGAACGTTCTCCAGTGAAAGCTGTTCAGAACGAAAGGAAGCAAGTATAAAGTATTAAAGAAAAGTCTCATAATGTAGTCATGACTCATTTGATGAGTTTTGAATATTAAGGCTGACTGGTGAGGCTTCAGAGTTAATGCCCTTGTCTGTGTCGGACTCCAGAGCCCACATGAACTTGTATATTAAGTCACCAGTCATCTGGCTGGCTGGCTGCCACCATGCGTCCAAGGTATGAGTAGATTGTCTCAGCCAGGATCAGAAAGGTGTTAGGAACAGGAGCTATTTTGGTATTAGTCTTCATTCTTCCCTCTGCACTTATCCTTGAAGAGGTTTTTCCTATTGTATAAATCAAAGCAAAGTTTAGGTTGTTCCCTTTTGAAGTATGTGGTGTGAAACTGTGTTACCTTCTGAGTAGATACCCTTAAATGTGAGCATTTATTCAGTTATCAACTTTATGTAGCAGTGGGTACAACGAAAACACATGCTTTATTATTTGTGATTGTATATTCAAACAGAAGAATATTTGGGAGCTTTAATCACAGCTGGTACATAACTGTTTGAAGTTTTGCTGTTAACTAAAACAGTTAACTTGGTATATATTTTAGTCAAGAGCAAGGGTGTTGTTTTTTTTTTTTTTTTTTTTTTTTTATTCCAGGAGTTGTTTTCGAAGTCATGGTCTTTTAGGTAGACTTGGAAAATGGCATTTTTGCATTGTGACAGTTAAGCCTGGACAGGGAGGACTCAGGATGTGAAGGCATGTTGTTCTCGAGCTGTTTCATATTCCCTCATTGCCCCAAGTTAACAGCCAAAAGTGTTTTAAAGATGCTCTAAGCTGATTTATGCCTTCTGCCTTTTTTAACAGAGGCTCACCTTAAGTAATTTATCTATGTTTTTATAACCTTTTCAGCAGCATCCCATGAAGGAGTACCTGAAATCAATGTTAGTAACAATGAAATGTAGAAGGTAATATCCTCAGCTGAATCACATGTTTACCATATCCAGACAGTGGGTTTTCAAGGGAAGAGAGGCTGGTATTTTCTACTCCATGTATTAGGCTATTCTTACTTGTAAGCAGCATAAAGTATGTCCGCAAAAATGCTGTAAAAGTTACCATATTTTTGGTGATGGATACAGGTAATACCACCACCCACTGAAACTGAAATGCTGCACCAGCAGCTATTCAGGCGTGGATATCTCTGCCTCCAGAAAGAGCTGTGATGATCTTTGCAAGCATCACAAGAAAACGTGACAGTAGTGAAATTAGAACTGGTGACATTGTAATTTAACTTTGCAATATCTTAACAGCAAGGAACATGCTACTTTGTTATTGTTTCATTTTGTTACAACCTTATTTTTCTTCCTGCTAAAGGAAGAAAACAAATTGAAGCAACAGTTTGTTACTCCCTAAAAAGTTGACATCCTTTTTGCTATAAGCATATTTTAACTATTACCACTGTATTGCTCCAGGAAATTTAGCACACTTTAGATTATTATCGATGAGATTTTGTATTCAAGCTTTGTCAGTGAGTTTCTTGATGTAGAAGCTTTTAATTACTCTTTTGTTAGGAGATGTATGCATAGCATATTTGTTATGTGCCTCTGTGAACTGTTCTCATTTCTGATATGTTGCCCTGTAGTTAAATCTCCAAGTCCTTTGTTATGTGAAAAGGAACACATAATGTTTCTTTCCCAACAGGAATACAGTATGTATGTGTATATACATATGTATGGGTAAAGGCACAGAAGTATGTCGTGAAAAATCAAGATCTCAAGTGTTTAATTTATAGATACATGTAAATATGTATACATACATATATATTTTCTACCATGTAACTAACATATGTTGGTGTAGCAAACATTTCCAATGTCATACCTCTATTGTCATCATAATCCAGTAGAAATACTCCTGGAAGAGCAATGTTAGAAACACCAGATTTGGCTGCTGGCTGGAGATGGGATATATGCAGTAAACTGAGTGGCTGTAATAAACAGTGCTGCACTAGCTCTTCTCTATTAAGGTATTATGTCATTTTACTGCTATGCATATAAGTGAATTTTGCATTACTTAAACCCTTACCAAGTCTAAGGGGGAAAGGTGATACTTAAGGTTACCGCATTTTTTTGGTAGCCTGTTAGCAATGAAAGAGATACTCCAGAAAAAGTCGTAGGGATTTAAAGTATTACCATGGTGTTTATTTTGCAGGATTTGTACTTACAAGCCTTACAGTTTTTAAGTCGAGTAGCAGCAAGTGATATATGCATAAAGGTATTAGAATGAGAAAAGTGACATTGTGCCCTAAAGCTCCTTTTTGCTTTTCCCCTGTTTTTGGAACCAACTCCAGTTATTACTTTGCTGATGAAATGACTGTCTGCTTAAATGGTTGAGATATTCAATAGCCCATCTATAAATGCTTATTATAACACTTTGAGAGTTCACAGGAAATCAATCGCCTGTTTTCTGTATTTTTTTGAGTGAAGGTCATTTTATTCTTCAAATCTGAAGGATTTTGGGCTGGGTGGTGTGAAGGTGCAGGATGAGCCCTCTCGGTGGAGGTTCCCTCTGTGGGCTCAGCACAGGGTGCATCAGCTTGGGAAGGCCCTATTGTGACACTCTTCCCACACTGATGCAGCAGCAGTGTTTAATGGGGTCCGGAATGTGACCATGTTCTCTGCATGCAGCCAGCTGTTGCTCCAGTTCAGAGACATGTGTCCTCCCATGCCCTGAGACTGGGCACAGGAGAGCCAATGGCAGAGAATGTCTGCCCTGTCCTGCCTTCCCCTTCTGCAGGGCTCTGCTTTCCTGGCGCGAGTTATCCTCGGGACTAACCATGTGGATTTAGAAACTGGATGGATGAAATATGTCTAGCTTTGGGCGGCTGAGTGTCAGACATTTGCAGTGTTAAGAGTAGGGTTGTGTTTTATAGAGCACAGAGTGAAAGTGGCTCTTTCTTGCAGTTCTCACAGTGGTATGGTGAATTAAAAGCAAAAAGGATATTAATTTTTTTTTACATTTAATCTCCTGTTATGATTAATTTTAATTGTTCTTAAATGTATTACCTGCAGTATTAAGTGTGACTTGATAAATTAAATGTAGAATACAGCCCGCAAATAGTAATCCTGGATGCTATTGTCTGCATAATCCTGGTAATGAGATTCCTTTCTTAATTTCATGTTGTCTTTCATGGATGTGCTTCGGCCACCTGCAGACACAAATATTTGCTGCGTCTTTCCATGAAGCACCTGGAGCTTCCAACCCAGATCCTCTCTTTGTGTATGTGTCATTTTTAAACATTAATTGTCTGTTGCGTAACAGATGTTATTTGGGTTTGTGCCCTGTTGTGTTGCTGTTGCATACTTCTGTAGTATATTGGTTTATTAATTGAAACAATATTTATACATTGATGATGATCCCATGGCCATTTACTTACTTGGCTGCTTATCTCTTGGGTGTTGTAGAATATTGTAGAATTTTACTGTGTCATCCATACCTTCCTGAATAAAAATCCCAATTAATGGCAAAGAAGGATATTAAATTCTTGCATTTCTTTTGAGAGAGCTTAGTATTGTGGAAGTTGGTGGATTAAGCCAAAGGTTGTTCTACTTCCTGATTAGGAAGTCTGTAGAAACAATTCTGTAGCAAAGTAATACAATGTGTCAGAGGACTTGTATGGGTTATTAGTTCTGTTTAGCTGGAGAGAAATGTGAATATCTAGATTTGCAGTGGTATGCACATTTTCACAAGTTTGTGAATATTTGGCTCTTTCATCTATTTAGGGTCCTTTAGAGTCTATGGTTATAAGTGGTTTTTTTTAAGGTCTGGGTACTGGTTTTGTATGTAATATTACTGAAGGAGAGATGTTAATCCAATGTGGTGTGTTAGCCTATAATACAAAAGCATAATATGATACAGTGCCTGTGCCAGAATGTTTCCTACCTGTATAATCTAGGCAGAAAAAGGCCAGAGTGGGAGAAACAGACACAATAAAGATGAATTATCTTTTATGTGACCACCAACTGTGGAGTTGCAAGGTAGACTGAACAGTCTGTACTTTAGGATTATAAACCATCACTGCAAATGTCTTTACAAAGAGTAAAAAATATAAGATCAGTGTAACTATTCCTGTCTATGTAAGCGCTTACAGTACAAACTTCCCAGGGTAAGGATGATTTCCTTCTGTCTCAATGTCATAATTGTCATTGGGTATTTTGGGCATTGCAGTCATCTGAAATGAGTGTGCAGCTTTGTATTTCTACTGTGAAATTACAACAGCAGTCTAGTCAGAAGATGTATGAGGGGCATGATAAATATTATTCCTTCCTCTTACATTACTGTTACATCAGCCCTACTGTTCTGTGCCATGTGGTGTGCCCTATTTTCCTTTACCATATTGTGGAGTGCAGAGGTTGCTATTTTGGCCCCTAGCTCTCCAGGGACTGGGTAAAGCCTGGCAGGGACTGTGCAATTGCTGTAAATTTTCTGTGAAAGACAGGTACTACGGAGAGTGCAGCAGAAAAGGACCTCAGAAAATGATGATGTCATTATCCTCCAGCGTTTTGGTGCTTCTTGTTTCTCTTCACCACAGTTCTCCTCTCCTTGCTGCCACCGCCTTTCTAAATTTGTCTGCTCTATTTTCCCATTTAAATCTACTCTTCTTTTTTTCCCACTTTCTCCAATCCCTCTCTTTGCCCTTCAGTTTCTACCCGTCATGCAATGCAACCTTGGGCTCTTCGAACTCTTTGCACCCACCTCCCCCTTTTTGGGAGGTGGATATCTGTGCTAGTCTCAGCTGGGGTACTTGGATTTCCTCCCAGTGGCTGGTGAGGGGCTGTGTTTCGGATTTGTGCTGAACACAGTGATGGTAATACAGAGATGTTTTTGTTGTTGCTGAGCAGGGCTTACACAGAGCCAAGGCCTTCTCTGCTTTTTGGGCTGCCAGGCTGGGGAGGAGGCGGGGGGTGCATGGGAGGGTGGGAGGAGGCACTGCCAGGACAGGTGACCCCAACTGACCAAAGGGATATTCCAGAGCATATGGCATCATGTTCAGTAGATAAAGTGTGGGGAAGAAGGAGGAAGGGTGGATGTTTGGAGTGATGATGTTCGTCTTCCCGAGTCACTGTTACGTGTGATGGGGCCCTGCTCTCCGGGAGTTGGCTGAACACCTGCCTGCCCATAGGAAGCAGCAAATTCCTTGTTTTGTTTTTCCTATTTTACTGTCTTTATCTCAACCCGTGAGTTTTCCAGCTTTTACCCTTCCCATTCTCTCCCTGATCCTGCTCATTGGGGGAGTGAGCAAGTGGCTGCATGGGGCTTGGCTGCTGACTGGAGTTAAATGACAACAATATCCAAAAATATCATTTACGTGGAGGTGCCCAAGGATGGCGCACAGGTGAGGGCTGTTAGTTCTCTTACCAAAGATGCTTGATTTTTTTTAAGTTATTATGTATTTATTTGTTGGAGCAAGATGTCCTTGACTCCTGCTTGGAAAGCTCATTCTGACAAATACAAATTGTACCCCTGACCTTTTCAAGTCTGACATATCTGCTTTTTTTCCTCTCAGCCAGTTACCTCTTTACTGACAGCAAGCATCTCCGTTCATCTTCCTGTCATCTCTAGATCAGGCCTTTCTTGAGTGATTTATGAGCTTTGCTGACCACTTTCTGCAAGCAGGGCTTCTTTCCATCATGCCTTTATACAGGTGCCTCACACCAGCCATGTTTCTGTAAGAGCTTGACCCAAGGAGCTGCTTCTGCTCCTCCAGCTCTCCAAAGGTGTCTCAGACAGTTGTGGCACATTACTGACCTGAATTTTGACAGCTTCACTGGTGCTTGCAGGGCTCCAAGATGTGTGGGTGCTTAACTGCCTTAAAGTCGCATTTATTTTGCTCTCTGTCTTTTGCTGGCACTTGGCACGTTTGCCGCGCTGGGTGCCTAAAGGATGCTGCCACAGGCTGTCCACTGGGAGGAGGTTTTTCAGTCTGCCTTCACTAACTCCTTAGAGAAAAACAGCCAAGCACATTATGCTCGTATCCTCTGCTGAAGTATACAGGATTTGGGTTCTTCATCTGTAGTGTGACTTGATGAGGACTATGGTATGTGTAGAGAAAAAACTGGAATGCTTCTTTACTATCAACTCTGATTTTGAGCTCTCTTTAGAGACAGAGTTTTTGCTAGTATTTTCTCTTTCCTTATGCTACAAAACAACATATACTTTCATATTTTATTTCAGCATGACGTACTGGAGCCTAAATTTGCAACTCTGAAGCCTAAATTTGCAACAAAAGCATGTCTGTAACTAACTCTTAAAACACATCCTTTCTTAGAAGACATTACAGATACTAAATCCATCTGGTGTTGAATTAACATTGATTTTTTATATTTACTCCTACTTCTGGCTTTGTGGAACATAGTCCTGGAAGCACTAGGATCCTTAGGGTCCTACACAGAGCTTTTTTTTTTTGTTTGTTTTTCCCTGCTTTTCACTAAAATTAATTATGGAATTTTCAGGGTATATAAATACCTGATTGGGGGGAGTAAAGAACATGGAGGCAGGCTCTTCTCCCTGGTTTCCCATGATAGCACAGGAGGCAGTGGGAACAAACTGAAATACAGGCAATTCCATTTAAAGGTAAGCAAATACTTTTACTCTCTGGATGGTCAAACACTGGCACAGGTTGCCCCGAGAAGCTGTGAAGTCTTCATCCTGGGAGATTTTCAGAACCAAACTGAGATGTGGTCCTGGGCAGCCTGCTCTAGGCAGCCCTGCTGTCAGCAAGGGCATGGACTAGACTGGCTCTGGAAGTGCTTTCCAGTCTCAGCTATTCTGTGATTCTGTTACTAGAAGTCTCCAAATAGCAGACCAAGCAGGCCTTGCAACTCTAGGCATGTTGTTTTCTCACATATTAATTCTGCTGTCCAAACGGTTACCATTTTATACCTGGGTATACCCTAGGTATGAGAGTATGCATGTATAGGTATGTATACACCCACCTATTTCTGTCTCCACTGTAAACATACTTGAAAACTAGGACAAGCTGGAGAATATCAGAGATGGAAAAGGGAGGAGTAGAATGTTTATATATATATTTTTTTTTTTAAATATCCTAATGCCATTTCATACAGGCCACACGTGCTTTATGCAGCCATTGAGGGTTTTTTTTTCCTTTCCCATAAATATGCTACATCTGTGTAGTAAAACCAATGCTGAATAAAATTGCTTTAAAGAAAGCTTTATTTTGATTAGATTATTTCTCTTGGGCACTACTTATACCTAATTACATTTTTGTTGAGGTGCACATTGTGTGTAAGCGGGCACAAATCGTCCAGGAGGAGATCTGGAGGAGAGAAATCAGAGAGCAAAAGGCTCTGGGTCAGAAGAGGGAGGTTCACCCTCAGCTAGACTCCTCTTTCCCAAAAGGATAGCTCTAAATTAGGCAGTAAACACCTAAAACCTGGCCCAAGTTTATGTATCTATATAGAGTACTCAATAGTTTGGATTTTTTCAAATAGTTTTTGGAGTCCAACATGGGCATAATTACGGCTTTGCTGGTATTCAGCCCTATTTCTGCAGCCCACAGCTGTCTGTCTGTCTTACGGTGTTCTTGAAAACTAGAAAGCTGAACAAGGCTGACTGCTAAAATTACATGTAGTTTCTTGGTGTATAGGTGATCCTCGGGGGGGTAGTGTTGGGGGAAGCTGTGACTATCCTTTGTAGCATGAATTGGATACTTTATGGGGAAAAGGGGACACTTGCACAGTTCTTCATCATGTCCTGTCAAGCCATGAATCTTGCCTTATAGCGTTAACACATTTCCTTTCTCCTTTTCAACCCACATTAAAGTCAATTTTCCCCTTCTTTAAATGATGACCATCATTAGTATATGTTGTTTGGGGTTGAAGAGATTTTCTGTGTTTATATCTTGGCGAGATAAGTGGCAGAGCATTCAAACTTGGGGTTTTATATATAAAGTTGAAAAAATCATTATCTTTGTTCCTATAAGCATTTGGATTTTTATTTGTTTAAGTAAATGACAGTGCTGTGTTCTCTCTTCTGATGCTTCATGGTCAAATATGGCATGGGGTTTAGTTTTTCCTGCTTGTTCACAGGTTTTGAAATAACTTCTTAAAAATGCACTTGCAAAAATAACAATAGTAATAATAAAATCTCTTTTGAAGATGAAAGAAACCAATATCTGGTTCTGAGAGCTTGCTTAGTTCCATGCTTAACACACCAGTTTCAATCATAGCCACTAGGAAGTTCGGAACTTTTTTTTTGCTGTTGAATTTTCAAAAATTATTCTGATTAAACCCTTTAATCCTTATTAACTGTACCATTCATTTTCGTTTAGCAGTTATGCCTTTTACTCTTGAATAGATTACTTTCTTGGGTCAATGCAGTTGTCTTTTGAAAATCATTTAGAGGTATCCACTGGCAGTGAAGTTGTCTTGTCAGGTATCACAAACATGCAGAATGAATGGGTTTGCACAGACAGCTTCAGTCTCCCTTCCCTGCTCTTCTTTACCTCCTTGCCTGTGTGTTTTTAATCATCCCTTCCTTTCTCTGTCCCCCAGCACCTTTTCTTCCCAAATCTATAAAGCTCATATGTGCTGTGATTTTCAAATTCAAGGACTTTTAGGCCATCTGAAGCAAGAAGAAAAACTCCTGTTCCTATTTTAAAGTGTGAAACTTGCTTTTCTGTTCCTTTTCATGATATATCTGGAAATGTTCGAATGTTTGATGTGACATTCTTCACTAAAAGTGAGACCTGCCTGTAACTGAAGCTGCCCTGCAAGCCAGAGGTCGGCTCAGCACTGCCAGCAGTGAGCGAGCACAGGCTGTCAGCATTGTGACTGTCGCTTTCTTGAATGGCTCTGCCCTTCCAAACTCCACGGGGAAGAGACAATGGAATTGTCAGAAGAAGTTCCTGTTCAGCTGCTTGGACTATTGACATGGTGTTCCCCAAGGCAGAGTTTACTCTGAATTTACTGGGGTTTTTTTAGGAACTTGATGTCAGACCTTCAAAATGGGGTTTGCAATAGCGCCTTCAACTTGTACCAGGATGTGAGTTTCCTGCTTTTTCTCACAGCTGGAAAGGAGTTTTCATTAATTGTGAAGATGTTGGATGAACTCCTTTTTTAGGATGTTTCTTCCTGAAGCCTGCCAGTTGGGGAGGATCCTGTCACACCAGGCCCAGTGGTGAAGCAGCAGCTGCAAGTTCCACAAAGGTAGTCTTGCAGCAGGGGCTTTTGTGCAAAGCACTGTGACAGAGGTGTGACTTTTTGAGATCCTTGCAATAGCTCGAGATCATTGCAATGTTTGGTTTCTTTCAGCCAGAGGTACCAGTCAAAACATGACCCTGTGCCTTGCACTATTGCATCAGTGCCCTTGCTCCGCTATGGAAAAATTTGGAAGCTCTGAGTGTTTTTGTAAAGGGGAGAGAAACCCAGCTATGGTGATGCCTTTGGGGACTCCATTTGAGTTTTGTCTTCAAAATGAAATTGTTTATTGCATTTAGAAAATAAGTTGCTAAGACTAAGAAACAGGTGGATGAGGTTAATTTTTACTACTGGTTTATTTCAATTTTTTACACTTGTGGGAGAAGTCAGGTGGCCCAGTTACAAATGCAGAACTGATACAGCCTCAAAAAAAGTAATTGCATTTTTCCTTCTCAAAGAGAAAACCATAGTAAGTGTAATTTTGTTTCAGTCCCCATTGTATCTAGTATGATTTTAGCATAGTTTTGGAATCCAGGGGGATTTCCTTATTTCACATGAGCTGTCACCTGAGGTGAATTGTACTTCTTTAAATGTACTCTCCCTTGAAACTTAAGTTCTCAAATAGTCTGCATAAGTTTTGAATGCTTGTTTTGCCTTTGGTATAGTTAGATTAAAACTTCTATTTCTGTATAGATGTGGGGTTTGTCTGTATAATTTTTAAGTACATGAAAACAGGGTTAGCATTAATCTCTCTTCTAAGTTGTCCTCTGCTCAGCTGGAATCTTTAATTTGCTTTCAGAGCCTTTTAAAGGCTTTTCAGAGCCTTTCAGTGTCCCAGTATTTCTTATTGATAAAGGTCAGTTAGCTTGTGTAGGAAGTGCAATTTCTGTCAAGTTAATCTACTGAGAGCCTTGCACCTTAAGGAGCCTTTATGATGATCTTTCCAGACAAAGTAGCACTCACACCACTTTCATAATTTCTCCGTAAGGTAAAAATTCCACAATCCACTTGAATTAGCAAATATCTTTTTTCATCCTGTCTTAAACATGTTAATCTTTTATAATAGTAATAGCGATGAAAAATGGAGGTGTAAACAAAAGCAGTCATCACCACATACCATAGCAGTGGAATAAAAACTGACTAGTCCTTCCTGCCCCTATTTAATTTCTTCCAAGGTCCTCACAAGCAGGGAAAGCCCATATCTTGAAGATTTTCCCAGTGTAGCATGTCTGAGATGCAGGCTTCTCTATCTGCCCGTGCTGTGAAATCTGCCATCCGTGTGTCTCATCCTACTACTGAAGTACTGTGTTGTCACTTTTCAAGCCTGGATGAAAGCAGCCTTGTCCCACTTACATCAGTTCTGAATATTGCTTGAAAGAGCATTTCCCAAAGCCTGTGGCTTTGGTCATATCACCTGTCTTTACATCTTTTGTTGGTTCCTTCTTCTCTGTTGTACCCAATATTGAAACTCTTGTTAAGATATCCTAACATTATCTGTCATCTTCCATTTATTACCAAATTTTTTTGTTTCTTGTCTTCGTAATGCCATGCTAAGTCACCTTGTTGTTATACTTTCAAACACTAAGCTTTCTGCTTTGTTTTACATCCTTTCCAGCTGGGAAGAGCTAATACTGTTTAAATAAATTCAGTGTGCTCCACTGTGTTATGGTCCTCTTTTAATTTACCTAGTATCACCAGGCAATCTTGCAAAATGAGTATTAGTAACAGTTCAATTAAGACCTAGAGAAAGATCTTTTCAGAAGGACCTGTGCTTGTAAGAGTGCATCTGCAGAATTATATCTGCTGGGAAGACGTTTCTGTGCAGATGATAGGCAAAGGCTTGTAATGCAACAGAAACTTTCTGTGGTGTCACTGATTACAGAGAACAAGTCTAGTCTAGTAGCATTTCTAGATGAATGGATTTGTCTGCAATGAGAAATACCATCAGTTACAAAAGGAAATTGTCCTGGGAAGGAAGATAATGTATAATGTTAATACAAGATAAAGGAAATCTTAAAGAATAATGAAATTAAATACGACTTGTTATGGAGCTATTTGGTATTGAAGGTACTAGACAAAATCAGTATGTGTTTCCTGGAGCTTCACAAAATGATTTGTGCAGATCTGGTGGCTGTGGGAGCAAAGGAGGACTTGAGGGTTGCATTGTGACTTGGCAGAGGGGATGCAACCTACCTTCAGGAGCCAGGAATTGCAATAATTATTGCACTTTTCTTCCCCTGAGTGCTTTTCTTCATATACAAAATGGGAGTGACAATGGTCCAACCCATATCCTGGTTCCAAGCATTAAGTAACCCTGTTTAATACTGTTCTGGAAAACCAGAGGGGGTTTTGTTGTTGTCCTTTTAGGTTTGGTGGTGGGTTTTTTTAACAGATGCCTGGAAGTCTTAAGGCGAGTTTTGTTTGCCAGGTTATTCAAAACTGTGCTGCATGCAGTGGCTCCCAGTGGAGGCAATTGGCAATCCTACTGTGAGGTCACTCTTAACAAAAAGAGAACAACCAAAGGAAAAAAAAAAAAAACCACCACTGAAGAACCCACAGCCAAACCTTTTCATTGAGGCCTTTACCTCTATTTCCAGTGTTCACATAAAAACACGTGGGAGTGCAGAGCTATTAAAATCACTGAGGCACTGTTGAAAGAAATCAAAAAACTTCTGGACATTTACTGCTACTACATATTGAGGAGAGATTTGCAAACAGTGCCTTTCTTAAGAATTGAGAAAGTATTATTTGTTTTTGTTATGCTAAGAATTACAGGCATAAAGAATGTCACAGGTCCCTTGGAAGGTACCAAGTGAGTTGTTTGTGAAATACAATCACAGAGGTCCACTTGGTACCACCACACTTCCGTACGTGAAAGTCACTGGTGATAACTTAGGGCAGGTAAGTTTTAAAAAAGTACTGGGTACTAGTTTAAAGGAGGGAGAGAACAGACTAAAATTAAGGAATTACCTGGTTTAAGGATTGAAGTAAGTGCAGGAAATGAGATGCACCTTGAAATTCAAATGGACTCTGAGCCTTTCTCTATCTTAGAAGTATGGTGGCCTATTTCTACTGGGTTTACCACAGTGTAAAGGTAACATGTGAGAGAAGTTCACAATTGCCATTGAGGATCACAGAAAATGCACAAAACCACTGGGGCTGGGCAATTCCCAGCTCTGGTCTGGACTGCAGTGGGGGAAGCTGGAACAGGCAAGGGGGGGTCCCTGAATGGCCCCTGCAGCCCCTCACGCTGGGACAGCTCACCTCAGGGGTGGAATCCCCTTGACTGAGCTAAGCCAAACCTGTTGCCACAGTGCCATCGCTGTCAGTGAAGAGAAATGGGCAGGTGTGGGTATGGCTTTTCCAACCAGTTTGGGTGGTGGAGGTGGTCCTTCTCCTCTGCCAGCTGTGGAAGGGACAAGATACATGGCTTTCATGTGGCTGCAGTTTGTTGGCTGTGTTGCTGTACTTGGAAAGCTGTTTCTGAACCTAACTCCTATGCTGGTTACAAATGGTTTGTTTTCCAGCATAAATTTTTACGTTTAGTTGGCAGCTATTTTCTATACTGATTTTCTATACTGATAACTTCAAACTTGTGGCACTGCAGTGTGGTGTGGGTTTTTTTCCCCTCCGTATGTACTCTTCTGTGGAGTGGAGCATGTGTAAAAAAGAAAATATTTTTTCCAGCATAGCTCCCTTGTATCAGCCTTTCAGGTCTATGTAGCTTGTATACATCTAGCGGCAGTTTACAGAAGAGTGGTGGAAGAATCCTTGTTCCACATCAAAATCTGTGTATACTCACATACTTATCTATCTATCTATAGATAAAGTTTTAAAATCTGAAAACACTTGCCAGGACAATGGGGTGTGATCACAAAGGCCAAAAGTTTTGTGCAGTTTGGCCAATGCTTGCCACCGAAACTGATAACAAGTGTGGGAATTGCCTGTAATGGTCACTGCCTAAACATTGCATGGCTTGGGAAGAAACCTGGTCTCTACCACGGGAGGGCAAGTTCAGGGACAGCTTTTCAATCTCCATTGCTTTTCAAGGCAGTCGTGGTTTGTATGTGTGTGGTAACTGAGGAAAGGGTGCAGCTGGCATCTTTGCAATTAAAAAGTAATCTCACCACCAGCACAGGGGTGCTTTGCTGTGCCTCTCTGTGGTTCTGGGGGGTTTGGAATGGGTAGGACAGCAGCAGCTGGAAGCAGGTTTGAAAGATGAGGAGTAACATGCTGGGGCTGGGGCCATCCTGGGGCTGATCTGGTGTATTCCTCATGTACCTGTCGGCATGCTGAGAGGTGGGTGTGCCAGTCCATTGACTGAAATCTCTTAAGGTTTGGTAGTGGTTGCTAAGCAACTGCAAAACACTTCAGAAAGGGATTTTTTTCCTTATCCACAGACTGTTTTAGCAGCAGGTTGAGGGGAGGAGGATGAGGAACACTGTGGGGTGGCTGCCCAGAAGCCCCTCTCCTTCCTTCCACACATCACTGCCAAGGTGATGGAGAAGGGCCCAGGCTTGTACTACTGTGCTCCCCTTGCAAATTCACAGCTCTTTCACACTGTCACAGCAATTTCATTTTTTTTGCATGCACATAATTATTGCTCTCAACAAGAGAAGATGCTGTATTTTAAACATTCCTCTGACAAGCAGAGAAATTTTCTGGTAAAACTTTGGTGTTTTAAGGAAGACAGTTGTGCAGCAAAGGGACATAACGTGAGAGGTCTGCTGCTGATGATCCACAAGTGCTCTCCACCCTCAAAGGACAGGTACGCTCTCAGTGTGGTCATCAACGAAAAATCTTTAATTTTTGTTCCATCCCATCAGTTCACATATTATAAAAACAAGCAGGTGTGTGAATTTTTTTAGCAATTGGCATCCCATCTATTAAGTCATAAGTTCTGCAGTTGGTATTTCAAATTATTTCCTAGAAATGATGTCTTACATGTAAGGATTATGTTCAAGTGATTGCAGCTTGAAATTGGCTGGTGTGTCATGCATTTTTATCACTAAAATACAATGTCCTCGTTGGCAGTAGCTTAGTTTTGGTATTTGATTTGTTTTCAAGCACCTTACTTTTACAAGTCATGTATTGTTTTTTGGCAGCAAGGCAGCTGCTTGGCATTCAGAGCCACTAGTTTGCAGTAACAGTTGTTGGTTCTCGTCCTTATTGGTTTTTCTTTCCAATTAAGATGCAGCTGTTATGACTTCTGGAGAGAGGGAGATTATTTTATCTAATGATGTAAATGGGAAAAATCCTAAAGTAAGGATCTGTCCTTCAAAACAGCTGGGAAAAGACTAGTTTGTGAGACCTCAATGTTTAGTGAGAAGTACCCCGGGCTGTGATTTTTGTGACAAACTGCGTAAAAAGATCTGGTGTTTCTTTTCTCATGTAAATGGAAGGGAATTAATGATTCGGAGAAGATTATCCTAAAGGATTTTTCACACTGCATCTTTAACAACATAATAGGGGAATGTACAATTGCTAATGCCTTTGAACTTGGTTTTCTTGTGACATTTGGAGCACTTGCAGATACAGGGCTTTTGTACTTTTTAGGGAATAAAAAAAGATGGTGGTAGTTTTAACTTTTTTGCTCAGGTATGTGTTCAGTGCTGTATGTGGAAAACCCCTGAGCCACCTTTTGTTTTAGTTATAACCTAAAAGCTGTAATCAGCAGAAGAGGAAGCCTCACACACAAATCATTGCGGTGTATTGCAGACTGGACAGTTGTGTTAAACCAGCCATTTAAAGTTAGGAAGTCAAGCAGGCTGAAGGTCGACAATGATTTGAGCTTTATGTGTAATTTCACTTTGGTGGCTCATTCATGCATATGTGCTTTTTGAAAAGATTGTGGTATCCTCTTTCTCCAAACTCCACCCATACAGCAGAAAGTCACTCATACCTAAATGAGTGCATCCACACTGGAAATCACACAAGTTAAACTGTTGCACCACACATACATGCATAGAGAGATTGTGTGTGTGTGTATGTACATGTACATATGCCACTGCACACACACACATATATATATATATAGTATATTTTGACTGTTGTTCTCCTTTATATCTTCCAGATGTGATTTTTTGGAAAGCTGGGGGTAGAGTGGGATGGGAATCCCAGGCTACTCTCTCCTTTACTGCTGTTTTGTGTGGCAAAGGAAGACAAGGAGCAATTTTGGGCTCATATAAGTCTTTTTGGAAGGATTTGCATAGTGCCTTTGGACACTGTTTCTTCTTTTTCCTCCAGTTTTCTGAAAGGAATATAAATTATAGTAAGTGGTTTCAGTAGATTAATCAAATATGCTTAGGCATTACCTCTCAACTGTAAATGGTAGTATCATTTAGAAGAATAAAATCTAGCCAGCCAGACCAAAAGTAGAGAAGTTGGATATTTGACATATTCTCACACTAATAAAGGGAGTAAACATTCTTATTCATTTTCATAACAAAAGTATTTCTAACTTTACAAATCATTGAACTAAGAGATCAGGTTAGAATGTCAGCGCTATTGGCCAGTGATATTGTAAACCAGTATGTCAAGCTGTTATTGACACAACCATAAACCAATGACTTTTATTTTTCTCTTTCATTTCAACACAGCAAGAGTCAGAAATAAGTTCATATAATCTCAGTATTTTTTAAATTTTTCTTTCTATAAACAGCAAGACCACAGGAATGCCCCAAAGAGGTTGTTACAGCAGGCTTATGATACAAAAAATATACAATTAGATACTATCTTTGAATAGAAAAAAAACAAGTCTTCAAGATTTTAATTCAACTACTTGATGCTGTTTGGAAAAAGACCATTGCATGAAAACCTGCTGGGTGGATGTGGCTCCTTGTCCACATGGGGTCCTGTAGCAGGCCTTGTACAAAGGCACTGATTGGTGAGGGTTGGCTGTACTGAGAGCATTTGTTCTTGGGGTGATGGTTTCTTTTGGAGATACAAAGAAACTCATGTTTTTAACAGATCTGTGTGAATGTAGGACGGATGCTCTGGTCTGTGTGGATGTGATGACCGTGAATGTGATGTCTTTTAAACACTGAACTTTATGTGAGAACGTTTTTAACTTGAGTATTCTCAGTTTGAAGATTGTCTGATCAAGGATGGCAGGTTGACTTTCAGGGCATCTAGTGACATTTAACGTGCCCCGGGGTATCAGAGACAGCATGTTGGGCAGGATCCTGGTGTGTAAGAAGCTCTGAGAGTGAGGTGTCTCTATGTTTTAAATAGTGTTGTGACAAGTAGAGAATGTTCCATTTGCGAGCAGTCTGCAAAAGTAAAGCTAGAGATGGGGTGTAAAACTTTGTATATCTGGGAACTGAAACTGCAGCTACCCTTAGCAAGTCCTGAGAACTGCTTTTTGCTGGTAGTGGTGATTCTATTTCTGTTTGTTTATTCCTGCATGATAAACAAAACAAATTCTTAATAATATTTTTAGAAAGGTGTAGGAATAGTAAAAATAACCTTAAATAGTTAAAAGAACCAAATACGAACAAAGGAAAATGCCCAATAAACCCCCAACCACCCAAAACTGAAAAAGCAAGAGTTTTTAGAACTTGCTTGGTCACTAACTTGATTATAGTGGCTGTATAAAAAGTGGTCCATTTTGGTAGTGCATTATGTTACCATGGTAACATTGACATACTAATTTAGAAACCCTTCAGGCTAGCTCTGAGAACACGAACATTGCACTAGTGTACCAAAACATGAAAAGACTTACTGTGAAAGTAAGTGCTAAATGTTTAGGATGAGCCCTCTAGATACATGTGGACTTTTTTTCTCCCCCCCAAAATTTCCATTAGGATCCACATTTGCTTATGCTCTTAAAAATATCTGAACCAGATTTATCTTAATGTTTGCACAGTGTTTCTTATTATATCCTTTTGTTTTCGTCTTGGAATTGGACCTTGGGGTCCCGTTGTGAAGGCCATGTAAGGTGCAGCTGCTTAGTCCCCCAGCTACAAGGGGCTGGTATTAGGGGTACGTGCTTCATTCTCTTGGTGTGTGGACTGTAAATTGCCCTCCGAGTCCTGATGTTAACAGGTCCTGCATCATCTTACTTGTGTATGGTCACAGATTTTTTTTCCAGTGGCATTGAATTGTGTCAGCTGGACCAGTGAGTTTACTGACATTTAATTTCTGCATATTTGAAAAAAAATAGTTCTGTTGAAGTGCTGTGTAACTAGTACTATGATACTCAATTTATAAGCAACCAAAAAAGGTGCCAGCAGTAGGGAGCATGCCTGTTACACTTCCTGTCATGGGTAACTTCCTACGTGGTAGAGGAATTCGTAGGCTCAATTCCTTGAACCTGTTCTCATAACACCCTCAAAGGGCTGCCATGAGCCCTTGTTTCTGGCTGAGGTTGGCAAAAACTGGAGTTGTGTGGAATTAGCAAGGCCTGTACATGCCTGGGGTGCTGCTAAATTATGGCCTTTTTCGTTACAGGGGATTTTTGGCCACAGTTCTTCACTCACAGTAGGAAACATCATGTTTTTTCTGTTTCATGTCAATATATACGTGCACACAACTGGATTTGTCATTTAACTCGGTTAAGTTAACCAAAACCAATCTTAGCATGGGAAATAAGCGGTTTATTAGAGCTTGGTTGAACTGATTCTGCATTCTAACTAAAGAAGACTTTTGCCTGAAAATGAGTGACAAAAAATTTGGAATATCGAGAAATATAGTTAAAACAGAGTTGACTGAACAGTAACCTCCTTTACCAAGTCTGCTTTGTAGCAACTTGGTGTACTTCTTGTTTCATGATAATTTCTTAAATCCTTTTTTGGGAGTGGAGGTAGGTTTTAATCTTAATTTTCAAGCGATACTAAACTGACAGATCTGGAAATCAACAGGTAGGATTAGGCTGTAACACCAGCTTGGGCAAAATGAGGGTGTTCCAGATTCTGAGCTTTTATTAAAAAAAAAAAAAAAGAGAGAGAGAGAGAGAAAAAGTAAAAGCCACTTTGAGCCCTTCTGGTCACAAGGATTACTGTTAAATCTGTGAGCAGAATGCAGCTGACAGATGCTCAGGTGTCTCTGTACTACAGAGATGGTTCTCATGTGTCGTACCAGCCTTCGAGGGTGTTGACTCTGAAGCAGAACAACTTCAGCCTGTGCTGAGGGCTGCTGTTATCTTCTCACCTGAACATGCAGTGAGTGTTCCCATGTGCAGGGCTCCTCTGCAGCTCGAGGGGAGAAACACCCCAAACCAAAACAAGGTGGTGACACGTTCGTGCCAGGATTTCAAGCTTTCCCATCATGATTAATGCTGTGCAGGTATGAATTTATAAGCAGTAACCAGTGCTGTGAACAGGGCATGTCACATGCGTTAACTGAAGTAGTTAAAATTAAGATTTTTAAAGAAAAACTGAACAAAGCTAAAGGAAATCATGCATGTTCCTCACAATTATAAATGCACTCGCATTTGAGCCAGGCTACACATCATGCTTTTCCTCCCTGTTTTCCTTGCCTCCTTTTGAGGAGATGACATTATTTTTATCCTGGATCAATTCTTTATCTTGATTTTGCTGCCCCCCTACAAGCAGTTGCACCAGTGTAACCCAGTGGTTTTTCAGAGGAGGGAGAAAGGTCTTGCTGCCACACGAGAGGCAGGCAAAGCCACATTCCCAGTGGAATACAAATCCCAGCAGCCTTACTCAATTACAGAGAATGCCTGCAGCCATCCATCCTCATCACCAAGCCTCTTCTCTTGGCAGCCTGACCCTGCCCAGACACAGAGTCTTCAGCGTCCTGGTGATGTACTGCTGGGCCAAAATGGCCTCATTTTAGGTCAGAGAGGTAACTTATCAGTGCTGGAATGGTACCTAAGGAAGCTAGTCTCAAACTGGAATGGGCTCCTGACCAGATCTTGGGGTGAGGTTGGGGCACACATCCATGGGACCCTTCCAGGGACACTGATGCTGGATGTAGCACGGAGAGGAGCGCTGCTGGGGATGGGGTGGGTGGGAATCCAGCCTCCTCTCATCAGTATGGGTAAAGGTGGACTGTGTCTTAAGGCTGAGTTTGCATGCTGCGTGGAGAGTGGAAGTTGGAGCTGCTAGGACCACAGCTGCGTGTTCCCGCCTGGCTCTCCTCCTCCTTCCCATGGAGCCTCCTGGCCCAGCCAGAGGCCATGGCGTGGAGAGTGCATGGCAGCTCATGCTGATGAGTTAGACCAGCTGTGCTTCAGCTGCTCCCTCTCCCCTGCAAGAGTAAATAAATATTTAGAGTTTGAACTACATTACCTAGCGAGAACAATTTCCTTTTTTCATGTGCTTTGCTCCTTATAGCTCAGTAGCAGCAGCAATGACATGGGGGAATTATCTAGAGATAAAAAAAATTGTAAGTCTATCTGGATTTACCTACCAAAAATGCATTTTGACAACACTTAGCTTAAGAATTTGTGTCCTGCTTGAGCACCCTGTTTAGTTTGTCCGGTTCCCTATACTTTTGCTACTCAATGCTTTTTCTGGGTTCTGAGAGACTTTTCTCATTTCCAGTTGCTAGACAATCAGTATCCTATAGTTTTTCAAGCTTGAAATAGATTAGGGTGATTTTTTTATAACCGTAATCTAATTTATTTCAGCGGGCTGGCGGGGGGTATATGGTGTTGATGGTTTCCTTCTTTTTTTCTTCCCTTTCTGTGTTGAGTCGTCAGGTTTGGTTTGAGGGTTTTTTGTTTGGGTTGTGTTTTTTGGTTTGGGAGGGTTTTGGTTTTTGGGGGGTTGGTTATTTTGTTTGTTTGTCTTGTTTTGTTTTCTCTAAGTGTACTGTTTGCCTGCCTGCCAGATGAGGAGACTAACACATGGAGACAAAGCTGAGGTCTGCCTCCAACAGCAGCAGCCTCCTGCTGCCATGCTGCGGTACAGAATGTGAAAGCAGAGGCTGTTTTCTTTCTTTCCATGCCCCAAATCCAAATGCCCGCTTCCAGCATCCTGATGCAGGCTGTTTGTGGGCCAGTTTGTGGACTGGCAGTACAGGACAGCCCTGTCCTCTCCTCATTCCTTCCCCTGGAAGGAAGACGTGGGTGCATCGCCACCCGGCTCTTGGGGCTGTCCCTTCCCACAAAGGTGGGGTGCTCTTACCCACAGCGCCTATACCAGTGTCCTGTTTGACACTTAAGTTTTGTGCTAGTGCAGTACAGACTGGTTGGATTTATAGGAGAGTGTTCCAGGCTTCTTTTCCAAGCATGTTGTATGGATAATTTTTTGTTGTTGTTGTTGTATGCTCTTTTTCAAAAGCTGCATGTTTCTTCCTCACTCCAGGGTTATTTTTGTTTGGTTTATCCTAGCCGCCCTGAACACCTAAAAAGTTGTTACTTCTTTGTGCACTCAGCTATGCTCCCCACCAGGAAAGAGATGGCTTGCAAGGCTGGTCATTGAACTTTTGTTCCCAGTTCCAAGCTTTTATTTAACTCTACATTAATATTTGCCATGCCTGATGAGACTGGGCTTTGCTCCTGGTGTCAGTGACACAAGTTGCACATTTTCTCACAGTCTAGCAAAGGGATAGACAGACAACAGAGCCGTTGTCACAACTGGAATTAACACACCATATGGTCCCTACATCACCTTTCTTTTCTATATTTGTCTACTGCAGAAAAATTACTGAAAACAGTCATCCATTTCCAAACTCAAGTCTTCAGTACAAACTGTTTCTTTTTCTTCCCCGAGTTCCTGCGTTTTGTTTGCAGAGGCACTGTTGTTCTTAGACTAGCAAATAAAAAAACTCCTCAGGTGCTGAAAATAACCTAGCTGTAACTCTATAAAGAATTATTTTCTGCCATTTCTTACTTTTTAAGCAGCCATTTTATTTAGTACTCCCAGTAGGTGGGCATCTCTGTCATGTCTGTTTTTCTCTAATACAGCAATATAATCTGTGATCCATGGGTCTGTTACTGATGTTTTCTCCTCAATTTGCAGCTTCCCATTGCTTTATTAAAGAAGTCAGTCTAAGCTTAAATAACTTTAATTCTGGGTTGTTGGGGGTTCTCTTCTTCAAAAGAGGTTCTGTTTCATTTCTGCTAGTATTTTAGGACTTCCAGTCAAAATTGCTTCAGCAAAATAATCTGATGGGGAGTGTGATAAAACAGGATTTATCTGTGCGTTTCTTCAAAAACTTTGTCCTTCTTTGCATCTCCAAAAGGCTTCATTTTTGTCCCTTCTAAACTAAACTGATGATATGAAGGGGATTCAGCTGCTGTATGAATGACATTTGAATTATGAAATCTGAAAATACATGTCTGGACAAATATTCAAAGTTCGAAAGAACCTACAGAGGTCCGAAACATAAAACAAAATGCAAAACTGCAGTTAACTTTACAGAAGTTAATCCCAAATGAAACTATTGCATGTTGTGGAGAGACTTCAAAAAGGGTAATGCCCTAAAATACTTGGGAATAATACCAGCAAGGGTCTGAAGTACAATGGAAGGGAGCCTCACAGCAGTTGGCCATATAAAGATGCCCAACTGCAGAGGGGAGTAGCGGCTCTGAAGGTCTGATTCTGACCCCACTGAAGTTGGGTCCTTGTTGATGTTCTTTGGCATTGCAACAAACTGTGTTTCTCTTGTGTGGATACCTCATCTAGGCAGTCAGTCATAGATGCTTTATACCCTGGGGGATATTATCAACAGTATGTGAAGTATTTCAGGAAAGAAAAGCACAAATGTGAGAAATAAAATTGAAGGCAAATTAAAATTGAAGTACAAAAGAAACTTTCAATATAGGTCATGTAACAAGAATCAGAAATTAACAAAGAAAGATGTAAAAGTACTCATTTTGTAGATGCATAAATCCAGAAAATGGTCTGCTTCAGAAACTGGGAAAAGGCTCTGCCATCTGTGGTCTCTAGTTATAGAGCTTACAAGCCATTATCTAAGAGATGGTATAGAATAATCTTCAATTGGCGGGATTGGAGAAAGGATCAGCCCCTTTTCCTAATGTCTGTAATTCCTAATTGCTTATTAGTTTTTTGTATGTGTGGAAGTTATAAGAACACTGCCTATCTCTGATTCTCCTGCAAATCTCTCACCAGTGAAAAATAATTGTACCCTTTGAATGAACTTCGCTGTTTTTCTAAAAACCTATTAACTAAATTAGACAATATGAACTTTACTTACTATGACAGATCTGATTTCTGTTTTCCTAATACAGAGATGGTACTGACTTTTCTTCCCTTTATAATTTCATTCTCAGCTCTTTCATGTAACCTATCTCCATCTCCATGAAGTGTGGTTTGTTTTTTTTTCCCAAGCTGGATCTATTCTGGCACATCTCCTTATTCTATTCTTTAAAACTGAGAATCAAATAATTGTTCAGGTTGGAAAGGACATACAGTGTCACCAAGTTCAACCCTTAACCCAGCACTGCCAAGGCCACCATTAAATCATGTCCCTGAGCACCACATCTCGCTGTGTTTTACATACCTACAGGAATGGTGACTCAACCCTTTCCCTGGGCAGCCTGTTCCAGTGCTTTTCATGAAAATTTTTTTCCTAGTAGCCAATTTAGACCTTTTGTGGCACAACTTGAGGCCATTTGCTCTTGTCCTATAGCTTGTTACCTGAGAGAAGAGACTGACCCCACCTCACTTACAAGATCCTTTCAGGCAGTTATAGAGAGCGATAAGGTGTACCCTGAGCCTCCTTTTCTCCAGGATGAACAACTCCAGCTCCCTCAGCTGCTCCTCATGATACTTGTGCTCCAGACCCTTCACCAGGGCTCCTTTGCCCTCCTCTGGACACGCTCCAACACCTCAACTTCTTTCATGTAGTGAAGGCCCCAGAACTGGACACAGGATTCAAGATTCAGCCTCACTAGTGCCAAGTACATAAGATCACTGCTCTGATCTTCCTAGCCACACTATTTCATCCTCTGGGTAAAACATCATTAACCTATGCATTTATCCAAAACTCATTAAAACAAAGTTCCTCCTCCTACTAGAGCCTGTCCAGATTGGTTTTTCCCTTTGGGAATCTTATGTAGTGCCCAGTGACAAGCTTGGCTGCTTTATTTCCCAGTGTGTATTCAGTAGGTGTCATTTCTCTGGTTGATCCCTCTGTTAATCTTTTGCTAAGCCTATAGCCAGTGGGCAAAATTCCTTCCAGGTTACCTTCCTTTGGACTGCCCATGCTGCTTGTGCTGGAGGATGTCCACGGGGGAGTGCTGGAGTTTTGAACCAGTAGGATAAGAGATACGAGCAAGCTAAAATACCTCATATTGCTGTCCATTAAGCTTTTCCCCTCTGGATTCACGTGTAGTTAAGCACCACAGTTGTGCAGGAACCATTCTTTTGTATAAACAGTTGTGTTGTGCAAAGCATATAATTGTTTTTTTCTTTTTCTTTTTTTTTTTTTTAAGAACTACAGGAGAAAAAACCACAAATGATGAGTCCAACAACTAGAAAGCAGTTTGAGTAGGTATTGTTGCAAAGGAGCAGTTGGAGCTTGCCCTGCCCTCCTGCTCCAACCCTCCCCAAGGGAGGAGAGTTGGGGCTCTCTCCCTTTCACCTTCCACTACCATTGGGACCTGGCTGCATTTCCCACCTTCCTGCAGCAAGCAGCTACTTCCTCAAGGAGTTTTACTCTCTTGAATATGGCAAGGTTGGCTCATTTGCAGCAAGGTGGGTACTCTGCTGGTTTGGCAGCCTCAGCGCCCGAGGTGCCGTATTTATCATCAGTGGGCTCTGGCCGCGGCGCCGGCTTCCCCCCAGCATTTGTCAGCGCTGAGTCGAGGTGCTGGCGCGGCAGCAAGCAGCCTCCAGCAGAGATAATTCTTATCGTGTGTGCTGCTGGCTCAGCTCCGCTTTGTCTCACATGGTGACAATTTCTGCCTGCCATCGGTCCCCCCTTTGGATTCCAGTCATGCAGGCAGCAAACACGGCCAGAGGATGTGTGTTCGTGCAGTTTTGGTGTTTGCGCTTTCAGTCTCCGTCTGAGCAAACTTTGGGGAAGTGAATTCTTCTTCCCAGTCACTTTGCCCCTTTCATAGCATATTTAGCATTCAGTATCTCCTGTGCTGAGCTTGTTCTTTAAATCACATTGGGACTTGTTGTCTTGTTCGAGACGCGGTTCAGCAGGAAAACAGTGAAGTGTGGAAAAACACACCGTCGCTGTTCACTGGGGTCAGAGCAGCACGAGTGACCTAAATTTGAAATGCTCCATACTCCGTGGCTGATCCAGCATCCTCAGGCTGCAGCCTGGCTGTCTGCTGCAGTTGCAGACCGCAAAGTGATTTTGTTCGGGAGCAAGATTTCTACCAATTTAATCTACTAAAATTTGGAGTTTGGAAATCTGGGGCAAAATGGAAGGAAAAAGAGAAAGCAAGAGAAAGAAATGCAGAAAAAAGACAAGTTGTAATTGAGAAGCTTGAGTGAAGCACAAGATACTGCATTTTGGTAATACAGTGGGGTGTGTTTTGGCAGTTCAATTTGTTAATTTTCTCGAACAGGCATGAAATCGCTATATTTATGTATATAGGAATTAATAATAGCTTACAAAAGCAACACATTAGCTTTTTTTGGGTGGGAGGAGAAACCAAGAGCTGCCTGAAGGCAAAACATTTCTAATTCCCTTTTGTAATTTATTTTTGGTTTAATTTTTTTTAAGAGAGCTCCTTTTTCATTGTGTGTGTTGCTGCTGCCCACACTGGTGCTGGAGGAGAGCATCTGTGCAGTCTGCATAAATTGGTTCGGAGGGTGGCCGACTGTGCTTGGTGCTTCCTTCAGGTCACAGCTGCCACAGTTTGCCACTGTCTTTTATGCGTGCATGAGCACGGGCGCACACATCCAAGATGTGGGAGTGCGAGTTTGAGGAGCACTTGGCATCAGCCCCCGCACATGCTGGTTGTGATGCCTGCTCACAGAAAAACACAGATCAGAAAAAGCCAGGGAGGTTTTCCTCGGTAAGGTGAAGCTTGTAGGAGCACGCCTTGCATTGCTTTTGCTGTTAAAAGCAGATACGTTTTTTTTTTGTTTGCTTCTAGGCCACTAGAATGCTCCTGACTTCATTCCTGACTCCCAGTGATGGCACCAGTACCACAGGAAGGGAATGCTGTCATTCCCTCTTGGACAAGGGACAAACCCTGGGGCAGTGGTGATGACCCAGGAGTACTTTTTACAACTAATGTGAAAAATTTTGGGGTTTTTGGTAGGGGTTTTGAACACAACAGGAGAGAGGGTTTTGGGTGGACCCCCTCCCATCCCTTTTTTTCCTTAATTATGAGATGTTTCTGAGTGGTTGTGCTGGTTGAACAATCCAGAGGAAAACAGCAGCATTCCTGCAGGGGCTTGCAAGAATTTATACTGGGTTTTTGCTGACGCCTATTTTTATATCAGAGATGGCAAAAACATACTGACATATCTAGTCTATCTGCTTGTGAATATATTTCATTTCCATATGCATCCAGCCTTGCAGTGTGTTTGATAAGTTGGGTTACTTGTTTTAGCTCATCTGTGCTTCTCCCTTCCCCTGGAGCTAATCCAGAAAATGTCTTGAAAGAGAAGGTTTTGTGGGGGGAGAAGGAGATTTAATTTGCATCATGAGGAAAATATGAAAAGTTTTCACAAGATGTGATGACTACATTTGATATCCTGTAGTTTTTGTTAGTCTAGAAGTGATTTTTTTTTTTTTCTCCTCTCTCAAATCTCAGTGATCTGGGGGGATGGTGATCATCATTTATTTTTCTACTTCGGTATTTTAGTCTAGGAACTAAATAACTTCTTTAATGAATAGGTTCACTCTCTGACAGTATTTCTGACATTTCCCACTTACGCTTATCTCCCCCATCCATGAGGTAGATTCTGTTTACTCTTTATAAAATATTTTGTATTATAAACAATGACATTTTGCTTAGGATCTTCATCCTTCTCTGCAGGAGATGGAGAAGTATGCTGGGCAGGAAAGCAGTGATTTCTCTGGCATTCAGAATGAATAAATACTGTAAGGACACACACCTACATATATATAAGTAATGTAAAAAGAGTATGTATTTCCAATTAGTGTGTCCAGAGAAGGGGAATGGAGCTGATGAAGGGTCTGGGAACCACAGTGTGATGAGGGAAGTGGGGTTCTAGCCTGGAGGAAAGGAGGCTCATGGGGGAGACCTCGTTGCTCTTTACAATTACCTGAAAGGAGCTTGTACTTAGTTGGGGGTCAGTTTCTTCTTCCAGGTGACAAGTGATAGACAGGAAGAAACAGCCCCAAGTTGCCACCCTGAGGGTTTAGACTGGATATTAGGAAAGTTTCTTCACTGAAAGGGTGGTCAAGCATTGGAACAAGCTGCCCAGAGCAGTGGTGGAATCAGCATTCCTGGAAGTTTGGTGTGTGGATGTGGCACGTGGGGATATGGCTTTACTGATGAACGTGGTGGTGCTGGGTTAAAGGTTGGGTTCAATGATCTTAGAGGCTTTTCCTAACCTTAATGATTCTATAATCCTAGTTATCTCTTCAGGTTTTAAGCTTTCTCCTGCAACACTGGTACTAATGGCCACATTTGACATTTCAGTTACTTGTTTTCTGCTGGGGATGAATGAAAGAATATAACTGAATTCAAGTGGGGAAGAAAATTGGTTTTATAAGGATTAGTAAGGTACTGTAAAAAAAGATCACGATCTTGTATACAAGTTTTCACTAGCAGCATGGTATGTATTGATCTTTTCAGTGCATGCGTGACATCACATGAAAAGGGGGTAACGTTGATAGAATGTAGTGCTTCACTGTGAAAATGTAGCACTTAGAGATTTATTCAGCAATTTTGTGTGCTTTTTACTCCAAGTTATTGTGCTTCTATGTACTTCAAGAGAAATGCACATATGCACGTAGGTCTTGCATATTTACTGACATAAATTTCTTCAGAATGAGCAATATTTGTTCAGTTTCTGAACTGTGAAAATTAGGTAAATGTTCATACTTGTTAAATTTTATTTTTAGCTATTGAGAAGAAAACAAAAGAGATTTACCCAAAGATTGTGCCCAAAAATCAGAATATTCTATGTTTGTGCTGAAGTCCTGGAGCAATTACAAGAAACTAAGAGAATCTAACAAGAAGAAATATGCAGTTCTTTATTTTAAATACTGCCCAAATTGGTGGTTTTGACAGATACTTCTTGCTGACTATTGCCTCCCATACATTTTACAATACAAAGCTTAAAAACCTGATTTTTGATCTACCTACTCATTCCTATTTTATCTTATCCCTTTGCTTTTATCCATGTATTTTAATCCAGAACTCATAATGAAATTCAAGCTTTCAAAAAAGTTCACAAAATCAGAAATTTAATGCATGGTTTGTCACTTTTACTTTCATGACAGCTGTAAGATAAATAAAATAATAAGATATTTACAACACAAAGTCAGGCAGTTTTTGTGATAGCTGCTTTTCATGTAAGATTACAGCTAAAAAAGAGGGGAAGTGCTGAGTTACATAATTCACTAAGGTTTGACACTTGGAATTTGTGTTATAACAGCACTTCATAGGCCATAGATGGGGCTGTTTCAAGTTCTGTTGTAAATCTGACTTTACAAGGCTTTAATGTTCTGTAGGCTAATAAAAATCACTCTAGGATTGAATGTGTGAAATAAAAAAATTGGTGGTTTTAATGTATTTTAATGCTCGGGGTGTTTTGTCATCTTAGATGTTTTTTCACCAGGATTGCATTGCTCTTAGATTTTTGAATAAATCTTAAGCTTACCTTCATGTCTGAGGGAGGAGGGGGAAGAAAGAAAAGGAAAAAAATAAGAAGGCATCCCAAAAATAGAAGTCTTGCATTTGCACAGTAAAGTTTAAGGTGTCGACATGAGCTTTTGGTACTGGAGAAAAGGGCATAAATATTGAGCATGAAATATAGTGTAATAATAAGTGATAACATTTTCACATGGTTGAAGTATAAGCCTTCCAGGAGCTGCAGAGGATAAGGTGTAAGCCCCAGAAAGGCAGCTTTTCTAGAAGACTACCCCTGTGCACTGCACATCTCTCCTTGTTTGAAACATCTGGGGTGTTAAGCAGGAGAGCAAATTGTCTGGCCTGAAATTTTGAGGGTTTATGTCGTTGTGTGGTATTGTTTGAAGGATTCACCTGCTTGGCAACTCCTATGAAAATGCCAGTGGTTAGGAATCGTGATTAAAAATATCCGTCTTGGTTCCACACAAGCAGCGGTGGCTTACAGGAGGAGGTGGCCCTCAGCCAAGTGTGCTACACTTTGCCGTTCAGGCAGTCTTGATGCAAGGCAGTGCAGGGCTGCCATAACAACCTGCCCAGAAACCTTGCTCCCTTCCCTTTGTTGTAGTGATGTGAGAACAGAGAAAACTTTAGCTCAGGAATACTGTATTAACATTTCCCTCAATCCCCTGTCTAGTTTGTCATTTATACCTGTTGTGTTCAGTACTGGAGTAGTTGTTTCTGGCTCCCTTGTCTAGTCTGGAAGGAGTGGACTGTCACCTACCAGGGTGACACCAGCCCACCCATGACTTGCAAGGCTTTCAATGGCCTCATCTGGGGAAAGGAAATCTGTGCAAGAGCAATAAACTTAAGGGCAGGAGGGACCTGGGAGCAAACACCTGCAAATTTCTCTCATGCCTACTCCTTCCCCTGTGTCTGTGGGCTCGAAGTCATTAGTTTCCGTAGTATGATAAGCTTTCATCAGTGTTTGGTGGCCGTAGCATGCTACCCTTCTTCACCAGGTTGAGGCATCCCAAGTATCTCTGGCGTTGCTGTTCCAGCCAGTTTCCATGCACAGGGCATGTTGCATTTTGTTGCTGTTGGGTGAAGAAGAGAGAGCTGGGGAAGCTATTGACTCTGCCCACCACATAAACTGTGCCGTGGGGACCCAAGGGAGCCCCAGCAGTCGCAAAACCTTTGGTACACAGTGTATGTTTTGGACAAGGGCACACTCGTTTTGTCTGTAATTCAGCCACTGGGAGGGACCCCGTGGGCTGGGCTGGGCTCTTTTGGGCTGGCAGAGATAACCAGGCTTGCATTGCACAGATGTACAAGAGACCTGCCAGGGATAACAGGGGAAATCAGTGTAGGGTAAAAGCAGCTCCAGAAGATAGTGTGTCCTGTCACCTTGGTCCCTGGTGAGGTGGCCAGCTGCCAGCTCCTCCCATCCAGCTCCAAAACGGGGCTAAAGTGAAGTTTAAGACTGCTGGCTGTTTGTCTAATGTGCTGCCCAGAGCAGTGAATTGCATTGTACAGGCAATTGCAGAAATTAAGGATTCCAATATGGGGGTAAAAAACCTGTTTCTTCAGATTTTTAAGTATTGTCTTCATTCTGGATATGTAAGAAGCTACAGTCCACAGCTTTCCTCACAGGCAAGAAAGTAGCTTTTCTTTATGTTAAAT
This sequence comes from Struthidea cinerea, assembly GCA_013397865.1. Lineage (NCBI taxonomy): Eukaryota > Metazoa > Chordata > Aves > Passeriformes > Corcoracidae > Struthidea > Struthidea cinerea. Next base: position 449,066 of record VZTI01000476.1, on the reverse strand, counting down.
ACTGTTACTTTGAGGTAGAGATCGAAAACTCAGGGGAGTTGTGAAACTACGTCCCCCTCAGATTTACTCTGTGGTAAAAAAACAAGGGCTTTTTATTAGTATTAGTTTTCCTATAGCTAGATCTTCACTTGAACACTTTTGTATGCTGTATTGTTTACTCACGTTTTCTAACTTGAGCTTAAAACTGCCAAGCAGCTGGGGACTTCCTTTCCCTAGCTCATGTCCTGTTCACAAGGAATTACTGGACAGGAAGAGAGAGAAGTTCCTGCAAGAAGTAAGGCAAGGACAGGAGCTTCAGGTGAGCACATCAGAACTCCTCTTAGAGAAAAGGAATTAAGGTATCTTCCTTTGGTGGTATGAATGCTTTATTTGCCTCAATTTGCATCCCTTGAATTCGTATTGTACTGAAGTCATGCTCTATTAGGCAGGACAGTTGTTTAAGTGTCCAGTATTTTGAGTGTGCACAACAGCAAAATCCTTTTAAAATGATGATACCTGGCTGGAGTATATCTGGTTGTGTGTTAGAACTGTTAGACGTAGGAGGTTTTGTTTTAGGAAGTGTAAAATAATATGCCTGCAGGCAGCTGTGCAGCTTTGGTGTGAGGAGGACTGTGCTGGATGGTTTCAGAGGTGTAAAACAAAAAAAAAAGTGCGCTCATTTTAACCCTCTGTGCCTTCTGTAGTTTCATTTCAAGGTACGGAATCTCTTACTTTATGCAGCTTCTGTTCCTAGTGATGGTTTAGTTAAGGGGCAGAAGCACAGACAAGTTTGAGCACAGATGAGTTGTTTGCTTTGGTTTTATGTGCATTGGTATCAGCGGTGCATGGTGAATTGGCAGCACAGCGAGCTCTGTGATAAGAGCGAATGCCTGGGCAGTAGACTGTCCCTGTGCTCCACCTTCAGATCTTCTGGCTATCTCCTGCTCTGAATGGGGTTCAGCATAACATGAGGGGTATGTTATTGCAGACAGTGAGAAAGCATCTGAGCAATTATTCTTCTTGAGAGGTGCTGTTCTGACTTGAAGGGAAAGGAGGGGAATGGAAGCTGCTCTGTGTTGTCATCATGGTGCACGGTGGCTGCTTGTGGGTACCACCTCTGCTTGTGTTGTGAGGGTCCCAGGATAGATAAAGCCAGGTTTAGGCACCCCAAGACAGGCACACACATTTTTTAATTACATAACCATTTGGGGGTGGCTCTGTGTACTCACCTGCTACCAGATCAGAAAATAGGAGTAGTCTTACTAAGCCTTTTGCCACGTTTGTTGAGGTTGTAGAAGCACACAGTGAGGGTTCTTTTGCATTGTGTAGAAAGTGAGTTCTTCCTTGGAGATGTGCTTATTTTTACTTTTGAGCGTGTGTAGATTTAACTGAAGAACATGTGTTCACACAGTTGTGCTATTTAAGTTAATGTAGGGTGACTCAGTGTGTATTCACTGCTGCGAGCCCACAGCGACTGCGACAGAACATTTTATTGTCTGAAGACAATGCTAATAATGGTAGCATTAAAGCAGTGTTGTAATTTCACAAGGCGATATTCTGTTCCCAGAACTGCCAAGTGACAGAGAGATTTGCCATTGTCAGACAGGGCAACAGGAGCTGACCTGCAGTGCAAATAGTGCCTTCCGCTTTGGCTGGGCTGGGCTGGGCTGGGGTGTCCTGCCTCTCTCCACTCCTGCTTCCCGGGACTTGCTCCAGACTGTCACAGCAGCGAGCACCTCTGCAAAGCAAGCACTGCAGCGGTTGGCTGTGCTGAGAGCTGTTGTAACACAGCCCCTTCCCAGGGTGGTCCTACTCTAAGCTGCTTTCATCCAACAGGTGAGCCATCCACCAGCATCTTGGCCGGCTGGAAAGGGCTGGCACTGCTTTGGCTGCCCCTCACCTGTCGCTGCTCTGTTGCTTGGTCCTACCAGGTATGCTGCTTGCTGAAGGAGAATTCGGGATAGGTGTAGTGTTTTGCAGTTAATACATTGTGGCTGTTATGGCATTCCCGTAGCTCACAAAGCAGCGATTCAGAAGTGATGCGGTTTACATTGGTTGTGCTTTTCTTTACTGTCAGTTTTGGTGGAGGAATTGCAGGATTAAAGCAGTGTGACTGTGGTGACTAGTGGAGGGCAGCTGTGCTGTCTTTGTAGCTGAGGTATAAGTGCAAATAAGTAATGAGTTGTTGATTATGAAATTAATAAACATTACATATACATATTATTAATCCTTAGCACCACCTCTTATTGTGTAAAAACAACAACTGTTTCCTTATCAAAAGAGTTGTTAATAATGCTTGGATCCCAAAAACAAAGGTGCAGAGGCGGGAGCTGTATGCATTTATTCTTTTATAGGAAATATTTAAAGTAAAACATTTCCACCCTCTTAAGTACTGCTTTGCAGCGGGTTCCTGGTATGCTGGTGTAATAGATTGGATAATGACAGCATAGACAATAAGATGAGAAAATGAACTGAAGAAGAGATTGTTGTCAGTGCAGAGACTCTGGCTGGAAATCTCACCAACCTTAAACCACATTTGTAGTATCGTGGCTTACATCCAGTGTGGACAACATTGCAGTGCAAAGCCATTTGGAAATTCACTGGTGTTGAGCACATTGATATTACCATTGCAAAGTTTGTTTCTATGCATTAGTAACTAGCAGATAAGATAGCTGTGAATCCAGGCTCTGAGTCTTGCACTGAACATCTTTAAGATGAGAAGCCGAGTACTTGCTTCTTTAATGACTCCCAGCAGCATTTCCCTGGAGCCTTGTGACAAAGTACCAGAGGGCTGGGCTTTGATTTCAGTCGCTTCATTATGGAGTTGTGCTTATCTCTGAAAATGGATCCTTTCAAAATGTAGTTTGTGTTCAGTTGGGATAGTGAAGAAAAAGAGCTGATTTAAAGAAAATTGAATGGGGGAAGAGAGTCACATGTTTTGCAGTGTTGAGATTCCAAGCATCCTTGCTGTGAAAAACAGGAGTTTAATTACCCAGGTTTTGTGTGTGTTTGCTGAGTTCCTTCAGTTTGTTTGTCCTCTGTCAGTCTCTAATAATGCTATTATTTACTTTGACTAAACAGAAAAAATTTATTCAGTGGTCTCTTTTGCTCCATGTCTGCTGGGAATACTGGTACTGAGCTGTATCACTGCAAATATTGGTATGTTCTTGGTTGTACTCTTGGCAGAAACATTGGGGAGAGTCAAACAGCCTAACTATTGCTTGCATATCTTCTATTTTCTTTTGACAAAATCATTGCACGGTTCTGCCTCAACATGAGCTGCAAAGAGCAGATCACGTCATTATTATTGAACTGGCTAGTTCAGTCCATGTGATACGTACCACAGAACTTTATGGAGTGCTCGTGGAAATTTCCCTGCCTAATACATGTTCTGGGGCATCAGAATATCTCCTTTGGTTGAACAGTTTCTAAATAGCAGTATTTGTTATACCTGTCACTTGATGTTGTCCCATCATATCATCTGTGTCCCTGCATACCTCTATCACCAATACAGGGAATTTGGGGCATGTATTCAGCATGACAGCACAGAATGCACAGAATAGCACAGCCCATCAGCCCTCTCTTTAGCCTCTACTGGCAGTTAAACACTGGCATTAGCAGCTTTTTGTCCTTCTCACCCCCTTTCCGGAACTGATTCCTTAATGCTGTACACAAAGCAGTCCTGCACAGCACTGCCTGTTAAGTCGCTGCCTGAATAAGTTACAGGTGCCTGCTGTTAAAAAGGAAGAGATGATGCTTTTCTTTCTCTGCATAGTTCTTGTTCTCCTCCTCATGTTTTCTTGATTTTCTCAAGTCATCCTGTTTTGTGTGCTGTTGGCAAGTAAATCACCGAGAGATGCAAAAAGCAGAAGAGCAGAGGAAATGCCTGGTGCATACTGAGAAGCAAATATTCCAGTCTTTCAAGCAAAGGAGAAAAGGAGAAATGGAAAGAGGTGGATATAGATGGTGATTAATTTAAACATGAATTTAAACACTTACTTGTTACTCTGTCTTCCATATCTGGATCATCTGCTGCTGAGGAGAGGGTGAGACAAAGAAACGCTGATTTTTGGCACCACTGAAACAGAGGTAGCAAGATGAGATCAGAGAATCATATAGGTTGGAGGGGACTTGCAGAGGTTACCTAGTCCATCCTGCTGACCAGCCTGAGTCCCATCTGATCAGGTTGCTCAGGGCCATGCACAAGATAGTTTTGGGCATGTCCAAGGACGAAAGTCCAGCCGACCCTCTGGACTTCTGTTTCAGTGTTTCACCTCCCTGAAAATAAAAAGTTTTTTCCCCTGTATATATTCCCATGTAATACCTCATATTGCAGCTCTGATCGATGCTCCCCTCCCTCTCTGTGCACCTTTGAGGACAGTATGTGTCCCCTCCCGTCAGGCAGTAGCAGATAGTGGGTAGGTCTCCCCGTAACCCTCTCTTTTCAGGGCTGAGCAAACACGGTGCCCTCACCCTCTCCTCCTGTGCTCCAGCTCTACAACTGGCTCTGGTGGGTCAACATGGGTCTGGCAGTGGTCAGCCTGTGCTGGTCCAGGCAGCATGTCTACAGGAAAAATTCTTTTCTCTGCTGCATCCCATGTGTACCCTGAGATTGGTTTCTCTTGTCATGTCAACTGACCTTAAGCTCTTTCTTTTTTCAACCTTTTTGCACGACATCTCCAAAAGAGTAACGTTTTCAAGTCCTTGCATGGAGTATGATGTCACCCCAAAATCTATGCATGATGATAGGAAAGAAAAAAAAAACTGTTAATTCTTAACTCAGTTGCTTTTATCTCTCATGATGGGGGTAGTTTTTACAACTATCCCCATCCAGCAAGACTTGACCCTGACTTCTTTTCTTGAAGAACTTAAAACATGTTGTGCAGTGTAAAATTAAATATTCTGCAGTCAAATGCAAGCATCCAACCCGAAAAGGCAGATGCTACTCTCGGTCCAGTATCTATGTGTAAGTCATATTCTCTTAGCAAACAAAGTGGAAAAATGGCTCTTAGATAGTTTCTTCTGCTGCTTTCCTATTTTTTACATTAGGTTGCCCCTGGTATTTCGAGAGTTTCTATGCAGATACTGTATACTCTCACAGCAAATCCAAACACAGCTTCGCAGGGCAAAGAACATTTGGAGACTGGCTCAGTGCCCAGAGCCTGCTTTTAACCTCTGCAAAGGCCTTTGTCTTTCTCAGCAGTGCTGAGTGTGTTGTAGATATCCAACATTTCCTAGCTAGGGGAGAAAAAAGAAAATTTCAGTATAGAATTTCTAAATCTTAGTGAATCAGATGTAACCAATACTGGCCTGAAAGAAGACATCAGACTGTAAAGACCCTAAGAAACAGGATCAGGCATACTTACACATCCAGGTTAATGAGCAGAGAGCTATGGCACTTAATGAATTCTCATGTAATTTTTTAAGATATCCACTATCTCCCAGCTGAAAACTCACACACAGTTATTCTGTATATATATTCTAAAAACATTGTGACCATTAAGTATTCTCTAATATATGTATAAATTCTGCATGGCTAACTTAGACTTTGGACAATGCATTTTCTTCTTACAAGTATATTTGAGAATTCCTCTAGAGTAATCCACCAACTCATCAAGGAACTATTGAGCATAAGTTAAAGCAAATAGTATGTCAAAAGAGTGACAACTTGATTTTATGTTGTTATTTCTCACTGACGGAAGAAATTGGATCTGTCTCTCCCATCCCTAAAATAAAGTAATCCCAACACAGTATTGCAGCACTCATGAAGAGCTGTTGCTCATAGCATGATGCTCCTCCTGGAACTTGAAATAATGTGCATCCCTTTACAAGGTGCATGAATAAAATATTAGAAAGGTAGGGTTTGTGACCTAGTTAGAAGTTATGTGCATGATCTCTTCTCCTTGGTTGAACTGAGGAAACAACTAGAGTGGGGCATATTTTTACATACAACAAACCTTATCCTAGTTTTTGGTTTGGTTTCTTTTAGTGAAAGGGTCATTTATGAATGTGCGCTCTTTTGATTTGGAGCTGAGCATAAAATAGCTAGACATCCGAAAACTTAATAAGCACAGTGAATTTAATTAGGTAGCTGCATAAAAATCAAAGGGATTCTTTTGTAGACAGGAATCAAGAATCTCCTTTTGGTGCTTGAAGCATATGCAGCTAAGTCCTGTTTTCATCTCCTCCTCTTCAGCAAGAGCTGTTGGTAAGAGAGGTGTATGATCTGCTGCCAAGGGTGGTGGGCCAGGAGTATGAGGAGGAATGGACTGTGTTCCTTCGTCTTGCACGGTGCCTTCTTCATGTAGCAAAGGTGCATGAAGTCTAATGTTTCAAAAGGCAGTCTTCAACTTTGGACATTCCAGTTAGAATTGCTAAATGTTGTCTCCACAGGCACCTATTTCATGGTCGCAGTTTGACTTTTGGATGATAAGTACCTCTTGAAAGTATGCACAGAATCTCTGACTTTGGGCTTAGTTAAGCATTTACATGAAAAACACAGGCCTAACTTTTTCCCTGAATTCATCTTTCTTTTGTTTTTTTTTTTTTTTTTT
>VZTI01000476.1:422633-442504 GCA_013397865.1 Struthidea cinerea | reverse complement strand
TTTTTTTTTTTTTTTTTAAATTATGAAAAAGTATATCTGTTTATAAAAACGTTTTTATATCTATAACATGGACTAACTGTTGGGAAAGGTAATAAGCTTCAAATGTGCTCCGATTATACTGCTCCAACTTGAGTTATTTATTTCAAAAATTGGTTTTCTTTTTTGGTAGATTAGGCTGAATAAACTTAGATTTGTAAAATCTGAATAAAATTAGATTTGTTAAAAAAATCTGTTCAGTGTTAACTCTGAGAATGAGAGGTTACCTGCTATTTTTGTGAATCATAATTATGTGAGACTCTCTTAAAAAAATGCAACAAAACACAAAAAAACCACAGCTACGCAAGTGGAGAAATAGAGGATTTCATAATGGGAAACACTAGGTACACTTTTTGACCAAGATCACTGACACATCCAAATGTGAATATTTCGTATAAACCATCAAACTTTTTAAATCACCTTTTGCTGGCAGTACCAAAGCCAGCAAAATTTCCCAATGTTTCAGTCAGGCAAAGGTCAGTGATGAATTGAATTTCATTCTCTTAAGCATTTCCATTTCTCTTTTGTGGCTGTGTAACTGCCTTGATTGTTTGGGGTTTGTTTTGTTTTCCCCCTGTATTATGGTACTTTTTTCAAAAAAGCAGTGAGATTAGTATTTTTGCAAAGAAAGATGTTTTAACATAACTGGTTTTTTTCAGTCACGGGAAATGTGTTGTAAGTAAACTTTTCTGTCGTGCAACTTGTGGTTCCCACCTCCTGATGTATTCCATGCACTGTGTGCTCCTCAGCAGAGCATGGGCAGCAGCTTCGAGCTCCCTCTCCACTCATTTACAGGTTGGCCATCTGTCTTGGGGTGTCTTAGGCACAGAGCATTCCTCTCTGTGTGTCTGCACATGTTGGTGTGTGGTCTCCTAACTAAGATTTGTTGTCATCCAGGTGGTTCAAATAAAGTTTCATGAGTGGTTTTCTCTTTTCCTGTTGCGGTATTTCTATGATTTTAATGTTCAAGGATGAGACTTCTCTGAACCTGCATGAAGGCAAAAAGCAGAGCAGCTATAGAAAGTATATTTAGGTATAAATATTTTCACTTTTCATAAAATGCATTTAGTTGGCATGATGTTGCCTACCTGAAAATTGTTTTATAATAATTTCATTCCATTTTTCTTTCAGTTTCCATTAGCAAAGCGAAACAGTCTTTGCTTTAATTATTCTTCGTTAAGATTCATATCTCTGAGATTTAAGTGAGATAAGCTTTGGCAATTCTCAGGTTGTGGTTATCTAAAGAGGAGCCAGGCTGAGGAAGCAAACTCCCTGTTTTCCAGCAAGTAAATATAGGAAAAAATCAACTACACTCCCTGAAACCTTACCACAGTGCCTTCATGCTTACCTCAGGCACGGGACACACACTTTTGAGTTAAGAGATGCTGAAGAAGACATGTCCTTGACAATGCCTTTGAGAATTTGTTATGAGATATGTCCCACTGCTGATAATACCCAGGGACAGATGTCTCTTCCATTCTTCAGATGTATCTCAAATAAGAAATCCAGATGTTAGGCTGCCCTCTTTCTCCATTTTAAAATCCTCACTGGGCCCTTGCTTATGTGGCGAACACTTTGGTCATTCCTTCCTTTGAGATTTTTAAATTTTTAATATGCAATGCCAGTCACAGGACTCTGAGATTTGTTTTCTCATGTCATGGGTGCTTTTTTATTGTAAGAATATTGAACTGGCGAGGGACCAGCTAAAGGGATCACTGGTGGAACCAAGTGGAGTTTTCTGTAGTTTTGTATGTTACATTTGTGTTTCAATGACTCTTAGTTCTAAAGGTCTCGACCTCATTACGAAGATATTATTTAATGAGTCTGCTAAATATATTGTGTTACTAGAATGGCCTGGCACCACAAATGGCAGAAGAGCTTCTGTCCTGCCATTACCCAGCCTGGGTGTGGCTATCCCCATGTCAGTCGGTCTTGAAAAGGAGTGTCACTCCTTCCTGAACGATTTACATATCCTTTTGCTTCCCAAATGGTCAAAAAAATGCATGTCTAAAAAATGGTAAAAATGTTTCGAATTTATCTAGTTACAAACATAACTTTGAGATCCACAGATCTCCTCATGTTATTTGTTAAAATGTTCCACTTGACCTTGATTTCACCAGCAGATAAGAGATTTCCTGTCAAAATTAGGATAATGAGCCATTGCAGTATGCCAGCTGCCCAGCCATTGTGGACTGTTTTTCTAGGCGTTCCAGACAGATTTTTTTGAGAGAAATTTGAATGAGTGTGGGATTTTATAGAGAAAAAAGTTACAGAGAAATGTCAGTTCAGAGGACAATGTGGTAGTTCACACCCATATAATTGAAGTTAATATTTTTTTACAGTCTGAGTCTAGTCCAGAGTTTCTTATCTTGGTTTGGGTGCTCCCTCTCCAGGTGTGAGGCATTTTCTGCCCATACAGAGGAGATCAAATCTTTGCTGAAGCTTAGAAGGGGAATCAGCTTTGTGTATGTCACTCAGTGTCATGATTTTTTGTGATTTTGAGAAGTCTGATGTCAGCTGTCCTTATGTTGTTTTGGATCTCAGATGATTTAGAGTATTTTTTTGTTTTTTCTTTCTCTTACTCTTCTCTCTTTCTCTCTTTTTTTTCCCCCCAAAGAGAACTGAAAAGATAAGGACAGTTGCTTTAATTATTCATGTTGAGGCCATTTGCACCTGTCTAGTCGGAGCCAGTGACCAGTCAGTTCTTTACACGTATCTCAGCTACCATGTGTTTGGCACTATATCAGCATATCCATTATTGATTTTCAAGAGAAGTACTGTGGGGACACTTAATGTTCCTAAAAGAAAGTATTGTGGAGATCAGTCTTTCCTGTTGGAGTGAACCAGGCTGGACAGGGCTTTGAGCCAAGCTGGTCTAGTGGAAGGTGTACCTGGCCATGATGGGGGGGTTGGAACCAGATGATCTTTAAGGTCCCTTCAAACTCAAACCCTTCTATGATTCTGTGATACAAATCTGCTTGCATAGGCCTTGTTAAGTTACTTAAAGGGGAAAAAAATATCTAAGAAAGAGTGTCAATGAGAAAGGAATGGAATGGTGACTGTGCACTGCTATTAGTGCACACCATGGCAGCTGTGCCCCACTGGGCCTGCCTGCAGGGAGCAGCAGGTCTGTCCATCACCAGGAAGAAGCACTGAGCTCTCAATGGTAGCAAACATTTTCAAACTCCGCTGTGCGTCCAGTGTGAAACTGTACAGCAACCTACTGTGCTGTATTTTCATCTGAATCATACAACTGCAAGAGAAATTAAATCCTGGACCTCCAGATCCAGGAAGAAATCCAAGAAAGAATTAAAAAGCACCTAAGAATCAATTACAGTAGTTGTCAGACATGTGTTCTGTTGCCTTCTTGGAGGCCTCCTTCTTGTGAGGACATGAGTCCTCACAGAGCGTTGTCCACACTGGTGCTTCACAGTCCCATGCATGAGACGTGTAGTCTTGGGAATATTGTGTGTTATGTTGAAAAACTTACACTGCCTGTAACTTAGGCAGCTCAGAACTTGTTCTGCCTCCACATTACTCTATAAGCTTTCTCCATGGACAGTTTTGTCAGTGCACACTGCTGTTGCAGATGCTAAATAGTGTTGTTGGGGTTTTGTTCCGTGGCATGAGTGATGAAACCAGTCATGCACTAAAAGCTTCGCAGAACGTTTATCTGTTTGAGTTTTGTATGTATATCTTCTTCAGTCATTCCTGTCCTGGATCCAGAGCCAAGCTCAGTGAAGCCCATGTGGTGTGTCCCCTCCTGGTAGTTTCACAATTTAATGGATACCCCCTTGGGAAATCCTTCAGACCCGGAGCAGTACATTTTTTGTAGCACCAGAGGGTTATGGCAACTAACTGTACAAGAGCTACTCCAGTATTAATACTTCCATTTTTTATTACTGTGACCTCTCTCTAACACTTAGAAGATAAAATAGGCTGTACATTCTTATCATAGTGTACACCGCTGTTCACTAAACAACAACATATTCCACTATATAGTTCACACTGACTTTCATATCATAAGTGTGTCTGTTTGAATTACTACTATTGGAGTAAACCACATGTATGTGAGTTATTATGCCTATACACTTGTATCATTTAGAAAGTAAAAGTGTATTCTTGTTGGTATGGGAAGAAGAAAAATTTTTGGTATATGCCTTATGTGGTGTCTGTGTTCTGGAGCTCTCTTAAAAGCCGTTGTGAGAGTGGGTCTTCCTCATCTTGGCATTTCTGCCCTTCTGCTGGCTGTCACCAGCCCCACAGCAGAGGGGAAAGCTGCTTCTTCCCTTCCTCCATCACTGCCTTTCCTGCACATAAAAAGATGTGTAGAAAGCTGCATCCCACAGCAGAGCTATTTTCCTCCCAAATGAATACACCGACTTATTTTTCCCTTACCTGTTGTGTACACAAATGCTTAATTACAAGAATATTATCTCAAAATTTTTAAATTACATGCTTTTCTGTCAGCCAATTTATTGTGAAGATATTTGCAATTATTTTTAGCGGGTGACACAAAACACAAAGGTTTGGATTTTTTTTTTCTGTGTGGACTTCAATAACTGGCTTAAATCTCAAAAAAATAGCGAATAATTTTGGGGAGAAAAAGGAGAAGGTATTTCAATGAAATGGAAGATGACTAGACAGGAGTAGTGTTTTGTAAATACAATACTGCCATGGTTTAAAAAAGTATTGTCTAAAATGCTTTAGAAAAAGGAAAGAGACTAAGAAATAAAAAAAGCAAAACTTTTACATATAGACGTATAAAATTTAAAGAGTAGATATTTGGTGCTTTTTGTTGTTAGTTTGGAACGTATCCTGTCAGCCCTCCCAGCAGGGGAGGTATGGAGGGTTTTTAAACACACAAATATTTTGCTCTTTGACCTTAACTTTGAATATGGGAAAACAGATCATCACTGTAGATTCCATATTTTTGTGTCAAAATCTACTAGCAGCTGCCCTGAAATAACACTAACATTTACATGTTGATATTTTCCCTCAGTTACTTGTGAAGTATCTGACATTGATTCCATGCTCTACTAAATTTGTATCATAGAAATAGAGTGGTGTTTTCTTCTTTGCAGTATTTTCTCTCATCTTCATTTGGAAATAGCCAAAAACACAACAAAAGTGCTTGTTTACCTATAACAAGAAATTAAAAGGCACAATTTTGTGTTGTCCTTTATCAGTGAATTAAAAATTGCATTTTGACATTTGGCCCTGTTTGCATTTGTTCATTGATCCCCAGCACAGATACATTTCATGTCACACCTCGGATACTGCGTCATGTGCGAGCTTGTGTTCTGAGACTTCCCAAATGACCTTTTAATTAGTTGTTATTATTACACACCTCATAGGCTTCAGCCACGCTGATGTCATCATTTATCTCACCTTTCATGTGAAATAGTCCTGATTGCTGTTGTGGCTGCCTTTCACTTCTTCCCCTCCCTTCTCCTGGCATGGAGTAGCCTTGGTGTCCTGTTTCCATGACCTTCAACAGTGTTACTGCTGCATTGTGTTTTGGGTTTTTTTAATGCCTTTTTCATATATTCTTTTCTTGCCTTTTTTGCAGAGTCCTCTGGAGCATTACAGTCCCCTGTTTGGAGTGTGGACAAGAGTTTGGCGTTCTACTTTTACAGGTACCTTTTTGAATTAAAATGCACATTTTTTCCCAGGGGTTGATAAAAGGAGGACAATTCCAGAAAGACTTTACCATGTCCTCCTCTGCTGTCTGGGGAGGTGTGTTGCGATTATGAGTTTCTCTTCCTCTACCTTCACTAGTCGATTGGGTTGGCAGATTCGTTAGTTGCAAGTATGCAGTTCCATACTTTTTCAGAAAGATTGAGGCTTTCTCTTCTTTTGCTGGCCTCAGTCCTGCAGCAATGTATATTTCAGTGTTTCAGAATCCTTTTTGGAAGTGCTCCAGTAGTTCCAGGCTTTTTCTCACCCTTTATTCACAACCTGTACTTTGGTTACAGTCACTTCATTCAGTAAATTTGTTTTAGCTTTTTACAATGGAGACCTCCAGTGCAAGTGAACACTTAGTCCTCCAGAGCTTTCTATTTATTTCTGTTACTTATCGGACTCCTTTTTGGAAGTATTACAGTAGTTCCAGGCTTTTTACCATCCTTTATTCCCAACCTGTACTTTGGTTACTGTTTGTCCATTCAGTAGATTGTGTTCTTTTTGTGACAGAGACCTTCAGAGTAAACAAGTACTGGTAGCCTCAGTACTTCAGAGCTTTCTGTTACTTGTTTGATTATTACTACTACTTTCAAAATACAGAGTCACACAGAATCAGAGAATGGGTTGGGTGGAAAGGGACCACAGTGGGTCATCTGGTCCAACCTCCCTGCTTAAGCAGTGTCACCCTAAGTACATGTACATGGCACAGGATTTTGTCCAGACAGTTCTTGAATATCTCCAGTGAGGAAGACTCCACAACCTCTCTGGGCAATCTGTTCCAGTGCTTGGTAAAGAAGTTCTGCGGGTAAAGAAGTTCTTCCTCATATTCAGGTGGAACTTCCTGTGGATCAGATTCTGCCTGTTGCCTCTTGTTCTATTGCTTGGCACCTCTGAGAAGAGCCTGGATCCATCCTCTTGGCACCCTCCCTTCAGATACTTACAGACTTTGTTGAGGTCCCCTCTCAGTCATCTCTTCTCAAGGCTGAAGAGGCCCAACTCCCTCAGCCTTTCCTCATAAGAGAGATGTTCCAGTTCCTTAATAATCTTTATTGCCCTCTCCTGGACCTGCTCCAGGAGCTCCATGTCTCTCTTGTCCTGAGGAGCCCAGAACTGCACACAGCACACCAGATGTGGCCTCACCAGGGCTGAGTAGAGGGCCAGGATCACCTCCCTCTACCTGCTGGCAGTGCCCTTCCCAGTGCAAGCCCAGGACACCTTTGGCCTTCTTGGCCACCAGGGCACTGCAGGCTCATGGGCAGCTTGTTGCCCGCCAGGACCCCCAGGGCCTTCTCTGCAGAGCTGCTCCCCAGCAGGTCAGCCCCAGCCTGTGCTGGTGCATAGGGTTATAGGGACCCTGCATTTGCTCTTGTTAAGCTTCAGAAGGTTCTTCTCTGCCCATCTCTCCAGCCTGTTGAGGTCCCTCTGAAGGGCCACACAGCCCTCTGTGGAATCAACCACTGTTCCCACCTTTGTGTCCTCAGTGAACTTGCTGAAGAGCCATGTGCTCCTTCATCCAAATCACTAATGAACAAGTTAAACAATACTGGGCCCAGTATAGAACTCTGGGGGACACCACTGGTGACAGGCCTCTGACTAGACCCTGTACCACCCATCATGATCCTTGGGATCTGCTGTTCAGCCTGTTCTCAGTCTGCCTCACTGTCCAGGCATCCAGCCCACACTTCCTGGGTTTGCCTGTGAGGATGTTGTAAGAGACAGGGTCAAAAGCCTTGCTGAAGTCAAGGTAGACAATATCCACTGCTCTCCCCTCGTGCATCCAGGCAGTTGTTTCATCACAGAAGGCAATCAAGTTGGTCAAGCATGATTTACCTTTAGTGAGGTACTAAACTGATACTAGTGAGGTACTATACTGGCACTCCTGATCACCTTCTTGTCATCCATGTGGATAGAGATGGCCTCCAGAATGAGCCACTCTGCCACCTTTCTGGGGATGAAGGTGAGGCTGGCTGGTAGTTCCCTGTATCCTCTTTCCTGTCCATTTTGAAAGCTGGGGTCCTTTCTTCCAGTCCTCAGGCCCAAGTCCATCCACAACACTCTGAGCTTGATCTCAAGATCTGAGCAGAAGATGAGCATTAAAGCTTAAAATCTTTACTTCATCAGTAAAGCTCCTAAACAAAAAGGGGAAATGCAGTGTCAGGAATAGTGGAAAGAGTAGCATCATGCTTGGTGAGTACGGAAACCAGCTGAAACCCATGTGGGCAGGAGGGGACAGGAGCTGAACGTGTGGCACTTCGTAACAAGGGTTGTACAATACTTGAAATACTGAAGGGCACTTCTGGTATTTCACTGTAGCAAAGAAAAAAATCGGTAATCAATGTCTGATATGTCATGTGTCAAATTAGCAGCACACTTTACTAATACTTAGTTTTAATTCTGCTCAGTAGAAGGCATTTCATGTTCATCTGTTTCCAATCACCATATTTGGCTCCAGAACATAAATTTGCATTGTGTGGAGTCTTAAATTAACGATTATCGCTGCTGTTTTATTTCAAGACAAAATGTTAAGTCTGAGAGTACACATGGCTAATCTAAGGGTAAAAATCTGTTCCCAGAATGTGGAAGTCATCTCAGAAGCCATTTCTCTCAGCTGAAGAATTGGGAACTTGAAATTCCAGATAATTTCATGCTGTGTATGAAATGTAAGGCAGCAAAACCATTTTAGCTGTGCCAAGGACTGACACCAGGAACATTCAAAGATCTGTGTTAATTTTTGTGATCGCAAGTTAACCTACACTAATTTTGCAGTCACATTTCATATTTTTACCTTCCTCATGTCATGCTGCATGGGGTTTATTTCTGCCATCTTAGAAGTGGGGTTCAATGTTTTGTGTTCATACAGAAGCTCCAGTAGGTCTGTAGTTTTGTTGGAAATATATTGCTCATTTTGTCAACAGAAAAGATTGGATTTCTTATTTATGATGAAAGCAGCATTCAGTCCTGGCTGGGGTGACACAGCCAACCTTCTCTTTTCATTACCTTTTAAAGAATGCCTTGAAACCAGTCCAGATCAGTGATGAGCTGAACTGGGAGGGAGGGACGTCTTCAATGGAGGGATTCAGTTCCCCAGTGGTGGTGGGGATGGTGTGCTGGCAGGGCAGCTGGGCAGGAGAGGTTGCCTTTATGAAGCAGCCATGAACAGATGAAAAAGCAGACACTATGTGTACTCATTTGAGGTTTGGCACCTTGGTTTCCGTGTCCCATTATTTGTCTGGCTTAGGCAGCTTAACCCTGCGATGCTCCATTTCCGCTAACTACTTAAAAAGTTTGCAGGTAGTCATCTCTTAATGAAGATAAAGCAGTAGATACGAGATTGGCATACCTCTGTCCGATTTCTGGGTTTGGAACAAATTTCTTTTGTTACTTTGGGCAGCCAATATCAGTCCTATATTTAACTTCCAGCTTGGAGATTTACTTTTGTTTACAGAAGACGGGAGATCTATTAATGTGGCTCTGTATCCCATATCTTAGAGGAGAATGGCTATGGAGCAGTCTTGGGGTAGTCTGATACTCTAAGGGGGGGCAGGAATGGAATAGTTTGAGCAGTCTTTCTAAGCAATAGTCTGTGGCACCTGTGAAGAGAGGGTGGAGAGCATCCCTGGTTCAGCACTCCCCAGGGACAAGCCTGTTGTGTATCTTGTCATGCAATCAGCGCATGAGAGGGGTCTGAAGTGTTGCCAAAGGGAAGAACTGGATTTACTGAGGCGTCTGCAGCAAACCTCAGCACTCATTCAGTTGACTGGTCAGTATTTCTGGCTGCTGGATTTACTTCACTATTTGTTTTTCTCCTGAAAGGGTGCGAGTCTCTGAGCCTGGTATCCCTCTATGATATCCTCATGCCAGCCACCCAGTGCCAGCTCCTTTGCCACCAGCCTTCTAATCTCAGCAGACGGTGTGCCCCTGCAGGCAGGGAGGCTGCAGGAGAGGGAAGATGTATTCTCTCCTGCAACCCAAAAATGGTCTGGGTTAGCAGGACCTTTGCTTCAGGAGGAGCTTCACTGGGAGCTTCACCTTTCTCCACAACACCCTTATGCCAGCTCTGTTCTTTCTGCAGGATGTAGGAGCTGCAAGAGAGGAGTTGAGGAAGGGAACTTGAGGTGTCTCTTCCTTTTTCCTATAATCCCTCTCTGTCCTTGTAATCTACTCCTGCTTCCCAACTCACTGTTCAGTGCCTCCTTCTCTATTCCCAACACCTTTTCCTCTCTCTGCTCTTTGCCTGGTTAATAGCATTTCTCTTCTACCTCTCTGTGTCTTGCCATTTCTCACTCTTCTTTTGTCTGTCCCCACACTCAAAATTTCAGGTTTTGGGTTTCTTTAGTGTTTGTTTTGTTTAGTTTCTTGGAGAGGGGATGCCTCCACTCTCCCTGCACTGCCTTCGTCTCTCCATTTAATTAAATGCAGTGGTCATGACTCGATACAGCTTTAGTTTTCTTTAAGATGGTGAGGATTTTATGGTTTCTTAAAATCTGTGGTCAGGAAGAATTTCCAGCATCATCATCATAACTTCACCAAACCCCTCAGATATGCAAAAACTATTCAAAAGAGTCTGGACAGTCTGATTTCTTAAACAAGGCTTTCCAAGAATATTGTTTTAGTGAAGAGTCATTAAAATGAACAGTAATACAAAGCCACACTTTGAGTGTTAAATTCGCATATTAAACAAAAGTTTGGATGCTCGTTAACAAGTAGCTAACTGGATGTTCATCTCCAGTTAAATAGGTTGTGAACAGTTTGTGAAGATCTGTAGTTCAACATGTGGACTCTGTGGCATGTATTTCCCATACAGCAACCCAGAAGAAAATATACTCAGTGTGTTCTAACAGCAAACACCTCAGCAGCTGCAGTCAGTGCTGCTGTAGTCTGGGGGGTTACACGCACAAGCGTGTGACCAGGCACAAGTGTAGCACTTGTGTTGAGTTATAGAGCTGTAACATTAGTTGCAACATCATCATAACAATGAAGACCTAAATTGCATTGTGTTCCAGTGCCAAAACTGGTATTTTTAACCATCTGCTTGAAGAACTCTGTAATATGGAGATATGTCTTCAAGACATAGTGTTATGCACTCCTTCAGTTTTCTTTCTTGACTTCTAAGAACATGTACCTTTAGACATGAGGTTGGAGAAAAGGCAAATGAATTATCCTGTGGTATGGGAAAATGTCCTCTTATCTAGAGAAAAACATAGCCGTACCAGTCAAAAATAAAAGATGCCATTCATCGAGTTGCTCTGAAGGTTGCAGGGCTGGAACACTGCTGTAAATCATGTATGGTTTGTTTTTGTTGAGTTTGGGTTTTTTTCCCAGTTATAATTTTAAAGAGACACGATTTGTTTTTACATAGTCAAAACTTTTATAGTGTGTTTATTTAAGAAAAAAATAAATGTGCAATATTTCATGTGTGTAAAGCTGCAATGCTTAGAAGTGGTTAACTCAGGGCAATTAGGTTGTAGACATTATTTTTAAATAGCCATGCTGACCTTACTGCAGTAATATCTCATGTTAGAGAAAAGGCTGTTTAATACAGAGAGTTTTGACAAACAAGACCCCACAGCTAATCAGAAGAGCAGCCCAAAGTCTGCAGTTGTCACAATTAGGCCACTCTATTGTATTCTCCTGGCTGAACATTACCATTTTTCTAATGGTACTGGTTTTGGCATGCTCATTTTTTAATTGTGCCTACAGTACTGCCTATTAAAGGTGGCCTTGTAAGTTTTTAATATCAGTAGAAGACCTTAATTAGCTATATTTTAATGTTTATTTCTAAAGATTAAATACTTGTGTTCATGTATAGAATTTATTTAAAAGAATTTTCCATGAAACAAGATAAGCTGTTAAAATAAGAGAGAAAATATTTAAATATAAATAACTAGATGGCTTTCTGTTTTCTTGCTTGTAAAATGTTGACAAGTATTATAAGAAATATTCCGTATGCTTGGGCACTATTTCTTTCAAATATATTTTCACAACATGTAAGAAACTTCAGGAAGATGCTATTAAGCTTTGTTTTGAAATGTTGAAAATAAGCTTTTTCAAAAGATTCTTTTACTAATTAAATCTCTTAAGGATAGGAAATTTTAAGTATGATGTACTTTTCCATTTATAATAGCTCTTTCTGGTTTCTGTTTTTTTCACAGCATAAATTGTTGGAATTGTTTTTTTTTCTGGGTTGTATTTGTTTGCTCTGGGTCTTCATGTATTTGAACATTTCTGGAGTTTTGCAGGATTAGTAACTGCAAGAGAATGTCTAACTGAAGCTGTTTTCATTGTGGGTTGATGGTTATTTCTCACATAAAATCTGTTCATGCCTATGATACTATGTTCCTTTAATGTATTTCTCATTGTAAACAGTTTCAGAGAACTTTCATCAATAAATAAGAGTCTAAACATGGCAATTTGATATTTCAGGGCCTTCGGCCTTTTATGACAGTGTGGCAAATTTTTGCCTTTCTCACAAGAACAAGCTGGCAGCACTGTTTATGTACATGCAATCAGAGATTGCTGCATTCTTTTGAGAAAAGGGAGAGTGGATCAAATCCCCAGTCCCCAAACTGGGGCAGGTTTCTGACCTCCTGAGGAAGAAACAAGTTGGTCTTCCTATTTCAGCTGAAATGTCCTACTTGCTAGAAATAATTTAATTGCACTGGAGCAGGGTTAGTAATCCAATTTCCTTGTCAAGTGCCCTATGTGGTGTTTTTTTCTCTTTTCTTTATTTAAAGAAAACTTGCAAATACTATTTTTTTTTAAGTGGAAGCCTTTGAAAGGAAGTGCTGGAGAAGGATCTGTCTCTACATACTGAATCACAAAATTGTTAGGGTTGAAAGGCACCTCTGGAGATCATCTCATCCAACCCACCTGCCAAGGCAGGGTCACCTAGAGCAGGAAATTGTCTAGGTGGGTTTTGAATGTCTCCAGAGAGGGAGACTCCACAGCCTTCCTGGGCAGCCTCCTGGGTGCTCTGCCACCCTCAGTGTAAAGAAGTTTTTCCTCATGTTGAGGTGGAACTTCCTCTGTTTTTGTTTATGGCCATTGCTCCTTGTCACTGGGCACCACTGGAAAGAGTCTGGCACCATGCTTTGGACACACACGTTTGAGACATTGGTATAATGCTGGGTGTAGCCTGGTACTCTTGAGTATCTGCCCTGGAGGCCTGCTTCTAGTCTTGACTCCAAATCTAGTGGAGAAGTGTTTTCTTTGTCATCCTCCGCAACTCTGACTGCGTTTTTAGGGCTGGCAGGTGCCTGCTGGATAAGGCAGTGTGGATGACTAAGGTGAGGAGATACCTGGTTTTTCTACAGATTGGGAATTATCATCAGGCTTAGTTGCTTGCATGTCTGTTAATGGAAGTAAGAGGTTCACCTGTGCTGGACGGCATGGGAGTTCAGGGCATGCTCATGGGCCTCTTTCCCTAAACATCTCTTCTGTCCTACGTGCTCATGAGCATTCCAGATTTCTCACAGTTCCCTTTCATAGAAGTGAAATAGGGGAGGTGGGCAGCCATAGGAGTCATATATGTGAGATGGGGAAAGTGTCCAGGTTTTGACTTGGTTTGATGCTCAGGACATAGCTGAGGCCTTGTAGGCAGACAGAAGAGCTCAGAAGTGATTATTAGTTGAGGGGGAAAAGTACTGGCAGAGGTGTGGCAGAGGTGTCTCACACAAAATGTGCTTTGTGGTGAGATACAAGCTTAAATATCAGTTACCCAAAATTTTATGAGCACTGCTGCCACTTAGATGGTGAACAGACACTCTGTTTCCCCACAGAATATGCCATTTTAGGTGTGTGTGTTTCAGTGCTGATGAGTTTTGAGGGCTCAGCTTGAGGTCACGTTGCCTTGCAGCAGTATCTATGAAGGAGGTGAACATACAGGAGTCTTCTGGTCATGGGTCCTCAAGTCTTTGGCTACAAGGCTGTATTGGTAGACACGCTGCACATTTAATGTAAACATTCATTTTGAAAATCTATACTTGGACTTTGTCCTGTTAAATCTGGCTTGATTACTTAGTATTTCCAAGATAACAAGTTCTTCTAAGCTAAAGTGATTTATGTTTTAGGGCTTACTCCATAGTGTAATTAAGGCCTAGTCTGATCCCATAGCTGCACTGGTTTGCTGCAGTAGAGTGCTTTAATGTTCATACAAGTTTTCAAATATTTTAAGGATTTAGGACTATGTTTAATTTATCCCAGTGTGACAAATTACTCAGAATTGGCATTTTGATAATACTGCTGTCAAGATGTTTGTTCTACAGGTGAGATAATGACTATAATTTTTTTGGTGAGGGACCCTGCAGAATTTAGAGCTGTTTCCCAGCTGCCTGATTACTGATGACACTTGTGCTTATGTTGTTGAGGGCCAGACTTGGCAGTGTTGTTGGGGGCTACATGGGTAATGGAATCTGAAAATCCTGCTAGTGATGTGATGTATCTGTGGTAATACTGGAAGGAGGATGTTTTGCAGGTGTATCTCCACATTTTTGTGGATAGATTTTTATTTCCTTCTTGGCAAGTGCATATGATTTCTACTAAACTTGTTGCCATAAGGATTTCAGTAGCATAAAATATGTCTCTCTCTGAAAGTGAACTTCTTAAGAATTACCGTTGACTTGAGATGGGAACTAAAATGAATAAGTATTCCATTTAAAACATTTTTGCTGAGCTTCATAACTGGTGTTATTCTGTTGTTCCACCTCCCTCTGTTTTCCCCCACTTTGCAGCAGTGAACCCCCAATTAACTTTTTTTTTCCCCTGCACACTGGAAGCACTACCACCAGGAAAAAAAGGTGGTTTACCAGGGTGCCAAATCCAAGCATGGCCGTGAAGGACATCTACCAGGAGCAAGGAGATGAGATGCTAACTTTTCCTATCAGTGGAGAAGAAAGGAAAAGTGTAGTGCACATAGCACTGCTCCTTCCATCAGAGCAGAGCAGGAGTTACTGCATCTTGCAGAAATGGGGTGGTAAAATGGGGAAGCGGTGTGAAGAGGAGGTGGAGAAATAGGAGAGAAGTAAAAGCCTCCCTTTTCCCTGAGAAGAGAGACCAAGCAGGTTGGGACTTGGTACAACAGGGACCTACATCAGGGTTTGATGAACGTCTGAAATGTAACTGAACACCAGGGCCAAGTATCCTGTATTGAAGAAGGGGATTGTGTTGGTTTCTGAAAGTACATAAAAGATCTTGGGAAAACTGTGTAGGCTCAGGAGACTACAGGATAAACTGGGAATTGTGGCCTTGTTGTAAGGAGGAGGATGTAAATTTAAAACATGATGCTTATGGAGAGATGCAGAATTAAAAGTATAAAAGTGGTTTGGACTTGAGACCATTGACACTGGCTGATAAACAAGCAGTAAGGGTGTTTCCTAAAACTTTTTGAAGTGTTTACAGTATCATTCTCATAAAATGAACACTGAAATAGAAATATTCACATAAGGCTGCAAATGTAATAAAAAATTACATTCCTTATTATAATTTTTTAGGCCTTTCTCTGATTTTTTCTTTGATTAAATGAGCAACTGAAATTTTTGGAAAGAACACAATACTGTCTAAGCAACACAAGGGTCCAAAGAAAACAGAACTGATTTCCACTACAGCTTTTACAAACACAGCCCGTAGTATTGCTCTGAATAATAAGACATTTTATATTGGTTTGTACTGTCTCGTTGGAAGAATGGGAAACTTCATTTCTGGGCTTTCTTGTGCATTTTTGCAGCCTGTTGAAAGAAATCAAGAGCTTTCATTGTTGTGAGGTACCTATAGGGTAGTATTTAACCCAGAAGCATCACTGAGAGTGGATTATTGCTGCTGGGTAGGAGATGTAACAGTGATGGATTTCAGAGCTAAAAAGAGGCAAAATACTTTCTTAAGTTTTTTCTTTCAAAGAGGCATCTCTGTCCAGCTCCCAGTGAGCTCTAGGCACATGTTACAGGGTTAGTATGTAACTATAGCTGCTAGGTTGCTTTCCTGCTTTCCAGATGTTTATACCTCCATGGATTTTCCAGCAGCTATTTCAACTTAACAGTGTTAGCATTTGTGGTTACGGCAACATCCTGCTTTAAGCCTCATCATCTTCACTGCACGTTGAAATAGAAAGAGTGCTCAGTGGTGACACTGTTGTATTTATGGAGAGTTTTGTCTTAAAAGTCTTTGATGTGAGAGCAAAGCAGAATTAGCATAAATATATCAGCCCATATTAGCTCAGCTATATAAGCTATTGCAAACAATGCTAGTTGTAGTTTGGGGTTTTTTGGTTGGAAGTAATACATCAGCAGTGAAAAGTGACTGCCAAAGTTACTACTTTCCCACTTGGTGGAAATTTCTCTTGTCTACATAATTCTGCCACTCTTAGTTTTAGGTCACTGCCGTTCACATCATTCATGACCTTTCGAAGGTTTAAATGTATACTTGAACAGATAGATATTGGTCTTACTGTTCACTGTTCCATGTTTTAGGGAGGAACAGATTTGAAAATAGGCACTTTCATTAGTATTTTGAGTCATGGTATATCTGAAAGACTATTTCATCTCCTCGTGCTTTATCTTGACAGTTAATATTATGTGAGACCAAGTCTACACAGCATACACATCTTTATCTAAAATTGGTTTTAAAAATGAAATACTGTTGCCATTCTGGATATGGATGACCTTTTATCAATTTCAGCCAAGTTTACTTAGGCTTTGCCTGTGCTTTTAAACTTAGTAACATATATATGTGAGGTTTACAGAGACAATTATCCACGGAAGAACTTGCATCAGTTTTAGGCATACACATTGGTATAACTTAGTGCATAGAGCTGTGGCCAGTCATTCTCAGCGAAGCTCTCATTTGTAGGCTTCGCAGTGACTGTTAACGAACGAGCATCTTTGTAATGGGACCTGCAGCTCTGAAGTGCACCCAGGTGTTAGAGGAGCCTGACATTTTCTATCTGTGTCGTGTGTTCCTGTGCAGATTTTGTTTCAGGAACTCTCTGAGTCCTGTTGCGGCCAATTCTTGGTTACTTATACTGGAATTTATGTCGTGTTTATGGTGCATCTTGAGGTAGTGGTAGTGATATTTTATCACCTGGAAAATAAAATTGACATGGGCCTTTAAATATCAAGAAAAGCAGAGTAAAGGCTGTCATCCTTCATTATATTTATCCACTGTGCATCATCCTACCTTCTGTGCAATCCCTTCATCTGCTGTCCCAGAGGAATGAATTAAGAGCATGAGCTTCATTGTAACTTTGTCAGGTGAAGCAATGTCCTCACCAAAGGCAAGGACAGAAATTTCAGTAATTTCATTTGGACCACATTTTCACATTGCTTTTTGCTGCTTTTATTTGTAACTTGAATACTGCTAAAATACGTAATGCCCTTCTGTGGATACTTCTAGACAAAGACTGGCTGAAATGGGGTCAATGCATAGGAGCTACAGGGCACCACAGAACCAGGGAGTGAAGCATGTTATTTACTGCCAGTTGACATCATTCAGTCTGTGTTTAATATGCAGTTTTGGGTATGAGAGGAAAAAATGGATTCTATTATTGTACAATACTGTTGTATTCATAATAGTGCTGGAAATAAATACTTGCCACAATAGGGTTTGTTCATAAATTTCTCATACATTTCAAGAAACTGCATATTTAGAATATATGGGCCTGGGATTCCAAAGTTTCTCCACAGTTTATTTCCTCCTACTGTCTTGGGTTTAAATTAAGGAAAGACTATTTTATAGGAGATTTATTTGTAGTTAATGTTAGTTATATCACTATTGCTGCTCTAGGCTGTGTTGTATTCCCCTAAATCATGCAAATAGTGCATTGGTTATTTAAATATGAATATCTGACAAACATTATGGACTAAGAGTGATTAGAGTGTGATGCCTAGAATGAATTAAATGCTTTGAATCTCTGCGTCTGCCACAAAGGAATCCTGAATTGAAGTGTCTGGCTGAAAATGCAGCTTTAAAAACCCAAAACTTTGTGCATTTTGTATTCTACTCAGCAGGTCTGCAATAGTTGCAGGGTATTAGAGGAGCTCAGTAAGAACTTTCAGGAAGATTTTATAAATGTAGGCATAGTATTAAATAGAACTATGTTTGGATGGATGCATAAGTTTTTTGTCTTTGTTTTTCTTGAAATAATTTCTTAAGTCCAGTAGTATTGTAAGGAAGAGCAATAATGGAAATCCAGAGTGAATCCTGAAAAACACAGTTCAACCCATAGAAGGACTACACCTAAAGAGCAGACATCTGGGTGTAAACAGAGAGAAAGGAACATCTCTTTGGTCCCCAGGTATATTTCACACATTTTCTGGGAGCGAGTGAAGAACACCTATTTGCCTTTGAATTTCTGCAGGGCATTACTGGTATCAGAGATGTACACAAGAGGGAATTCAGATGCCTAAGCAGTGAGTTTCTTTGGAGTTTAAGCCAGAAAAAAGCCATTTCTCTGCCCTGGTTGCTGCAATGATGATTTTCACAACTGGAATCTAAGCCTTCCTAAGACTACACTGTACTGCTGCTCTCAGCCTCTGTCATTAGCAATGAAATTAATAAGTAGCAAGGCTCTGTGGTGTTTCAGGTGCCCATGGACAGAAGAGAGGCTGGTAGGAATTGAACTCGATTTCCCAGCTAGCAGCAGGATCAGGCTGCAGCCATCACCAGCACAGGCAGAAGTTTAATTAGATTTTACATTCATCCACTTCTCTTTCATCACACTTTCTTCTTTAACTGTATCTGGTTAGTAATTTTTATCTCTCTGAGATGAGAATACTGAATCAGCTTTCTGGTGATATTCAAGTGCAGCACTTCAGTGAAATGGAACAATTTAAACAATACACAAAAAGTTGACCCCTTTTCATAGCTGTGTGTTCTTTAATTTATACCAGCAGCCCCACAGGTACAAAGCCTCCATGGCTGGCCACGTAACCACTTGGCTGTTACCCCCCAGGCTCCCTGTGCTGGCTCAGGTGGACATTTCTGTCCTGGCTCCTCACCAGGTCCTTGCTTTTCTTTCTAGATGCCTGAAGCACATTGCCAGTTGCAGCATGTTTCTATTGACTCCGGGGCGCTTGGCTCCATATGTGCTTGCAAGCAAGCACACTTGTTCTCTCAGATAAACATGCTTGCATGGTGGGATTTATTTTTCTTCTTTTTTTTTTTTCCTTTTAAGTGTAGTGTTGAAACCAATGTATATGCTCAGCCTCCTAAGCAATGCTTGCTGACATTGATGAGGGCTATCCAAAGTGAGGAAGTTGTTAAATGCTGGGAAAAGGCTTCCAAAAGTAGCCTCAAGCCTGAGGCCTCAGTTCCTGCAGCTCTGATCTGTAGCGTGATGTATGTGGAGCCACTCACCAGGAGGAGAATGGAGTTGGCAGGTGTCCTCTGGGGCAGGACCATGGTTACCTTTAATGACAGTGGTCAAGGAGGAAAGTTGTCTTGCTTACTCAAGTAGTATTAACTCAGTTGGGTGACTGTGTTTAGTACAGAGAACTGGGTTGTTTGTGGGGTTTTCTTCCTCTGGACGAAACCCCTGCTCTCACATAGCTTTCATTTCCACGCACAAGTATTAAATATACACATCAGTGGGGTATTTATACAGGCACTTAGCCATCCAGCTCTGAGCTGGCAACGTGGAAAGATTTGATTTGTGTGTATGGAAGAGAAATGTGTGTGCAGATGCATGTTGGAATTGCCTTCTGTGCATTTGGAAATTTCATACTTAATTTCAAAACAGTATCAATAAATATGTTGATTCAAATGAGGAAAGCTTTTTCTCTTTCAGAGAGACTTAGTTTAAATTCAAGAAGTCAAACTGCTGAGGAGTTAGCATTTATAAAACAACATTGAAAGAGAAGTTTAATTAACATTTCACTACCCTTTCAATTGCACTGAACACGTGTCTGGTTTATCACCCACCTAAATATGTTAGTTTGTATTTGAAGAATGCTTGTGACAGTGAGCCTTCAGGAGAGAGCTCAGCTTTTTCCTATAATCTCATTATAGCATTTGTATATTTTATTTGCTTGCTTTGACCTTGGATAATATATAGAGAATATTCAATGTATATATCACATATTTCTGAGCATCAGTAGTTGAAGTGGTTTTCTTTTTACTGTTAATGTAACTTCACCTGGAATTTAATTTTTTTGTGGCTTTTG
>VZTI01000476.1:337739-422503 GCA_013397865.1 Struthidea cinerea | reverse complement strand
TTTTTTTTTTTTTTTTTTTTGTCAAAACAGTGTAACCCCAAGACAACCCTGTATTAGTAAGTTGGGTATTGATGGATGAGCACACACAGGATGACAGTAACATGAAAGCAAGTCATCCCAGGCAAGGATGCTGCTCTGTGTTCCTTAGGACAGGGTGAAGAAGTAGCAGCTGCTTTTCTTTCTCTCCCTGAAGATCACAGTGATAATAGAAATGGGATATTAAAGAGGGCAGCATAGATTAATGGGGCAGTAATAAAACAAATGAGACCCATTAGCGAAATCGCTCCTTGAAAAGTAGATTCCATGATAAGTGCCCTTCAGTGCCTCGTGTAGGAAAAATTGTTTCAGCACTTGTAATATCATCTGTGGTGTTGGATTTGAGACTGTTGTGACAATCTAAGTGATAGAACCTTAAAATAATTTAGATGAAGATAAATTTCATTTGTACTTAATGCCTGATAGAAAACCTGAATGATTATATCTACATGTTGAAGACAAGTTCTTTTTTTTCAAACCCAGTCAGAATGTTTTTGCGTGTTCCCAGAATCTTACATAAAAAACCAAAGCCATTTTTTGTTGTTCTGTTAAGCCTGTACGGTGATCATGAGAGCTTTGAAAGCCTTCTCTTGTTGCTGGAGCACCAGTGCTATGGGTACTAATGTTCACACAGACTTGGAACTAGAATCTGTGTATTTAGTGACATCTCCTGTTTTTATTTGTTGATTTTTTATTAGATTAACAATGAAAGATGTGCATTGCACTTAAAACACTACATGTCTCTGTTTACTCTCTGCTTTTTATGCCAGATTGTTTTCTGGACAATTGAATTAATAAGGAAAATACACTTAATTGGTGAGATTTATACAATATGTTTCCTATAAAGAGAAAAATGTTTGGTGTTTAGAGATAAAATATATTCACAGCCCAACTTAACAAAGCCAAATATATTAATAAGAAGTTCTCTTTTACTGACAGATGGGTGGGTCTAAGTCTCTGAATTGTCTCATTCTGCTTCCCTTTCTCCCTCTAGAAATGTATGGCTGTATTGTGGTGGGGCTTAATTTTTTTGGATTTTTTTTTTTTTTTTTTTCCAATGTAATTTTGTTAAATCCAAACTCAGAGTGTAAATATCAAGCAATGCATGTCTTGTAAGATGCAGAGGGGTGCTGGGCAGGAGCAGGGCAGGGGCACCCTGAGCACTGTGCCGCGCGCGGCAGCATCCCAGGTGGCGGTGGGAAAGGAGGGCCGGGAGGCGGCTGTTGCTATCGCTCTGATGTCAGGCGCTCCCGCTAACGTGTGGTTGGTTATTCTGCGTTTCAGATCGCTGCCGGTCGCGGAGCGCGGAGGGGACGGCGAGAATCCCACTTCTTTCAGCGAGAAGAAAGGAGTCAGCGGAGCAGACTAATACGGACTTGTGTCGGGTGCCCTTGCCCCACAAAGGCTGCCTTTAAAAGAGAAACGCAGTGTTATTTAATGAGCTGTGAGATGAGGCACTGCTGCTAACGCTCAGATCCCAGGATTCATCGTCAATTCATTGTGCTTAATGTACATGTTTCTGCACCGTGCATTTAGGAGATCCCAGAGAAGAATCCAAAACGGCTGCGGGGGAAAGACCACCAAACATGCCTACAGAAACATTACCGACAGGTAGCATGGTGAAGCCGGTCAGCCCTGCCGTGACTTTCACATCTGCCGTTCCTCTCCGCATCCTGAACAAAGGACCTGACTATTTTCGCAGGCAGGCGGAGCCTAATCCAAAAAGACTGAGTGCAGTGGAGAGGCTTGAAGCCGACAAGGCGAAATATGTCAAGAGCCAGGAGGTCATCAATGCCAAGCAGGAGCCTGTGAAGCCGGCGGTGCTGGCGAAGCCACCAGTCTGTCCCGCAGCCAAGCGAGCACTGGGGAGCCCCACCTTGAAGGTCTTCAGCAACAATGCAAAGACTGAGAGTGGAGTCCAGAGAGAAAATCTGAAACTCGAGATTTTGAAGAACATCATCAACAGCTCTGAAGGCTCCAGCTCAGGTTCAGGGCATAAGCATGGTCCCCGAAATTGGCCGCCCCACAGAGCCGATTCGACAGAGCTGAACCGACATTCATTC
Source organism: Struthidea cinerea (assembly GCA_013397865.1). Taxonomy (NCBI): domain Eukaryota; kingdom Metazoa; phylum Chordata; class Aves; order Passeriformes; family Corcoracidae; genus Struthidea; species Struthidea cinerea. The sequence goes on along the minus strand of VZTI01000476.1, from coordinate 420,404 downwards.
GCTGAATCCTTGAAGGTCTACCCCACGCAGGGCCGGAGCAGCCCACAGGAGAGCAGCTCCAATGTCAGCAGAAGGCTCCTAGATCAGTCAGCAGAGACTTTCTTGCATGTCTCTCACAGCTCTTCAGACATTAGGAAAGTAACTAGTGCAAAGCCCTTAAAAGCAATACCCTGCAGTAGTTCAGCCCCACCTCTGCCTCCAAAGCCCAAAATCGCTGCCATTGCCACCCTGAAATCCCCAGAGATTGAGGCAGTCGAGTCTGGATGCGGAGTTAGTAGAAGACCCTCCCTACAGCGATCAAAATCAGACTTAAGCGACAGATACTTTCGCGTTGACGCAGATGTTGAACGATTCTTTAACTACTGCGGACTGGATCCTGAAGAGCTTGAAAACCTCGGGATGGAAAACTTTGCAAGGGCTAACTCTGATATTATATCCCTCAACTTTCGCAGTGCAAGCATGATTAGCTCAGACTGTGAACAGTCTCAGGACAGCAACAGTGACCTTAGAAATGATGACAGTGCCAATGACCGTGTGCCATACGGCATTTCTGCCATTGAAAGGAATGCCAGAATCATCAAGTGGTTATATAGCATCAAGCAAGCTAGAGAGTCACAGAAAGTGTCCCATGTGTGAGAGAAAAGTCCACCATAGAAAAAAGCAAGGACTGTATCTTTGTCTGTGAATATTCAGTTTGTGAAGGGTTGTGAAGTCTACTTGAAGTCTTGTACCCTTCTCAAATCTCCTTGTGTTGCTTGTTGTGCAATGTTTCCAAGTTGCATGCCTGTCAACATGTGAGCTGACCTGGCTTCCAATTGAACAATAACTAACTACAAAGCCTGGCTGAGCATACACATTATCTGCCAAAAGTTTAAGACATGAATCTGATTAGGGCTTCAGTATAATCAAAGTGTTTACATGGAAAGGTTATATGACTTCTTTGGTATTTATGTGGTTCCTTGTGGATTTTATATATGTCACTTTTTGTCTTAATACAGATATTGTCAACTGACGTTACTCGTTTCTAAGTTGAAACAGAATCCCTTTGGGGGAGAGAAACGTGAAATTGGCCAAAATAAGAGGTTTGGGCATACGACGATAGGCAAAGCAGCCTTATCTCTTGTAGAAAGTGCATTATTGGCACAAGAAAGCTGTTTCTAAAAGGCAAAGAATGCTATGTTCTTAAATTATGTATCGTTGTTAAACTATATATCCCTACTTGTAGTAAGGCACTGTTCAGTAAAAGTTTCTTTTTCCTAGGTAAGCTCCCTCTGTTTTACAGCAGACATAGTCTAGTGAATCTCCTTGACCTCTCATAAACTAAATGAGTCTTGCATTTGGGTTGGTGTAAGCGTTATAATGATTTTATATCATCCCAGTTGGAAAAGCTTAAAGAAGGTTGGAGTCAACAGATGAAAGCAGCGCAGGTGCAGGATTTTGTGGGTTTGGTTTTTACTCAAAGATTCCTGGTCTTAAACTTTTGACAGGAATAATTAGATCCTATAGCTGATATTGAATGCCTTTATTAGTCAAAACACATCATGACTACAAACTCCATGCTGTCTTAATTTTTTTGTAGACCTATTTGAACAGTTAATGAACAAAAATGGAAACACACAGCCATATCAATATAACGCCTCCTATTCAGAAGTAAATACACTCAGTAGCTGAACTATTATCTGAAAAAATGTGATTATGTTGTCTTGCATATGTTATATCTAAGGCTGTGAAAGTTTGTTCCAGCTCTAGGAAAGTGTAGAAACATGACAGTATGTAGCTTTTCTTTTCTTTTTTTTTTCCTCCTTAAGATGGTTAGTGCTGCAAACCAACCTGTTTGAAAGAAATCTTTCAACAATCTGTGTCTTCCCAGTGGTTTAATTAACTGTCATTTCAACTGACAGTGGGTGGTGTGGTAGTGGAGAAGTTGAAAGTACAGTGGTCTGCTTCATTATTATTGTATACATGCTTTGAAGTAAATTGCAGCACTACCTTATACTACATCAGCTAATAGGAAACTTTTTTATTGTGTAAATGCTGTAAGACTTTGTATATACTTCAGTTGTTACGAAATCTTTAAAAGGAAGAGTGTTATGCTAATAAATAGCTCCTGGTGCAGGTATGGTAGGGTTTTTTGTTCTTATTTTCACCCCTCCTATTCTTAAAACTATATCAGGAACTCAATTGCAGTGTGTTTTAGTGCTGTAGAAGGTCTTGGTTAAATAATAGTTCCAGTAAAAGGTTTCTTTTACTAAAGTGCTTTTCAGAATATAATTTTTTATAAAATAACTATAGCAGCATGATCTGTCTGAAGAACTAGAAGAGATTTTCAAGACTCCTAAAATAGCTTGCTTCTTCCTTACCTAGCAATGTTACTGTTCCCGTTTATAGCATCTGTTCGTAATGAATCACCGCAGTCTTCTGAATTATTCTTCAGTAGTGCTTATTTATATATTTGAATATTAAAGATGTTTTACAAAGTCGGGTTCTATCTTTTCTCTGAGAAGCCTGTAGCCCAACTTCTTACAGATAGCTACAGTTAATGCAGGCAAGACTGGAAGCGGAGCCATGCAGCCATTTGTTTCCTATGGAATTATCCTACATCCAGTTTTATATAATTGTTCTCTAAATGGTTGTTCATGGAGGGGGGGAAGCACACATTCAGTTTCAGCACACGTTCAGCTTCAGGAGGCTACTCTATGATTTTTACAGTTGACTTCACAACCTAAGACTTACAACATTCCTAGCTCAGACAAAAAAAAATGAGGAGCTCTGTATTTCAGCTACAGGCACATTTGTGACATTTTAAGCTCCATGGGTTTCAGTTGGCATTGACATCACACTGGTTTTTCAAGCATATTTTTCCAACAGTAAGTTCTACTCAGTTCAGTGACTATTTTGCCAAGGAAAATAATGCTTGAGGGATTAAAGCCAAGTGTAATGCAGCTGTACAGCAATGAAATAAAGAAGTTAAAACTGAAATAAAAAATGCACTTACATTGTTCTCTCTCAAGTGTTTTAAGAATGATGATAAACATGCTATCTCAAGTGTCATCAGCCAAAAACAGTAATAAAGAAGCCTTTGTAACTAGAAAATGGATTAGAGCATATGCTAGTATTCTGAACTTGTTTCCCAAGGTTTGTTGGGAAGCCATAGGCTCTTGAGAAATTAAAATCACTTCCTTTTAATCACACAAGGGGTTGTGAGCTATCTGTAAGAGAGCATTTCCTCACCCAAGATCTTAGGCAGCACCTTTGAAACAGCACATGCTCTGCCTTCGCCATCCCTGCTTCCTACAGTGTGCACATGAATAAGACTTCACAGGACCTAGACCTTCACAGTCAGCTGAACTTGCAGCTCTGGTGAGGTTGCAGTAACAGAAATCATGGGATTGCAAAATGTCCACAAGGCTTTGAACAAGCAGGTAACAATTGCCTTCATTTGTCGCTTTATTGCTGTTTATGCAGATAGTATTTAATTATTTATGGTCTTGTTATTTACCTGTATGTGTGCATAAAACCCAAATCATTGGTATCTGATTGTTTTTGTATTCAAATGGGAATAACCATTATATATAATATAGTATTATATATTATCTGCCTTTGCAGACAGGCAATCCTATCATGTCAAGAGTGCATTACTTGTCTCTGCCTTAGGAGATTCCTGAGTGCTGAATGTTGAATTCACAAAGAGTTGTAACCAGCTCATATGTTTCATCAGGGACCTGTTCTGGTCATGCTCCTGTTGTGTCCAGCAGGCATTTACCCAGGTACAAAGTGCACAGCTGGTGTTCTCAGCTGAACAACAGCTCTTGTTGCAGCTCTGGAGGGAAATGCGAGCCTGTGGTGTCCTGTGAAAGCCGGTCCTGAGCCCACCACTGACAGTCCTGGCCACAGCAGTGGAGAAAAATGCAGTGTGTCTTCAGTGTTTGGTATGAACTCACACACACACAGACACACAAAAGAAACTACCACAGAGGTTATGGTGGTTCTGTTAATTTGACTTGCCAGAGTGGGAAAGGAAGAGGCAAACGGTGTGACCAAGTACACTTTGAAAGCTACCTACAGCTTTGCACAGAGATAAACCATTTGTCTAAGTGAAAGAGATGGGCATCAAACTGGTCTTTTAATCACTTCATTTTATGTAGTAACAATGTCATGAAAGATGAGAGATAGAGGATCTGTGCCACGAATTTACATTCAACAAATACAAGTATTGAAATTGTCTTTTTTTTTATGGGTACTGTTTCTGCAAGGGAGAGCTCTGTGCTGTGAGAGTATGCACCATCTGAGTGACCGAGGGCTTTTGAAGGGTAAACACAGAATGATGATGCTTTTGGCAGTAATTCAAAAATCAAAAGGCACGCTCAGACAACAGAGCCAATCAGTATTGCTGACTTACCTCTTTTTACAGCAGTTTATCCATCCGTGGAGGCCATACGCACTTGATTCTAGTCATTCAATGAAAAACAAAGTGCTTAATGGAGCTCTGCAGTACAGAGCTGAATAATTGCAGTCTGCAGGAGAACAGGAAGGGAACTAAACCTTAAAAATAGTCATCCTGATACCTATTGATTATGGGATGATATGTTTAGTACATTATATTCAGAGCTCATTTTTTTATAAGGAACTTCTTATTAAGCAGAGTAGTCTAACAAATCTGGGAGGTTCCATTTTTCCAAGGCTATAAAACTCTTGTTCTTTGTGATTAATGCTGCCACACCAGTAACCGAACACATTAGGCTTAGAATATAAGAGCATCTGGAGTTTTGTTCCCATGAACAGGAAGGGTCTATTGCCTATTTTGGCAATGAATATTAATGCAGATATAAATGTGCTAAACAGGAGAATAAATTGGTCAAGGTGTTTTGTCCTGAATTATAAGATAGCTCTATATTAAAATCCTTGTTACCAAGGTGTAAACATTCACTGATATTCTGAATTCATTTGACATTCCTTGCTGTCAGCAGAAAGACTCCAATAATCTGCCCTTTGAAATATGTCATCCATAGCTTAATGGGAAAGGCCATTAAAATTGTCTGTTCAGTGTAAGGACTTTTATCTCCTGATGATGGCATCTGTTAAGTGAACCTCTAAATAAGCACATTTCAATCAGAGGTATTAACCCATAAATGCCTTTCATTTTTCTCCCTGAAAGCCCAAATGGTGATCGATAGATGAGTCCTACCGTTTGTTACAGTTACTACATTATTGCTAAATACTCAGTTGATGTCCCTTGGGCTGCAGTGCAGTCTAAAGTGGAGACACCTACACTACACCATCTGTCTTGCCCTGGTAGGTATGAGCAGCCTTCAAGCATATTCTGCATTTGATCGTTTAGGAACTTGGTTGTGGCTGCCCATCAAAACTGTTTGATAATAAGCAGTGACTTTTTTTAAAAAAATTGGATGAAAAACAATCATTTATAGAACTAAAAAGTAGTCTCTTGAATGTCATTTTTCTAAATTTAAAGTAATTTTCATGGCGATCTTATGACGAGTTAAGAGAGAGCTAGTATCTGTGCTATTACTGTTTCTTGCTTTTGGCACAGCAAGTGGTCTCCACCTTGGTGTCTTGCCCTTTTCAAGTTTTCCCAGCTTCTTTCTTTCTGTGTGTTTCTTCCCTTGTGATGTCTGACTTTTACATCATCTCTTCTTTGAAACTTACAACCAAGGTCATCATATTCTCCTCACTTAACCTCCTTCCAAAGCAACTTTCCCACAACTTGTTCTGTCTTTTATAATCACTGTATTCATGACAGCCTGTTCCCAAGAGAGTAACTCTGTGGCTACAGTTGAGCTGCCATGTCCTGAAAAGATAGTAATCTTTTTAATGGATTATTTTTAATTTTCTGGGGTGTCATATTATTTGCAGGCAAGATGAAACAGTGAGAGGTGCTTCTTCAGGAAGATGTAGTGATTGAAAACACTCATGAAGAACAGGATGTCAAACGTATCTTGGAAGTGTCAACCTCTTGGTGCAAAATTGCCTGTATTTTTTCTCTATCATATCTCACTCAATGCATGCTCCTGCTATTTCTTTGTCTCCAAGTAAAATGCTGGCTTTAGGACTGCAGTGTGCAAAGGTGGTACCATTTCCAGTGAACAGAATGCTATGGGCCCACTGGCTAAGAAATACTTATTGTTTTGCCTTCTGCTGTTTGGTAACAGGGTACCTGTGTGTCTTGCACCTTTGGCACCCAGACCGCTGGCGCTGCATGCGCAGTTCCCAGGCAGCCGGTCAGAGGGCACTGCCTAAAAGGACTTGTAAAACAAAAGGACAGGGGAAGATCCAGGAGAGACAAAGCCTGTCCTCACCCTGGCTATTGTGGAAACCTTTCAGCTGTGGTAAGAGAAGGTTTAGAAGCTGAAGTCCCCAAACTGCCAGCTCATGCAGCCCTGGGGCTGAAGGTCTGAGACTTTAATCCTGTGTATGAGAAAAGAGCATCTGGGTGTCTGGGACACAGGATAAATCGGTGTGTGGAAGCAGAAGGCACTTGCTGAAGCCTGTGACTGTTTCACTAAATACCTGCTCTTCATGTCTTAAAACATGAGGACAAAAAAAGGAACAGGGTTGAAATTTGGAGAACAGCTGTGTATGCAAATGCTTTCAGACAAGATGCGGAGGTGGGCAGATAGTTTTGCTTTTTAAGAAAGGAAGCTTTTAAAAGATCTTTTAATAAGTGACCTGCTTTTCAAATATATTAATCTTTTATGAAGTCTGTCTTGCCATTCTGAACTGTAAAAGCTTTGCTACTCTCAGCACACAGCATTTAGAAATGTACCAATGGTGATTTGGAGTGACAAATAACAGGATAAAAGGCTGCTTAGCTGAATGTGAACTTTACTAAAATTTTGGATGGTGGTGGTTTTGTTCTTTATTTTAAATTGATTGTAGGGGGAAATAGTAAATTAACATAGCCTTACTTACTACTGTTGTCCTGCAAATAAGAATGGGAATTACAGGCTAATGTGTCTGCATGAAAATTACAGTATTAGGTTTTGGCAAAGGCTTGAGTTTCTTCATTCATGTTTTGCATACCTCACAGCATTTCAGCTTACACGTATCTGGCACAAAACTCACTCATCCCATCTGAAAATGCTTTCAGCAAGCTCATGGGTTTGTGTCTGCCTGGTATATTTTCTACAAGACAGACATTGAGGTGCTGGAGCATTTCTAGAGAAAGGCAGAGGAGCTGGTGAAGGGTCTGGAGCACGAGTATTATGAGGAGTGGCTCAGGGAGCTGAAGTTGTTTAACCTGGAGAAAGGAGGCTCAGGGGACCTTATCGCTCTCTATAACTACCTGAAAGGAGGTTGTAGCTGGGTGGGAGTCAGTCTCTTTTCCTAAAGAGCAAATGACAGGATAAGGGTAAAAAGCATTGGATGGTAGAGTCACCATCCCTGGAGGTGTTTAAAAGACGTGTACGTGTGGCACTCGGGGATATGGTTTTTTGTTCACAAGTGGTGAACTTCGCAGTGCTGAGTTAATGGTTGCACTTGGTGATCTTATAGGTCTTTTCCAACCTAAGAGATTCTGTGGTTGTTTTGTGTTTAATGACTCTGAACAAAGAGCTGTCAAAGTGCTTTAAATTTCCCATGGTTTTGTTTCTATCATGTTCAACCAACAAGGCCTTACAAACCCTCTCGTACACACTGAGTGAAAATAGAAGGTTTGTATCAGTACATATATTCTCTGGCATTGAGTTCAGGAGGTAGAGAACAGGCACGGAGCCATAGTGTAAAACTATTTTTTTGCTGTTTTTTTTCCTGATGAAATTGCAGGTTTGGTGGTGGTTTTTTTCCTCCAAAATGCTGTACAGTCAAACAGAGCCAAAGAAGCTAATAAATAGAGTGTGTGTGTGTGTGTGTGTGTGTGTGTGTGTGTAGACACCTAAGTGCAAAAATATATCATAGGACCTGTAGCAATAGGACAAGGCATAATGGGTGTAAGCTGGAAGAAGGTAGAGTCAGACTAGATATTTGGAAGAAATTTTTTGCTGTGAGTGTGGTAAAACACTGGTTGCCCAGAGAGGTGGTTGATTCCCCATCCCTGGAAACATTCCAGGTCAGGTTGGATTGGGCTGTGAGCAACCTGGTCTAGTTGAAGATGTCCCTGCTCATTGCAGGGGGGATTGGACTAGATGACCTTTAAAGGTCTCTTCTAACCCAAATCATTTCGTGATTCTGGGTTTTGCCCACAGGAAACCTTAAAACCTGTCTAGCATAAGGAAACCTTAATACCTATCTGGATGCTTCATCTGGGAAGATCATGGAAAAATTAATACCCAAATTCTGGCCCCATTGAAGTCAATGGGAATTTTACTACTGATCTTTAGTGGGACAGGCAGCATTTCACCCACTGTGAGAACTTAATATTTTGGCCTATTTGGGGATGGATGGGGTTTCTTCCGCTGTATTGCGAATATCATGCACTAGTTTTCTACCACTTTCTCACCTATTATTCTGTCTGCTCAAAAAGTACAAGGGGGAAATCCCTCCAGACACTGCAGGTAGGAGCCCTGGGAGGAGTGAAATCTTGCAGAGATTAGGCAAAGAAGAGTTTTGGTGAAGCATGGACCACTAGTACTGGTGTGAGGAGAAGGTCAGGACCTACCTGCCCAGCACAGGGTGCGTCTCTACACATAAGTGGCACACGTTATCATTTGTTTTCTGAATTTTATTGAAAAGCTAATGACCAGATTATGGAAAACCTGCAAACTAATGAGCCATCATGAATATTCATATCAAGCCTCAGGGGTGCCCCTGCTGCTCATCTCTAATCACCAATGAGGTCTTACAGGAGCAGTGTATGACCAGTGCTGCTTGAAAACAAATTTACCCTACTCCAAACCACATTTAAGTAGTCAGCTGTGATATCAAAAATCTTTATGGGTGGTTATTTATTTGAGAGATCATTTCTGAGGTTTTCGGGATGGACCCTGGTCCTTGGAGGTCATCATGGAAAAGTGTGCACTTCTCCTGTTGTCCTATTTTCAGCTCTGCTACCGAAGAGCAAGCAAGCAGAGCTCTTCAGGGCCCTGTTCTGGCAATTCCCCCACCACGTGCAGCACATTCATGTGCTCTTGTAGCTGAGAGACATGGATGCTTTGAGACCCAAAGGCAGCTGTGGTGTGGAATTGAAGATCTTTCTCATGGGCTCATTCCCACACCAGTTCCACACAGAGCTGACGCTCAGGGTCATGCTGTGTTCACGGGGCTGCTGAGTGAACAGATGTGTAATGCCATGAAGTCATGGAATGTGTTGAAAACTTATGGAAAGGCGTTTCCTGACCGTGTTTTGCTGAGCAAAAAGTGGCATTTCCCATGGTTGAAATCTTGGCAGAGCACTCATTCAGTAGATGCTGGGCAAAAGCCAGTGGTCTGATGGTCTTACTGAAGGGCAGAGCTCATGTGACTTCAGGAGCAGGGAAGTCCTGCAGCTGCATCAGCCCCCTCCATGATGCAGCACAACATGCCAGGTGTGGGAAAGACTGAGTGCACTGGAAGGAGGGATTAGCTCTACAAAGCCATGCCACCAGCCAGGCTTAGGCAATTAATTATGTTTTAATACAGTATTTTTAAGAATAATTTATAGCTTCATAATACGCAGTAAATCTAATCCATTGGCTTAATGTGTTTGTGAATAGTGGTGGTTTGTTTTATTTTTTTTATATTAAGTTAGAGAAGTAGCTCACTATGAACCCCTGGCAGCTATTGACACACAGCCCCTTTTTTTTACTGGGCCAGATGAGAGCAGGTCATGTAGATAATAATATGGGTTTTTTAGTAGGTTATGAATAGCTGAGTTATGAAGATGAACCTCTTCAGAAAAATACTATTAAAAATAAAACATAGAGATGATTTTCCTGACTGATGCTGACTATTGCACATCTTTCCCAACAGCTACAAGTAAGTTTTAGGCTCCAAAAATATATATAGACTTGCTGTCTTTAAAACCATTAAACAAGAAAGCACGAAAGAGAGCATGAATTTTTAGGGCAACCTTGGTGTTAGTGTATCCTGATCATGTCCTGTCTGGCATGGGGAGACAGGGAGGGGAGAGACATGGACTGCAGGAGAGTAGAAGGGGGAACAGAAACACGACCTGAAAATAACATTAACTGTGACAGTCTGACCATAAGATCTTCCTCAAGAACAGTCTGCAGGAGCAGAGCTTGTCACCAGGTTTAAATGCCAGGCATTTCAGAGCAGGGATGTGGAACAGTTTCACTGCCCCGGCCTCCCAAAGGATCTGACTGGCCACGGCCACCGGTGCCGGCTTTTTAGTTTTTATTACTGCTCTCACGATACATCCCTACAGACTCATTTGTAATGCTTCTCTCATTCCCCTAAGTGGGGAATGCCAAGATAAGAATACTGGAGGTCTTTGTACTCTCAGCAGTGAAACACAGCAGAGATGAGAGTGATAGGAAAGGTCCAGGAGTCCAGGAAATTTTTCTCGGTCAGTTCCCGTCAGAAACCGCCCCCTTTGGGGGAGGCACTGCAACAGTGGAGGCAGGAGCTGCTTCCTTTAAAGGTTTTGGAAAGGAATTACCCGCCTCGTTGAACAGGGTGCTAAATCCAGGCACCCTCAGAGCTTCTGCTGAAAACAAATTACAACTTTTTTCAGTCCTGCCCCGCACGCTACCACATTTTTGCTGCTGCAAATAAGCAGGTGTGGGGAGAAATGAGGCACTCAGGAGCTCGCTGTCTCACGTGTCCCTTCCCACCATGGTGTAGGAAGGGACCCTTCTGTAGAGCAACGCTCCTTGCCTCCACGTTTGCCCTGTATTTCACCGCTGCTGTTTCTTTCCCAGCCCCGTGTTTCCACATGGAGCTACTCAGGAGCTGAGCGTCCTTTCTCCTGGACCTTATTATTCTGATGTTGAGTGGTGAAACCAGAAGCCAGGGCTGCAGCTGTTTGGGTCATCCTTGAAATTTTTCTGACAACAACCTGGGTCTCCACTTTATTTATGACCAGCCACATGAAACTGTTTCATGAAGCATATCACTAAAATTTTCATTTTCCTGTTGCTTTTTTTTACTGTAAGCTGAGGCCATTTGTCTTCCTGCTGATGTTTTCAGTCTTTCAGCTTTCTCAGGCTGAAGAATTTATTTCTTTAGGCAACAGTTTCTACATTCTTTGAGAGACAGTCTATTTTTTAATGCTATGGTACATGTAACTCTACTAAACTACTGCATGCGTGTAGTTAGTCCGTTGCATAAATATGCATTTGTGACCAGGATAAAGGAACAGCAAGTTCATGGAAAATTTTAAAAATAAATTTTTGAGGAGCAGTTTGGAGCTGTTCCAGTCTATCTGAGCACTGCAGATGTAATGCGGGCTGCCTGCATTTGCAATGCACAGTAAAAACTATCAGAAGATTCTGATTAGTAAATGGAATGTGTAATGTGTTCCCAACAGACCGTTTTCCCACAAGAAATAACTCATTTTGAGCTCTGCTTATTTTTCAAAAGTGCATAATAGAACTGACATTAAGAAAATTTTATGTGGAACAGGGGAAATAAAAAAGCCACCTTCAAGTTAGAGGAACTCCAAATCAAATAATTCGGTTGAAACAGTTCTGCATTATTTCTAGCAAAGAATTTGATTGACAAGTGAGTCACGAAAGTGCAATAAATCTCTGCTCCCAGCGATTTGTGGTCTTTAAGGAGTGGAAGGGCCCTGCTGCTGTCCCAGCCCACTGCTCAGGGGCTGCTGCTCACAAGTGGAGTTGGCTCCATCTTTAAAATGAGTAGGTCTAAGCTCTAAGATGGCAGCTGCTTTACCAAGTTCTCTTTTCCTCACTTCCTGAAGACAAGTCCCCTTCAAAAATCATGAGCAGCTCTCGCACCACCAGGACCTGTTTAATGTGCTTTGTAAGAGCATATACTTAGCCCGGTGTGAAGGTATTTTCACAACGTGTTACCACAGCTGATGATGGACAGTGAAGCCGCTGGTGTCCCCTGATGTACCAGCTCACATCTGGCATGAAGCAATTCGTGTCTAAACTGGGTGGATCTTTGGGGCCTGGAAAATTCACAGACATCAAAATATGTCCCATGGTCAAGTTACCTCTGCTCTGAGAGCCTGCTCTTCTGCACCACAAAGGCTTATGTTTTCTGCTCTTTGTGAGCTTCCAGAATTATCTGAAAACTGAATTTTGAGATCTCAATCGTTTCTGGAGAGAACTCTTTCCTGAGACAGGGTTGCTTTTGTCAGCACAACTGCCAGCTGTTTTTTCAGGCTAATCTGTACGGTGAAGTAGGCATTTATAGCAGTTACAGTCCCTCCTTTTTCCAGTTCATTCCAAGCGAAAATCTGAAAAACATCGAGATGTGTTCTCTGTAGGAAAATGTAGGAATAAAACCTCCTTTTCTTTGGTTCTCCAAGAGTGTTCACACTACAGAAAAAGGTTCTGTGCTCATACCAAATATTGTAAAATATGTACATTTGTCATATGTAAACCACTGAAAGCTAAATAAACAGAGGCCACAGATTTTTCTTTATGCACATTAGGTTTCAGATTGCAAAACAGCTGCAAGTTGGCAACCACTGAGAGGTGGGATTGGATTGACTGCCTTCTCAAACAAAGTGCCACCTCGCGATGTGAACATGAGAAACAAAATGCTGCATTTCAGCTTGGCAGTCAGCCCTGGTCAGAATCTGAACAGGAGGCTTCTTTGGGGTCCTTGGACGCCAAGAGGAATGTCTCTGACAATTCAGTATGTGCACACAGATAACACATCAGTGTATCAGAATGTAGCAGGCTTTGCATTGAGGACCCAATATTTACCTCTTCTGCACAGTAAGCATACCACAACCTTGCTCTAAAGAGGGTTTTTGTCTTTGTTTTGGAAACTTTATTCATTATCTCTTTCACCTAATCAGTTTTCTTTCAATGTATTTAAAATGTGTCATATACGTTTTCATTTGTAGTTAAATTTCTGGGCTGCTAGCAGTGATTCTTTGCATGTACTCTGCATCTTCACTCTGATTTCGAGACCTTCCTAACAATAAACTATAAAAACCACCAGATCATTATTTCTGAGGATGCCACACTGATACAACTGAAACCCTCTGTAGCTGAAAAATATCAGTGACATTCCTCTGTTCATCTAATCCTTGACTTCAAGACATCATCAGATCAAAGCCAACCACTCAGCCAGTGTATGCTGGGTTTTCTTCATTTCCAAAAGAAATACCACAACTTGCAGAGCAGAAAATCCCCTGTATCCTTCTATAAAATCCTGTGGAATGAGACACGCTTATGGCTGTGAAAGGAGGGAAAAAGCAGATAAAATTCTGACCTCATGTAGAAATGAAACTCCTGTCATTTCTGTCTCTGAGGCTCTGATTTCACCCAAGAATTACAATTGTGACTTCCTTTAAAAAGTAGCTTGTCTCCTTAAACAGTGTTTTTGAGAAATGCAGCACTATCACCCAAGGTACGGATTTGTGCTAGTGAAAAGCAATACCCTGTTGTGAAATGCAGCCTCTAGAAATTAATTCCTCCTGAGTCAGTTTTGTTACGTTTGGTTTGGGGTTTTTTCCTTTTAAACAGACTCATCAATTTTTAGGCCAGATGAGATCACTTTGTTTTGCCTGACTTTCTCTATAACACCAATTATGACTAGGCATGAAATATTTCCCCTTCGAAATACACTGTATTTCAGTTGAGAAATCCTATTTTGATTTGAACAAAGGCAGTGATGGAGAACCCACAACAACTTTTACTAAATCATTTCAGGGGTTAATAACCCCCTGCTTAGATAAATTGTAACCTCCTTTGCAGTCTGAATTTGTCCAGCTTCAAAGAGCAGCCCCGAGGTTGTGCTGTACATTTGCTTGCCAGGCTGAAGAGCCCACTACCACAGCATTGCTCACTGCACAGAGACCGTGAGTGTGTCTGCCTTTAACTTTTTCTTGGGTACACTAAACAGCTGTCACATGAAGAGACTTTCATCCTACCCGTTCCAAGATGTCCCAGCAGAAGTGACTGGCATAGCCAAGATAACCCTGCATGCACCACTGATGTAGTGTTAATGGTATTCTCTTATCTTTGTGCAGTCTTTGCACGTGTTGGAGCAATGGCTGAGAGTTACCCCTGTGACTCAGAGTGTCTGGAGCTACCCCTGACCAGAGCCTTGCAAGTTCCTGCCATTCACAAGGCAGAAAGTCACCAGAGCTGTTAGCACACCACCACATGCCATTTCTCCCTAACCCACTTCGGCTGCAATGATCCATGTTAAAAAAAACAATTCACAAAACAACAGGAAAAAAGCAACACATTGCTCAAAGTGTTCAGGCTAACCTAGATCCCGGTGACACAACAGGGTTGGGGACCAAAGGCATCAGCAGCTGCCCTGCGTCACCTGCACATTCCATTGAACAATCCTTATTAGGACCCCCTTTTTCTGGAATATTTTGAAACACCTAGCTTAGTATCCAGCTGTCCCTTCAATACACTTGGCCTTGTATTAGCTGATGGTTAGCCTCACCAGACATCATTCTGACCAGGCACCTTGCTGTGTTAGAGTGTGCAGCAGTTGTCAGGCTCTTTGCTTGCTCTGGAATAACCAAAACACTTTTGCTCCATTTTCAGATTTTGCTAATTCTTTTATCTGTTAAAAAAAAGCCATGGTTCTTAAAAGTTCTTAAGCAATTGCAGTTCCCAAGACTGATGATCTATTACTAACAATGTTTCATAATTTTGTCTTTCAATGAGTTATTATTGTAAGTCATTGCCAGATTTTAATGAGGAACCCTACTGATACACTTGTGGGAACTTGTGAGGGTTACAGAAGTGTAACCCTCAGTGTTGTCTTCAGAGATCACATAAAGACAGCTACAGTGTTCATCAAGTCTCCATTCACCACTTGGAGTAGTTACTTTCTCCTTGTAACTCCCTTTTCTCTTCCATTGCCTCAGGAATGGAGCGCCAGTGTCGTGATGCCTGGAGCACAAGCTTTCAGAAGGACTTGGGTCCCTCTAGCAACTGATTCTTATAACAGGCACCATGAAGTGTCACCACAGTGGAAATTTTAGTACAGCTGTGTCTTCATTATCCTTTTGCCATCACACTTTAAACTTCCTCTCAGATTCCTTAGAAATATGTTAATTAAAAAGGAAGTTATTTTCAGCAGAAGAGAGACAAAACAGTGCTCTATGTGTGTAAGTGTCCAGTTACTGTGGGGGGGCTCCCTTCATTTCTCAGCCTGACCTCTGCATGTTGGCTTATTCCTGCTGAAATGTATTTGACTTGAAAGAGTGAAAATAATGATTTTGCTTCTTACTTGTCTAGTTCATATATCAGTCAACAATTGTTGGCTTTGCCAAGGGCGACTCTCGCTGTATTAATCCACAAACTTGCTCTCCAGAGTCCTTCACTGTGGCCTCACCCCAGCCTGCCAACTTCTGTGTCTGCTCAGGGTTTCTTACCCACACACAGTGCAGAAATAATATTAGCAGTGTCCACTTAAATCAACAAGACAGCTTTGGGACTATGCTTACAACTGTTAAGCCCAAACATAAATATTTCTGGAAGCATTAAAAATGTGAGTTTAGAATGGGAAACTACTTGAAAATTCACCTGTTACAGGTGCTACTGCAGTTCCAGTGTCATATAAACATAAATTAACTTTTGTTTTGACTTAGTGGGATTCCTAATGAAATATCTTGTGACTGCTTTTGTTTTTAAATTTACTGTGCTTTAGTTCAGTAATTGGTTTATGACTGTAATTACTAGTCTTTCAGGCAACACTTATTAAAAACAAATTAGGTTGCTCCAAACTCTGGTGATTTTATGATCGTATAGATCAATATAAATCACACAATTAAGCTCTTTATCACTCAGGTTTTCCATACACAATGTATTTACAACATTGCAATAACAAGGAGTATTCCTACCTTTCCACACCAATTTAGTCATATTAAAACAAAAATGGGTCTGTAACAGCAGAGGCTGAACAACAGAATTTCCTTAAGTAGCCCGCTGCACACTAACAATGATATGATGGTGTAAGCTGATAGTGTTTATCTACAGAGGGGAAAATACCCTCAAAATATAAGCATAATCTGAAAAATGCTATTAAAAAAAAAGGGAAAATAAAGCAAGCCAAGTTAAAACTCTTAGAATATATGTTTCCTTTCCAAGTCTTATCAGAGTTGTTACAGGGTATAATTCTGGCTGCACTATAATGAAAAAAAACCCAACCAACCAACCAAACACCTAAGCTAGTTAAGAGTGCAAGTATTCCTTAAGATGTCCAAGCCAAAATGTGCAAATAAATATAGTCTGGTCTTGTTTTCTTTTTTACAAGATCCACTCTCTAATAAATTTCTCTTTAATGGCCACTAGCACTGCCATTAAAGATTTTTGTATTAAAACAGCTACAGATTGTCTCCTGACTTGCAGGGGTCTCTGAGTGGTAAAGTTAAAAACCAAAATGTGCTGTTGGTCTTCAGAAGTTTTGTCCTGATGATGCCTTAGGATTTCGCTTTTATATTTTTCAGATCCTGTACTGCTTTAGTGTGTAACTCTAAAACTCCGTACAGCCTGTTAGCTACTGTTCTGCCATTCTGGTTAGACATAACAAATCCTCTCTGGGCCTGACCTCAAGGACACCTTGTTGTTCCAGGCCCCGAAATATGTAAACTAAGCCTCTGGGAAGGGGAAACAAACTTGGGGTAATTACATCATTACTTGAAATTGCAATTGGAGAATTAACCCTGATATGCAAATGGACCAAACTTATAAAAGTGTGAAAAACCTGCGACCCGTTATCCATCTTGGGTGTAGCCCCTCGGGAGCTTTTTGACTGCCCAAGATGTACCTTTGAAGGCCCTTCAATAAATACCCGCTTTTATTCTCTTAATTTTGTCTAGCCTCTGTTTTCAGGTATCCCCTCCAAGGCATCAGCAAATTAGGATCTTTCAGGGATAACTCCACTAAAACTTACAGGCCAAGATTCAACAGTTGCAAATTTTGATCTTCAAAATGATATAATTTAAAATACAGGTGGGTGGTTTTTAATGCTCATGGAAAAAGAACATCATCCCTCAACTTCTGCCACCCAAGTAATTTGCACTGACTTTCTCCATTTTTGCTTTCACATTTATTATGGCTGGAGAAATGCACTAGTTTAAAATTATTAACTTGAATTTAATGCACTGGAAAGTAGCAGGAGCTGCTACCACCTCTCCCTGCACACATGAAGGCCATGCTAGATGAGAGGTATCTGGCTGTGCTTTGGAGGCTGACACATGCCACCATGGAGGGACTGGCAGGTGGGATGTCCATCTGCAGCCCAGCACTGACTGGCTGACCAGTGTCTCCAGGTCCCTGAGATAAAATAATACTAATAATAAATACTTATTTCAGGCTGAGCTGACTAATGTCACTAATAATTTATTAAACCTGGCTGCTGATGAATGTGAATATTTTCAAGCTGCTGACTTAAAGTAATCACCCGATGTACCAACATTACCTGATGTAATCACTACACGGTTCCTACAGTCATTGCTTTGGGCAACACATCTTTGGAAATCTCTATCCCAGTAGTTCAGTGACTTTAATGGCTGCTTTTGTGATATGCTTCAATCCTGACTGGCATAGAGCACCTCCAGTGTGAGATGCAGCCAGTCATCAGCTCATGTTTTCTGTTTCTTCACCAAGATTTTCTCGAGTGGATCCCCTGTCGCTGTGACGTACCGAGAACGGCGAGAAACGACACAATCCAAGTTCAGGAAGAGAGTAGTTATTTAATTAATTATAATTTGGTTTATAGAACTCGGTTCCCAAAGGAGGTCATTGGATCTTAGACCAGACACCCCCTGTCCCATTGGCTAAAGCTCACAACACCTACTTCAAAATATTATTTCACTGTGTACCATAACAACTCTGAAAAACAGACCCCAGGTGCACAGATAAAACTCAGTTTACAAAAACCCATAGCAGTGTTTTTCATAGCTTTCATGAGAAACACAGAGTTCTCACAGAATGCTGCAGAAAGCTGAAAAATTTCTCTACCAAAGCTTTTCAGCATCTACAGATCCCCTGTTCCCAAACACCCAGCAACCCATCTCTTGCTGTGGTATACTGGTAATTTGAGTATATTTATGAAGAGCTTAGGAGCCCTGCTTTCTTAATATTCATGAATTCATTCTAATTTCTCTAGCCTTGAAAAACACATTAAATAAAACAACAAGGTGGATTGTTAAGTCAGTTTGAAAAAGGAAAACATTTCGTGAAATACTTTTTTTAAAATGTTATTTTAGTAGGTGGGAGCAGCATATTTATAAAGGCTACAAAAAAAAAAAAAGAAAAAAAAGGGGGAAAGATCATTAAAAAGAAACAGAAGTCCTACCTCAAATGTTACCAAAATGTCACATCACATAGAAACACTTTCAAAGAGAAAGATATGTTCTTTCCTGATGCACCAGTTTCATAATATTGTGACATTTACATTCTAATGACAACTAAACTTTGATCTTTGGGAAATTTTAGAGCAAAGAGCCTGATTTACTGTGATTTTGCCACCTCCCTAAGGGAACTAGATGCAGTCTGCAAGCCTCGCAGGAGTTATACAAACAGAAAATAAGAAAGTAAAATATTGGGAAAGATGGCTGTGTGGATTATGTGTGCACAGAGAAGTCATGAGGATTAACCCGGTTGAACATTGAGGTTTGGTTAAGGATAGCTACACAAAACCCCTGCAAACACTCCCCTGCACTTAGGAGGACAGGGAGCTAAAGACATAAACCTGAACTCATCTATCTTTTACTGACAGTGGGTCTTGAGAAGTTGGGAAGTAATGGGCTAAAGGGATTGCGGAGCTTCAGCTTTACTCCTAATCCATGTCACAGAATTAAAACTAACGTGGGGAGGAAATCCTGTGAAAACCCTCCGTAGGCGGGCGTGAATGACATCATTCTGCATACAGCTTAGTAGAGTACTGCTGGTGCTGCTCTCTGAAGCAAGGTGCAGGCTACAGAGCCTCCTTACTTTTGCAGGGTGGGCTGCCATGTGTCCTAATACAAATACCTACTTAAAAAGTTAGACCCTGGCTTGACTCAAGGTGCAGAAAAGACTTGCACTTATGGTGAAATACTGGCATTTGGATGCTGCTCAAGGCGAATTCTCATTGTACACTGGAGCCATTCTTCAGTCTCTCTCCCCTCAGAGCCTGGAAGGAAACACTTTTCCTTCACAATGTTTTCCTTTCAAAAGCCCAGCAGCTACTGAGTTTTTAGGAACTGTTTTATTTGCTTTGGTGTGCTGGGCAACTGGCTGCCTTTAGTGTGAGTAAAAGGGGAAAGAGCAATATTACCTGGGTTTGTATCTTGCTGGATCCTGGAAGGCACATCACGCAAACCAGTGATATATTAGAGTGAGCAGGTTCCTTGCAACAGGGAGATAGAAAAAAAAGAAAATAGGTGGTGCACAATACCATGCAACCAAAGATGTTTTGCTGCAGCAATCATCTGCTACCATACCTATCCTGGGCAATGTTGTGCTTCTCCAACCTAAAGAAGCCTTAGGTTCATTATTCTCCCAAAGACAAATACCTTCTGCCCCAAAGTAATTTTCATCAACTGCCCATCAAAGTACTATATGGGACAGAATCAATTAACTCTTAAGAATTAGGATCTGAGCTACACATACTAAATCCAACTACTTGCTCCTGGATGGAATTTTTGCTGTGAGAAGGAATCTTCTTAGTGTCAGAGTGCTCAAGATAATAATCTATGGTGTAGCTTTTCAGAGCCAAATTATCACACAATATGTATCATGAATATTCTGTGTATTCAAGTAATTCAATGATACCGCTCATATTATTCTCTCTGCTGGAACTGATGCCTAGCAAAATATCTCCAATCAGAGAAATATGGGGTTTACTGCTAAAATTCTTGCATAAGCTTTTCATACAATAATTCTGAACTTCAAATAATATAATACTACATTGAATAAAGACATGCAATTCTTCCATCTGAAAAGTGTCTTTTGTGATTGACATGGAGTCTTTAAGGGCTGGCCTACAGAGTTCTCATATGCAGGGAAATGTCTGTGAAAGGAAATACAAACTTTACAAACTGTTCTTGGTTTGCTTAGCTAATAACACTCAGTTAATTAATGTTTTATATTTAATTACAGTAGTTTGCAATTCATTATTTCAAACAGATTTTAAACCTAATAAGCATCAGACTGCAGAGCAAGTACTCTTCCTTTGTGTGCCTAACCACTTTCAGCCTCTCAACCTTTTGTAATGTAAGTACAGGAAAAAGAATTAAAAATATGTACATAAAGGGAGATACACTAGAACATTTTGTCTATTCATTGGAGCTGGATAGTCAACATGACAAGAAAAATTAAACTGGGATTTAGAGACACCTTTTTTACCTTGTAGAATGAAGAGCTTTCAGGATTTTACTTTAATTACCTTCCTGTTCAGTTTTTCCTTTGTTGTCTAAAATATCAATGAAACTTTTGTCTTCTATTTTCTATTGTTATGAACCTCTTGAGCAAAAGTGCTGCCTTCAAGAGCAGAACAGAAACTGGAGACAAAGGCACAGACATGTTTAGGCAACAGATTCCATTAAGAAAAAAGAGAGAGAGAAAGAAAGTACATCTGACTGAAGCAAAGTTTCTAAATATTTTCATTTCTTGCTACTGCAGAAACTTTCTGACCTTCTCCAGGATAGTTTCCCAAAACTTCTGTGAAGGCAGTATGGTAGAAAATGGATGGAGAGACTGCAGTGCTCTGCCCTTCTCCTGCTGCGGAGCTCTTCCACAAGGCAATGCCAACTCGGCTCGCTCCCCTCCCAGTCCCCTTACCCACTTCTTACTCCTACCCTGTCTGTAATTAGGCTTCTAAGGTGTCTTGGGAAGGAAAAGAGATAGAAGAAACACACTGAGAAAACCTTCTGGCTAACCCTGGGAATTAGGTACGCTCAGGTCACTGCAGCTCACACAACATGGCAGCTGAAATAAAGCAGCATCATAGACCCAAAAAATCACACAATCTTTCATGTTGGAAAAGACCTCTAAAATCCTTGAGTCCAACCATTGACCCAGAACTGCCAAGTCTACCACTAAACCATGTCCCTAAGTGCCATAACTACACATCTTCTGAATACCTCCAGGGATGGTGACTCATCAAAGGAAACCCTTTTTCTAAAGCAAAGAAGTCTGAATTAACCAAAGCTTGTTAGAATGAGGATAGGATTAGTAGCAGTGTACCATTTCTAGAATTACAGTGTTGGCAGAAAAAATATTTGTTTAAAAGAAATCTTTTTTTAAGGAAGTAGACTACATTATTATCATAACTGTAATAAACCTAAAAGATTTCAATCATACTTTTGTCTGGGAACCCAACTGTGAAATAACAAAATCCCCACAACTTTGCTTTTGGTATGTAAAAGAGAACACATCTAAATTAATCCTCACATCTTTTCACAGCTAGATTGATGAATAACTATGTCCTAGAGAATAAAAGCAGGACTCCCAAAGACTGGAAAGCAGAGATGCTGAACTACTGCTCCTTCAAGCACCTTTTAATCTACACTAGTGATTGTGAAAAAAGTGGGATGGAGTCCATTGAGGACTTAAGATACCAAAGCTGAGGGCAGATTAGTTCTTTTTTTCCAAAAGGTTGTTTGAGAGAGGCAGACAGCCTTATTCCCAAACAAAACATATCCAAGTGGCTCTGGACCCTCCATCCATGCCAGCTGAAGCCAGCATGGGTTCCAGCTTAAACAAGGAGAGGTCAGCCTTGAGCATGGGTACCAAACCTACCAGAGCAGAAACCTCTCAGAGCAGAAGTGCCATGGCAGAGCTGTAAAGGCTTCACACAGAAGCCAGCACCCAGCTGGCAAAAACAACTTCTTGAAAAAGAGCATTGCTCTGCCAGCCCAGTGTGCTCACAGAGAACCTCTGATCAGCTGGGGCTAACAAGATACTTGTTTAGAGAGAGCTTAAGTTAGTCAAGCCTTAGTACAGATATGTGAAAACATGCAAGGTGAGGTCTTTTTAATCTCTCAATTATATTTTCACATTGGGCTTCTGCTAAGGGGGAGAGGGGCATAAGGTCTGCAAAGTTACTTCAGCATGTATAAACCCCAAGAATTTAAGACTCCTTCATGATATTTTGTATGAATGCAAATGGCTCTTCCCAGGGCTTTGTTGTCCTTTTTCCAAGTTTTTAATGGTTTTGGCCTCAGGGTTCCTTACTCTTGGACAACTCTAGTGTAGAAAATAATAGGTATTAGTCCAGTTGTTCTGAGCCCCAGAAGAGGGCTGTGCTCGCTTGCAGCAATCCTTGCCATCCCTGTGAGCAATGAACTGCACTTAATGGCACAGCATCCAGCTTGAGGATGTGTCCATAGGCTCTATTTCACCAGTATGTTGTTCTGGGGACAGACTTCCATCTGGGACACCATCAGTTTGGGTTCAAAGTCTAGGTGTGTGACAGAGATTATTTCGTGTATGTAAAGCCATTTATTGTCTCTGTGCTTATTATCTGAAAGGGGGAGAACCATGTTTCACTTGTAAGAGGCTGAGGTAGTATTAATTTGGTGAGCTTTCAGAGGATAAGAGAACTGCATCAGTGCTTAGAAGATCTAGCAGAGTCCCATCTGCATCTGTTTAATATGAGATTTTCATTGGGTAGACATTTCGTTGGGGTTTTAAATGGAGGTGGACTACGGTGTGTCTCTGCAAGCTCAGAAAAACAGGTCTCATTCACAAAGCTCTCAGCTCAGCAGGAAATCCTTCATTGTGCTTTCTTGTCTGCCTGCAGGTGGCTTAAAGGCATTACAGAATATTTTTCCTAAGGAAAAAAATGCCTCTGCAGAAGACAAGGTTTTACAAGGTTGTTTCCTATAAACTGAATTTTGAGTTGAAATTGAATAGCGACTGCCTTAGACCAATATATGTCTTGTAAAGTGAAAGCCCAGCAGACAAAATACCTACCTTCTTCTCTGTCTATCTTGTATCTATTCTTTTTTTATGGCCCAGTCAAGAGAGGAAACAATAAATGCACTTGTACATTATAAATTTACTTGTGAACTACTTTCCCAGGTAAGGTTGGTGTAAGCCAGATGTCCCCCTCCTCTCACTAAGCTCACAATCTTTATAAATGACAGTCTCCTCTCTTTCCGCAGATTTCTCCAAGACCCACTGCCTGCAGCTCTCTGCTCTGCTGACAGCCTCAGGGAGCAGCATGTCCGGGTGAGCATGGATGTCTCTCCCCAGCTGTGTTACTGGTGCCCACATCCTCCATGGCACTGGCTGCTGTGGCTCTCTTCCCCACCGTGTGGGAGGGCGGACAGCATTTTAGGAATGAATGCGCAATACCAGACAAGAAAGAGGGGGAATGGCTAAAGCCAGGTCTGCCCCAGAGGTCTGTATTTCTTCTCAGCAGCTGAGTTGCGTGGGAAGATGTAGATCTCCAGGCTGCTCTCTGCAAACAACTGTGATGAATTTAGACCCTCGGTGCTTGTTGCTTGCCAGAAATTCTTGTGAGAATAGACCAGACAGGAAGAAAGGCAGAGAAACAGCCACAGCTGGACCCCGGCCAGCCCAGCTGGCATGGTGGTGTGTGTGAAGCCCCTGGAGCCTGTTCAGGGACAGGCTGGTGGGGGAAACCGCTGGCAGCACGACCTGCTTTCTTTCTCCCACACATGGCAATAGCCAGGTCATGGTCAAAGGGAGAGCCAGACCTGGAACAAAAGCAGTGGGCTGCACTCATGAGAGCTACTGCACTGCTGAACAGCTGGAGATCACTGATGTTTATCTCTATGGGAAACATGGCAGTTTCCATTTTGCCTTCATGTTGCTACACTGTTTGCAAGAAGCAGCAACCCCTTCTGAAGATAAACCAGTGAGCAACTGAGCCAGAAGAGCTATACTCTAATTCAAAAGGTTTTGACCTTTTTTGTGTATTACACCACACCTTCCCTGTAAATATGTGTTGCCATAATGGTAGCTCTGGTACTTCTTTTTGTCAATAATCTATTGAGAAGTCCCTCGGTGTGATGTGTGCACAGGTAAATTGTGCTGATTAGGCCTTCAGGAGACGCTAATGAAAATCACATTAGCACTATTTAACCAAAAGGTAAATAAGGAAATCTTTTGGAAGTTGGCAAATATTTGGCATCAGTCATGTGTTTCCGTGAACAAACCTTTTTAGAGTGGCTGCTGATGCCACTGTCTACGAAGAGCCATACATGCATGTTAGGCGTAAAAAACTGATGTTGCTAAAATGTGTAACATAAATATTTGTTTTACAACTGATGAACTTGTGGTAATCACACTTTCAGGATTATCCAAAAGGAATTATATCATTTTCAGGGCAATGAATACAGACCAGACAATTTAGCAAAGCCACCTAATTTCTAATCTAAAGGCTTCAGTCAGGTATTTTCATCAGTAACACTGTAACCGTAATGCTTGACTAAAAAGAAAAGTGGTGGGGCTAAGGGATTGAATGAACCCAGCTTTCTGGAATACATTTATACACCCAGTGACCATAACAGCTCATGCGAGCTGCTGGCTTTCACTAATATCATGATAAGAGCGAGATACACAAGTGTTCCTTTGAAAACTTGAGAAGTTCTCTATCTTTCTGGGTAACTGCAGGCTAATCCTGCAAGGATTTTTAGAGAAACTCCAGGGTGGAAGTTTCTAGGGAAAGAACTCATTGCACTCAAAGATGGCTCTTGCTAAGCTTGTAGGAGTACATCCTGCAGGCAGCTTCCCAGCAAGGAGTAATTCTAGTTAGAAATGTGTGGAGGCATTGGGCTAGAATGAAGGTCAACCAACTTTGAAAAAGATTTGCAATTTATAAGAAAAGCTTCTACAATATATAAATGTCCAGACATTTAATTAAAATCAGTTGAATATCAATAATAGTACTGGCTGGTATTCCTTGACTGTACTATAGCCTTCACATCCAGTATTAACTTCTTTTTCCATAAACAGGGATAGATTTTTAAAATTAACTACAGCATTTGTTGGACTTCATAACAGTAACTTCATTGCTTAAGCTGCTCTTTTCCAAGGTCAGAAGGAAATTGCCTTCTCTCCACCTACAGTATTACACTGTTGGCATGGAATATCAGTCATGGATAGGTTTTGTCATTTTCCTCACATGAATCCCTGTCATTACCAAATGCAGCAGTCCTGATTGGGGGGCAGAGGGGTGGGATAGAAAACCTGTTTGATCCAGCATAGCAAATACTCTGCTGAAGTTGGGAATCCTCCAAATTCCCATCATCTGTGTCTCAATAATATTCCTGCATATTCTCAGATGAAGGAAAGCATACCACATCTTCACATGTCTAACTAATAAGAATGGGTTTCAATCATGATGGAGCTAAAATTGCCAATGTAGAGAGTAACTTCAACTGCAATTTAAATGCTGGAGTCAGAAAAGAGAATTCAAACATCATCTTTTTATCTACTGTCTTGGGATGCTGTAGGAGGGCAAGAGAAACCATACAGCTGGAGTATGTGGGTTTTCTCTGCACTTAAAAATCCTTTTACTGAAGAGGGAGTAAAAAAGTGGAATTTCAAAATCTGTGTATTTGATGAGAGAAAATTTGTTTGTTCCTAATCTGGAAAGAAATGAAAAACAATCCATTGCTATGGTAAAGTGTTCTTCTGTACGCCTGCCAAGGTCATTGAATGCATAAATCCAGGGAGAGTATAGACTTTGAAAGAAAGCAGCTCAGCTGTTTCCCCACAGCAGCACTCTTAGGACTCAGAAGGGTAAGACAGTTTTCTTGACATTACAAAACTGTTAAATACAAGTGAAAATATTTTTCCTACATTTGGCAGTTTGAGATCTCAACAACATATAATGGATCTGGTGACACCCAAGAGATTGTAATGGACAACAAGTCAGTGTGTCCACGTTTTTACCCAAGATCCTAGGTCTCCTTGCTTCAGAGATCCAACTGTGAGGTTTCTGTGTCGCAGTCTTTCAACAACAGGGCTTGTTGTCAGGCTCTTTGAATTCAGGTCACTCTGTTCTCTGTTTTTTTCCATTTCTGCTTTGCAAGGCAGTGCTATTGAGCAATACAGAGTGCATGCATGGGTTAAGCCCCTCAAAAGTCCCTTCCTCCAGCCAACACCCTTCTCCTGAAGTAACCCATATGATTTCGGAAGTTTTACTGGAATTGAAGAACATCAGGGTGTCAAAACATAAATGCTCAGTGAAAAAAAAGTTCTGTTTCAATGCACCCAGTTTGTCTCCTGTGTGCAACTGCCTAAGAGCCTCTTGGTACATCTGGCTACCTGCTACAGACCCCTGAATCCCAGGTAAACATTTGGAGATGAGAGCTCTGGTGTCACAGCACAGGCTTCTAGCACTGTGGTGGGAAGCCTGAGTGTTTCAGCTCCATATCCTGAGACACACAGAAGTCCTGGTCTTGCTCCATTGGCGGGATTCTCAGGCTTTCCAAGTTGTTTGTTCTTGGAGAAACTGGAGAATATCCAGTGGAAGATTAACAGGAGAGTCCCAGTAGGATGAATCCTGTAATGAAAGGTTGGGCTTCTTTAGTCTGGTGAAGAGAAGGCTGGGGGGATTCCAATAGGAGCCTACAGCTTTTCAGAATCACAGAATCGTGAAATGGTTTGGGTTGCAAGGGACCTTAAAGATCATCCAGTTCCAATCACCCTGCCATAGGCAGGGACAGCTTCCACTAGTCCAGGTTGCTGAAAGCCCCATCCAACCTGGCCTTGAACACTTCCCGTGACAGGGCATCCACAGCTGCTCTGGGAAACCTGTTCCAGTGCCTCACTACCCTCACAGCAAAGAATTTCTTCTTAACATCTAATCTAAACCTACTCTCAGTTTGAAGCAATTCCCCTTGTCCTGTCACTAAATGATCTTGTAAATAGTCCCTCTCCATCTTTCTTGTAGGCTCCGTTCAGGTACTGGAAGGACACAATTAGGTCACCCTGAAGCCTTTTCTTTTCCAGGCTGAGCAATTACCATTGTCTCAGCCCTTCCTCATCAGAGAGGGGCTCCATCCCTCTAATCATCTTGGTAGCACTCCTCTGGACTTGCTCCAAGAGGTCCACATCCTTCCTGTGTTGGGGACCCCAGAGCTGGATGCAGTGTTCCAGGTGGGGTCTCACCGGAGCAGAGCAGAGGGACAGAGTCCCCTCCCTGGCCCTGCTGCCCACGCTGCTTTGGATGCAGCCCAGGACATGTTTGGCTTTCTGGGCTGTGAGTGCACATTGCTGGGTCATGTCCAGCCTCTCATCCACTAGCACCCCCAAGTTCTTCTCAGCAGGGCTGCTCTTGATCTGTTCATCCCCAGCCTGCGTTGAGACAGGGGGTTGCCCTGATCAAGGTACTGCACCTCGCACTTGGTCTTGTTGAACCTTATGAGGGTCCACTTCTTGAACTTGTCCAGGTCCCTCTGGATGGCATCCTATCTTTCAGGTGTGTCAGCTGCACCACTCAGCTCAGTGTCATCTGAAAACTTGCTGAGGGTGCACTTCATCCCTTCATCTACGTCAACAATGAAGATAATAAATAGCACAGGTTATTTAATATAACCAATGTTGCGAAGATGATGCAAATCCTTTGTAGTGGCAGACCATATGACGAAGGGCAATAGCCACAAGCTTTGTGTTTGGTGGTTCAGGACAGGCATTAGACAAGACGTCTTTACTGAGGTGGCAGCGCAGCACCAAACATGACATCCAGTGAGGTTGTAGAATATCCATCCTTTGAGTTTTTCAATATTTAGAAGTATTAGACAAAGCCATGAATTCATGCAGTGTTGGTGATAAACATACTTTTAGCAGGAGTTTGAACTAGAAACCTCCAAATGGTGCCTTCTGACCTACACTTCCATGAATCTGTGGTGATTTAAAAGCTTCTAGGAGTCCTGCTCTTCAGATAAGCAAGATCACAGACAGGAACAGCTTATTTGTCTTTCAGAAACAGGTAAACAATCCTCACTTCTCCTCCCAGGACAGCTGTACTTTTTCCCTCTCCTTCCTCAGGTTGAATACTTGCTGAATTTCCTGTCTGTGAGAACTTCAGAGAGGTCTCATCTTTGTTCTACATTGAGATAGCAAGTATTTGACATCTGCAGGTTTCCGTGGGACCACATTAAGGGTGTTGTCACCCTGAGTAATTCACTGTCATAGCCAGGCAGGCAGATGCAGATAGAGAGCTGAGATCACCAGCACAAATCTGCCCCAATATTGATTGGACTGTTTCAGTAGCTGGGCCAGCATTTCCAGGCATCTCCCCTTCCAAACACCCCATCTCTCTAGGTGGGGTTGTTCTTAGCCTCAGTGTATCATGCTCCACCCAAGAGGGAAGTTGGAGTCCTGACCTCTGTCTCCCCTTCTGGTGCTGTAGAAGCACACAGGCTTATCCTCCAGAATGAGGCCTGCCTGCCATTAAGAGTATTTGCAATAATCTCTGCAAAGTTGCCAGAAGACCTTGCTGCTGCCTGCACTTTGCTTCAAACAAATTGAAAGGCTTGTCTGTGATTTTTTTTTTACCGCTCGGCAGCACCAGCAGCACAGTCTGAGCATGTAAAACAGCTCCACTGAGCACATCAGCTGAGTCACTGCTTTTTACCACAAACCCCTCACGGCAGAAGCTGGAGAAATCAATAACACCGTGCAGCTTAGCAAAAGTGCTGAGGCTGTGCAAGGTTCTTGTACAGAAACACACCAAGCGTTCATAGCAGGGAGAGCACCTCACCTCATTAACGCTGGAAAAAAGCCTGTAAGATTAATCCACATCACAGAGGTGCAACCTCTGTGATGAGAGAAAGTGATGGCTGAAGAAATACAGGAAGGAAGTGGAATCAGTGATACCACCAGAGGGGGAAAAGGTCGGTTTTATCACTGAGCCTTGGAATACTGTTTACTGCATTCTGTATTCATCTCTATTCTGAACACACAGCCTGCATAAATACATGGATCCCGAACAGAGGCAAAAGACGAGCTCTTCCTAAGCTGTAATGCTCAGCTGTTAGAGGGCAGGAGTATGACAGGGGAGCCGAATGCCCTCTCCATTACCAAGTCACCCTGTAAATCCTGCTATTTCTGGGAGACCATGTTCCCATTATCCTCTATGGAAGGGATAACAAGATGCCAAATCCCACACGAGTAGGGGAGGCTGTGCTACTCTCACCATCTATGCAGAGAGAACTCTCAGCCTGCAGCACTGCCAGTGGCAAGAGTCAAGACTGAGGATAACAGCCTCTTCCAGTCTTCTTAGACACACACACATCCACATGTGCATGCACACCCCAGCTTGCATTCTGCATTCTACACATCTCTTCTAAGAAACTTGCCTGTAAGCGTTGACCAGGCATGCTGCTCCTTCTTTGATAACTCTGTGAAACTCTGCATATTACAGTGATTTTTGCCTTGCCTGCTCTAAAATTTGGAAGAACTGCTGAACATTTCACCAGAGTAAATGTATTAAAGCATAACACCAACTATCAACTGCACATTTCTTCTCTCTAGAGGCAAATTTATATGAAAATGGCCAAGTGTCTCTTTTGATACACAATTTTTTTTCCATCTTGCATCAACATAGCATTTAATTTCTTTTTCCCTCTTCTCTGTTTTAACTTGAATCTGTGAAAAGGCGGAGACTCCATCCAGAGCGTAAGACTTTCCACAGCCAGTAAGCAGATGTTCTTTGTTTGAAACCATATCCCAGCACATACTCAACTCTTATCTGCTAGTATCTTGTGACTACAATCACAAGGTTCTTCTAGTTATTACAATATCTTCTTTATTCAGTTATTAAACTGGTCCATGGGAACTTGAGTGATATTCCACAGGATATCTGAGCTCTCTGACATTTCAGTCCGTGATTCCTGCTGCAGCAGCGATGACCTCCCCCTTGAAAACTTTCAGGGCTGAAGAAAGAAATTACGGCTGTGCAGGAAAACCAGGTACACCCAGTCTAAAGAAGTGTAACCAGCCATAGCTGCCCCTGGGGCAAGCTAAAGCATCATCTCCTTCAAAGAGGCCACTGGAACAGTACCACAGCACCCCAGGGGCCACTGGTCTCTCCTTCTTCACTTTTCATGTCCCACTTTAGCTGCACAGATCTGAGGAATATAAACAGGGTGCTGTATGCATACACAGGCCATGAGAGTATTGGTTTTGCTAGGGTTGAGCTGACCTTTTGTGTTTGACATTTTTGGTTTGAAAGAAAACAATGGTATTTGCCTTATATGACAGGTAGACTTTCAAATCCATTCAGCTTCCCTTCTGTCTGGTGATATTGAATCCATGGTCTGCAAAATACAACACTTCTCAGGTGTTGAGAATGAACCTGTAAATGGCAAAGAAAAGCCTGATGTAATAATAAGGGGTAGTGTAAAGCAGAAACACCAGCAAGCCTTCTTTGGATCTGAATTACTTTCTTTATTAGCAAACACTGGACTTTATTTGCTCCCTGAAAATTACAAGAAGTCTAAGAGCTGAGGTAAGACCAAGATGTATGCAGCAAGACAGGAAGAGTACATGCATCCCACCTTATAAATAAAAAGGTTTATTTCAACATCTTTCTTTGGTGCAGCTAACATAACAAACGCATAAAACCAAAACACACCTGGAGTTATTCGTCACATTCTCTTCTGTTCAAATTTTTTATCTACAAAGAAATAAGCAAAAAACATCTCCTCATGTAGAAAAAGCTGGTGCATCCAAAAAGCTCTCCTGCCTCCCACCTCCAGCGTCCCCCCAGCATGAGGGAATCACCAAACCTGACACCTCCAGTTTCATGGCCTATGACTTCAAATTCTCTCCAAAGCAACCTTTCTGAAGATTTTAAATTGCTTCCTACAACCAAGGGAGCCACTTCCTGGCACAAGCTGGGGAGATTCCAGTGCTCCTGCTGCACAACTCATTGCTGCACATGGGTAGTGGCTATGAGAGGATACACTTCATCCAATTTCTTTCTACTCAGCTACTTTTCACCTTTCCAAGCTAGATTGGACAAAGATTTAGAGTCCACACCAGGAGAACCCAGACTGGTGAGGCTCACAAGTAGCCAGACCAACCAACTAAGCCCTTCATTTACGGCCCTACAAGAAACTGTGTGAAAAACTGCTTAGCATAAGGTGAATAAATCAGTGATGGTATGATTCAAGATAACACTTCAGAGACTTATTACTGGGCCAAAAGAGGACATCTGGGATGTAACCCAGTGATTTTTCCTACTTGGGGATAAAGAGACATGGGGGTAAGGTTCCTCCATCATTAGATATGTTAAATATGAGGTTGTAATGGCTGATGTCTTCCGAGCATTAGCACTACAGGGTAGAGAGTCCTCAGCAATTCACTTTGTAAAGTCAGCTGTCCTGGGGTAATCATTCTTCACTGTGTATCTTCTTGCACTCCTCCATCCTGCAGAGGGAAGAGTGCAGCTCGTTCTTCTCTGCAGTTTTCCCCACTATTTCTTTGTTTTTGCTTTAAAAGCACTCTCAAATTCTTCTTCCCCTGCCCTCTACATACACTCAGTCTCTTTTTTAACAGACAAGAAAAGCAAACTTGCACTACAAAGGAGGTCTGTTGTTTTGGTTTTTTTTTTTAATGGCAAACCTTTCTATAAGTAGGCAAGGCACCTGATGGTCTGTAGGCTTTCAAAGCTACTCACAGGCAGCAAGCATTGTTTAGTTCCTGCCAATCCACATTTGTGCTGACTGACTGAACAAAGTTTCTTCTCTATTACTGTAGATCTGCCTTTGGAGAACCATCTCCAGGAGGGTTCTGTGAGGCTCTAGACCCACACTGGAAGTCACTCTTGACAGACAGTACTAAGACTGGCTGCAGAACGAAGTGCTACCAAGTGGGTAAAGCACAGCACACACCCCAGGGTAACAGCGAAACAGTTGTGACCACCTCACAAGTGCCAATTCTGTCCTCATCAGCAACCCTGCGAGAGGGACTGAGGCTTCTGAGAACGCACTCATCTCCATCTTCCTACTGCCAGCGTCGGGTGTGTGTCCAAAAAATCACTTAAGTGTAAGCACACATTCTCGCAGAACATCTTAGGCCTTGGGATGATGGTTTGAACTGGCTTTTTGAGCAGGGGCCAGCCTACAGTCAGTAGGGGTCAAAAGCTACTGACTGAACCATGGAGAATTCCCTGAAGGGAGGGATTGCCAGTCTTACAGCGCTGTCTGAGGATGAAAGCAGGGCAAATAGGCTGTTTGGATATTTGTCCTTGCTAGTTCTTTTTTCAAAGGAGGTTTTGAGCTATCAACCTGCACAATTTTTTGAGTTTTCGTGGAAAACTGTGTACTGAAATTTTATCTACAGTGAATCTATTCCCTTGGTGGGAAGATTCTCCATCTGTCATGCCTTTCCTTCCAAGTCAGGGTGAGTCCTGGTGGAAAGCTGGAGGTCCTACCAGTGGAAGAGGTGTTGTCTCTGTCATACAGTCAGTCCAGCACTATGCTGAACCTGCCCAAAATGTGAAACCTCCCCATCTTTGCATGTATGTCCTGACACTGACAACCAGACTGAACCATTTTCCACTGGCTGGGTAATACTTCTCACAAAACAGTGATCTCAGTTGTCGAATTAACTTGATTCAGAAACTTGGCAGAAAATTTCTCAGTGCAGTTACCAGACTCTAAACTGTTCTGTACTTAGTGACAGTGGGATGATCACTGAGGTGTTTAGGAAATTGTATTTTATTTTGTATTAGTATTTTGTATCAGTATTTCGTTTATATACGTTCATGTATATGTGCCAAATACTTGAAAATAGATGGCAGGGTCTAGGATCCCAACATTACATCTGTACAATTCATACAAGAATGTGACCACTGTGCCTGCACAAATTTTCTCTACCAACACTGGAGCACCACTTGTAAGTAAAACTGTAGAGGATGGATTCATCACTACAGAACTTAACTGAGGTTGGGTTGGGAAAAAAGAATTTAAATGAAACAAAAATGAGCTCTTTCTTTATTCCTCAGTGAAATAAACTTTCATTTTAGAGCCAATGAAATATTCTATTAAAGAGATTTAATTGTGGAGGGACAACGTAAACAGGTTTTTTTTAGTAAATTAGATGTTCAGCAAACCAACCATCATCTTTCCAGTAGTCACTTAAAAACAGAGTGTACAGAAATGGTGATAGGAATACCTAAATTAAATGTGCTTGTAACTTAGATAGTATTTCTACAGGTCAGCATCTCACTAGGGAAGAAAACAACCAAACAATAATAGTATAAAATGGAACTGTCAAAGAGTAGAGATTTTCAGTTTCACCAGCATTTATTTTCCCAGAAAACTGTTTTAAAATAGAAAAATTCTAGAAACTAAAAGTGTATTAATTATGAAATGATTTTGCATTAACTTGATAAACAATAAAATAATGGTATGAAGACTTTTCTGCCCTTTGAGGAATGCACTCTTTATTGAGTTTAAAATTATAATAAACCATTGAGAGCCTACTGAGCTAGGTAATAAATGTAGCACAGCAATTTAAGAGTTCATTTCTGTGGCTCTATAATAGTTTCCAGAGGTTTTTTTGTCTTAGTAGGGTTTTTATGGTTGTGCAACTGTAGTAATTGAAAGTAGATTAAAAAAATTATTCTCCTCCAGACCTTTCCAGGAGAAAAAAAGGAGATGAAATCTGTATGATGTTTCATCTGGGAAAATGTGGAAATATAATTTTCATATAACATAATGGTTAGTATGCCTGTACCTGCAATCTCATTATTATAGGGAATATGTATAAAATTTAAATTAAATTTTACATGCTCTCCTGGTTTGTACACCCGCTCCCAGCAGCATAGGCAGTGCAGAGAAAAGGTACACCTGGCACCCATGTGAGCAGAGAGAGGGGTCTTCACCTGCACAGCTTCACCAGCGGTGTGAAGTGTTGATGTTCTCTTGAGCAGCACGTGCCCCTCTCCGATGACAGGAGAAGCTGTGCTGGTGCCAAGACCTCTCCCAGGCTATGGCAAGGCCTAGCCTAGTCCTTGCAATGGGAACATGCAAGGAAAACACACAGGGCTGGGAGCTCGTGTGCCAAATGGCGAAGAAAGCGCAGAAGATTTTCACACTGAAAACAGGAGAAGAAATAGTAACAATGTGGGGGGCTAGAGAGTGTGATTAAAAAATTTGACAGGGGGCAGGGCAGCTCTGGGAAGCTCATGTGCAACAGGGTTCCTACCAGATTTGGATGGGAGAAAGGTGGCAACACCATAGGCAGAGGGTGTGCCCCTCTTGTTTCTGGCGTTGACCGAAGACTCTGGGCTTTGAGGAAAATGGGAGTTCAGAGCCTGAAATTGTAAATCTGTCCAGATGAGAAGAAAAGAGAATTTGGCAGAGGAATTAGTGATACCATCTCAAGCAAGATGATATGTAGCAGGTGAGAGAAAGCAGACTTAGCATCCTCAAAGACACAAGAGGTCAGAATTACATGGAAAAACTGGAACATGAGGCTTAGATAACACAAAAGCTTGAGAAAAAAGAAACATCTGACTGGAGATAGGTAGCCACAATACTTAAGTCAGAAGGGCTGAAAGAGAGAGAGCTTGTACTGCTGTGATATTACACACCTGTGGCGGGAGAGTGGCATGTGAGCCAGAAAGGCAAGGATGCTGCAGGTGAAAGATCTGCAGAAGAATGGGATGGGAAGGTGAGAAATCTCACATTTCTTATGTGAGAATTTGATTATTAAGTCTTCTGCTTTTCAGCTATGCTGGAGAAGGAATTATATGCTGCCATGTCTTAGAAATGCATAGTGGCATTAATGAAAAATGATCTCTAGTGTGCTGTGTCCTGCTATGAATGTGCAGGAACCTCATACCAAGCCCAGTAGCTTGGCAATCTTTGAAAACAACACAAAGAAAATACTTTAAACCCAATGAGTTTATAATGCTGTGCAAGGATTTGCCAAATTTCATTCATGTTCTGTAAATAAAAACCCTGTTATCTGAGCCGCAGTGACCTCTGAAATGAAGGAGACGGGGATATTGACACACTCAGAGGAAAAATTCTCTGATGCTACATATGCATGAAGGGACTCTGGCTGTATCAGCATTGTGAGCTGGGATAATGGACTCTTGTGGCACAGCAGAGCAGGGGTCACTTGCCGAGAGCAGGATGGGGATGGAGTTGCCATCTGCACATTCCTGATTCTCTTCATGATAATCAGCCCGTTTTTCAAAACATACTTTGGATGCAAACGCGTGTGCTTAGCATTTATATTAGCAACATATGTGTCATTGTTTGAGCTGCAAGCTCATTAGCACCTCGATGTGACGTGCCACCTGAATAGAACGAAGCTTGCAGAGATTAAAAGGTACAGGGAAATGGCTGAGGGCAAAGTAGACAGTGGCAAACAACAATATCTAAAAGCAGGAAGAGTCATACTTTTAATTGACCATGCATTTTGATCGATGGCTCTCACAACCTCCATTTTAAAGGCGTACAAAGAACAGTCATGTCCTAAAGGCAATGGCTGTGAGCACAGAAAGTCTGGACTACACTTAGATGGATCAAAAAAATCAAACCAAGGAAAGAGCAGGAAAAAGAAGACTGTCGAATCCCTGAAGCAGCACTGACATTTACATGTGACAAGAAGGTGGGAGAAGTACTATAAAAAAATGCAACTACTACTGTAGTTATGATGAATATTAGTTACTGATGACTATTAAAATATCCAAGGGCACAGATTGTATCTATAGTAGTTGCACTTGTGACTGAAAATCATGAAGGATCAATATGAATGTTGCTAACAGACTAAGGCTGATGTAAGATAAACTGCATGGACAACACCCCTAACACTTAATTGCAATAGAAAGTCTGGCTTTGTAGAGAATCCTCATCTGTTAAATAGAGAATGATTTATTGAAGTGACTTTCTCTCTCTGTGAAGGTCCTCAGAAGGGAGCCAAGGATGATTTAAGTACTTAGATGTATGCACAAGCCACCAAGAAAGAGAAAAACAGTGCCAGGACTGATGCTGATTTCTGGAGCGGAGGACTGCTTTTGTGCTAAAAGCCTGGCTGGATTTTGTCTGCTTTGTTCAAGAAAAGCATAATAGAGTGGATTTGAATTAGATATGAAAAGGTGAAAAACAACTTCTACTCAAATTAACGTGACACGACCAGATGTGAGGCAGAGCTGTGAGGTTACACCTTTTCCTTCTGCTGAGTACAAGAAAACTGTTTTAGTCTCTGCAGATCCATTTCACTAAAAGACAAGCTAGAGTTTAGTCATCGTTGCAGCCAAGGAAACCCAAATCAGCTGCATCTGAAACAGATTAGAAAATAACATCTTGTAAATAAATATTCTCCTCCCCACATCCCAACCTCCTGTTCCTCAGATTAGGTCCTTTCTTCCAGTCTTGTTCACAGACCGGAAGCTTTTACTGATTTCCTAATTGCAAGAAACTTTACACAGTTGGGGAAACTTCTTTCTTTCCACCTCCTCTGATGTCTGGCTGCATTTCTGTGCTTCCTGCCCTGCTCAGAAGCCTCCAGCCCCTCTGTGTGGCAGTCTACCTGATACAGCACCTGTCCTTGAGTAGCCCAGCCCTGGACCCACAAACATTCCCTGCTGCTGCCTTCTCTCCCTCCCTGGCAGGGCTCTGACTGTCTCAAGTGCAGCAGCCCAGACTAATCTTGTAGCAAAATAGATACCTACAGCGTAAATGGGGAGCACACAAGTAAAACCCATCATACCCTTGCCACCTTTCAGTTGATCTGAGAAGTTAAACCAACACAGAAACTCAATATCAGAAGGGTAATCAAGATGAGCCCTGCTGCATCATAATGGATAATATAGAACAACATATGGATTATAATATATCCCATAAACCAGGGAGTGCACGGGATGCTTCAATCTGTGAACAAAACTAATTGAAGAACAAGGAAAATTATATACCCAACACATGTGCATATGGCAATGGGGCAGAACCAGAGGAACAGAGAGTGGTAATAGGAGTGTGGTGCTCGTCTTGTGGAGACACTAATCCTGACATTACGAATAAATGAGAGTACTGCAACGTGGAATAATAAAGGCTGAATATAAACATGAAAAAAACAACAAAGTGAGGACAGATGGCAACCAATACAGAAGGGGGGAATTAACACAAAATTGGTTTGGATACTGAATTGTGGCTACAACTGAGCTGGTTTCTGAGCTCAGCTAAACCTGAGCTGGTTGCTGCCCGGTACCTAAAGTATCTAAACACAACATCAAAACCAGGTTGGCGTTGGCCTATTTGTCCTCCTCCAGACAAACACAGTGTTCATTACTTCAGGCACACGTGCCTATGTACATAAACACATGCACAGAAAAAGTTGTTTTGGATTAAGTCACCTCCTTTAATTTTCCCACATATCATACTTCTGCGTGACTGTAGCATTCCAACCAGTCTGTAACTCCAATTTAGTGGCAATCACCACAGGTATTTGTTGACATTTCTCCACCTTTTGTGTGCAGACAGGTTGCTTTGCAGTTGCATGGGTAAATAGATCGTTCCACAGTTGCAAGCTGCTCTTGGAAAGGTTGGAACCTGTGAAGCCTGATTGATTTTGATACTGTTATAATCCTGGCTGTACAGTCAGTGTATCTCAGTACCGCTGAATTCAAATGCAATATGGAAA
The DNA here is from genome assembly GCA_013397865.1 of Struthidea cinerea. Lineage (NCBI taxonomy): Eukaryota > Metazoa > Chordata > Aves > Passeriformes > Corcoracidae > Struthidea > Struthidea cinerea. The sequence goes on along the minus strand of VZTI01000476.1, from coordinate 382,767 downwards.
TGAAAATGCACCATAATAATCAAGCCATCTTATATCCCACTATGACTTATTTTTTCCTTTACTCATAAAATCTTTGTGTTTTATGCTTAGCTTCTTTTTCCACAACATTTAATCAAATTTTGTTTTATTTTTCTTTTTGTAGGTCTCATATGGGTGTCACTTAAACTGAAACCAATTAAGAAACATCTGCAGACAACACAACAGTGTCAAGTGTGAACAATGTAATTTCTTCTATGAGAAGAGAGCAAGTAGAACACACTCTCAACAAGTCTGGGAAAGCTCTGTCCAAACAAAAGCCATGTTTATGTCCTCACTGGAGCTCCAGTGTGTTGCACCCTGTCTCTCAAGAGCACTGTAAACCAAGACAGAGTTGACCCAGACACTGCAATCAGCAATACTAATTGAGTTTCAAACACCATCAATTAGTCTGGTTTAGGTATAGTGTTCTTGTAAGACATAGGAACATAAAGTAATGATTGTTTGCTTATGAAGAAGATATTTTACTTTAAACTGAACTTTTTTTTCTTTTTTTTTAATTCTCAAGAACTCACTAGAGAGCCTCGTAAAGGTTATTTGGAGACATTTTGCTTATCTCTAACCCAATTTAATTTCTTTTATGCTTCTTCTCAAGTCACTGGAATTGTCATGTTTCTTTATGGGATAATTATAACATCCCTGTAAGGTTTTATTACCTTAACACACTAGTATATATTCTCAAGCCCAACTCTAGTTTAATATGTATTTTTTAATAATTAATACGTAGCCTAGACAAGCATGTGGTGCAGCAGAGAAATTAGAAATCAAGAATGTCTCTGAGGGAAAGAGGTACCCTGTCCACATCACTGTCCTTCCCATAAGAATGGCCAAGAGGGGTTAGACTCAAAAAAATTGGTACCATCACATTGCTGGCTCCTTCCTGCTGGTGAAACAGACTTTTACAGAGTGTTGTCAACCTGAAAAAGCAAAAAAAAAAATGAGATGAGGCTTCCACATCAGGAGATCAATCATGCAGTTAAAAAAAAATATGGCAAAAGGGCTGGAGATTTTTGTGTTTGCAGGTGTGAGGATAAGCAAGTGGTTCTGCCTTTTTTTCCTTATGCAGGATGACCTTCTCAGAGACCTAAGGAAAAGAAAAAAAAAAAAAGAAATAATTTGGGAAGGGCTTGAAGGCTATCACTGATGGTATCGGAAAACACCATGAGAGCATCCAACCCAGCCCTGAAACAGCCAGCTCTGTACTGCTGATGCTCTAGAAGGCACAGCCAAGGGGGCAGCACAGATGACCTGCCAAATGCCTCAGCGCAGTCTGGAGTGGTGCCTCTTGCAACAGACCCTGCAAAAGCCCTGCTATTGCCCATTACTTCACCTAGCTGGGTGCACGCTGGGGTCGTGGCAGATCCAGGAGCTGCAGTGTTGACCGGCCTGGAGGGAGCTGACTGAGGCCATCATCTGTGGCTCACAGTGAACATACTGTCCGTCCTTTTTCCTGAGCAGAGATGGGAAGCCTTTACAATTTGTTCTGCAAAAATAATGTTTCCCTTTTATTTATCAGAAGCAACAGACTCTGGCATGACAGGCTTGTACTCCACAGGCTTATTTTTCCTCAGGCAATGGTACCTGAGCTCCTGGTCCCACTGGTATGGCCACAAAAGAAGTCCTTAATTATAGTAGAAAGCAAAAGCAATAGTAGTTATTATTTAAAGATAATGTAAGATGAAGGAACACAAGTGCCACAGATGAAGCAAACACCTGACTTGAATATCTCAGAACTTTCTTGCAGCACTTCCCAGGAGGGGGTACAGCCTTTATCACACCACCAGTTAATAGGGGCATGATCAGTGACAGAAGCATCTGTCACCTTTCACTAAATCCACCACCAAGTCCCCTGATATTTTTTCAGAGAAAGAAAATTTGGATTGGTTTAGTAAGAACTGATTGAAGAGAGAAATTTTCATCTCATCATGGGCATCTGCAGACACCACAAAATCTGCACAATACCATCCAGAAACAAATAGAAGGATGCTTTATGATCGAAGTAAATGCCAACAGATAAAATTAATAGCTCATTTCATTTTTTTTTTTCATTTTCCCCTTTTCTCTTTGCCTTGTAGCTATGGGAAATGCCCATCCATACAGACATTCATTTTAATAAAATCTTCTTCCTTTTCTGCTCTGACATATCTCCTTATGTCTTCTCTCTTGCAATCTTGCCATCTCTGCAGCAAGTTCTTTAAAGCAGCTTCTAATTTTATCTTGAGCTGTGAAGTTTTTGAAGATTCTCTGTTTGAAAAAGACTGCAATAAAAAATAGGCTGAACCGAATAAATAGTTATTCTAACATTTTGATGTCTCATGGGTTCAGAACGCGGGGGTAGGAGGAGGTTCTGAAAAATGGTGAACATATTAAAGCTCCCTTGCTGTTTTCCTTCTGAAACACGGGGCGTTAGGTCATGCAACCTCCTTAACCTGGGTCAGCTCCGTCACAGACGTCTGATGCAGGCCTTGTGATGCAGCACTCCAAGAAAGAGAAGAAACAGGGCAGGAGGAGATGAGTAAGAGGGATTGGGTCATAAGCTTCCGCTCCATGCAGCTGCAGGCACATGGACGGTGGAAATGTCTACAGAGGAATAAACCACAATTGTAGCAACAAGCCATGTCCTGCTTTGCTGTGAAAGAGTTGAGGAAACAGTTTTATTGCTTTTTGCCAGTATACATCTGTCTTTAGACTAAGAACAATGCTTACCTGTATTTACTAAAACACTCTGAAAGGCTCAGTTAGAAAACACTGCAAAAATAGGGATACTCCTAAAATTCTTAACAATGTACATTGGATCAGTGGCTAATATTTGCATTGTCTTATCTATAATAACTTTAAATGGGTAACATTGGTCAGCTGTTTTGGTAAAGCAGCTTGGTAGTGGGACTGCTATGTGTTTTTTTAAACTTAGGAGGTGCTCACTCAAAAGGTAGTTCTTCACTGATTGACACAGAATACTGTGTACAATGCAATGCATTTAACATGGGGAAAAAAATTAAAATGTAGCTTTTGTGCAGCTTGGTAGGCATTGTGCTGAAACTCATATACTGCAAAGGATCCTCTCAAATCCTGCAAACTATTAAACAAAATTACACCACTATTTCTCAAGAAAATCGGATAGAGTCTGAAGACTATTTGGGGGATAAGTTATTTCCTTTTCTCATATCCAAATCATTTTATCCCAAAGTTAGTAGTTGTCTTTGCTTCCAGTGTTTTCCCCAAACACCTTTCAATGTTGTCTGTGGGAATAGTCACAAAGCAATAGAAACATGGCAAACATATTGATTACAGACTAAAATGGTTACCCTGGCAACTAAAAATCCTAGGAAAGCTCTTTAAACTTCCTTCTGTTCTCATGTGACTTCTTTTCATATACTTTTTTCCTTGGATGGTTTGAGAAATCATGGATATAAAAGTATTTGCTCTGAATATACAGCAATGGAGAAAAGGTGATTCATGCCTAGATTATTTATTCCACCAGGAATATAACTACCCACATTCCTGCTTTAGTAATCCATCACTTGCGTAACGGGTAGGCAATTTTTGTAACTTGTGGGGCAGAGTAACCCTCTCCCACTAATTGCTAAATCTATATTCAGATGTGACCTAAGGAAAGAAATCCAAGGACTAGAATTTTCCTTAAGTTCCAAGGCAAGCAAGATGAACAGTGCGAAAGAATAAGAATTTATGTGGAGGTCAAAAGTGTGCTCTGCTCTGCACAGAGGAAAGGAAATGATTGTCTTCTCTCCATGGGTGGTTTTGAACGAATGGTGACTTGGTGTGACAATAGTGACCTAACCAGAGCAGCAGCGGGGTCCAGAGCTGGTGGCAGTGGGCTCATGTGGTTGCTCGGGCTCATGTGGTTGCTCGGGCTCATTCTCGGCACAGCCCGATGGTAACAGGATATTTAAAAGCACGTGCAGTTGAGAAAACACAGGAAGCTTAGCTGGGAGCAAATGTAGATGTCTCATTTCTCTGACTCCTGCTTGGTTTATCCCCACACACAGAAGACTCTCTACTTACTGCTCAAGCAACCCTCATGAACAGGCTCAGCTTCTCAGCCTTTTAATATTTCAGAAGGAGTTGCCCTTGCAGGCATTAAGCAGATGCTTGTTGATCCATTCATTTGTAAGCAGGAACAGTAACTGGACTATGAGGAAAGGGGAAAACATGTAACAATGATTACATTAAGGTTTGGAGGTTTGTTAGAAGAAGGGTGTCTAAGCCAGCAATTCAGAAAACAGGCCACTACTATTCAGGCTTTGATATGCTGATTTTTCCTTCTCTGAACAAATGGTGGTAGGTGGTTTTTAGGGTTTTTTTGTCCTCTATACTGGCTTTTTAAATAAAAATGGTTTTGAAAAGCTGCAATTACAGAGGTTACAAATAACACGCAGCTACACAGCTGGCACTGGAACATTTCCAGAACATAATCACCTGTCGTGCCATGATGAGGGTCCATTATTTCCAGTGGGGTCCGACAGATCTGTTGTTAAAAATGTCATCTCTTAATGGAGCAGGTCTGGGATTGTCTGAGCCTAGCCTGCTTTCTTATGTCAGTTTGTGTTAAGGAGGTATGTTATTCCTTTGAATGATGGCTTTTTATTTGTCCCAGACTTGTGTTGTAGTAGAAGGCTGAAGAAAATGTGATTAAATTACACGGAACCATAAATTAGCTTGCAGTGAAAAGAAATGACACAATCAAAACTTTCCAGTAAACATAATCCTAAGAAGAACTGGGTATGGTATAAAGTGTGGGGAAAAACAGAGTGGTTAATTTTTATAGGTGGAATATTACTCCAGTGGAACAAAAGGCAGTTCTCTAACTCCCTTTATTTGAACAGATGTTTGCCTTGTGTCGTCCTTTGTATTCTCAGGGGGTTTTGTCAGTCTAGAGAGGGAAAACTTTGCTAATGCCCTTTTAATAATACCCAGTCTCCTTTAATTATTTTTTTTTCTGATTGAAAAATGCATCTCTTTCTAGCAAGACATCAGTATTTGTCTCACATATAAGAATCACTGTCACTTCTATCAGCAGCTTTCTGCTGAGTTATAGAAAGATAACAGTGAGCACTAGCATTTTGACATGTACCAGTCACAGGACTTAATGGTAACATTAAATTGACATAGTTCTTAGGGAAAGGAGGCAATCCTCAAAGGAAATATGGTTCTACTTTTCTGTAACTGTCATCACTTTCCTTTGCATGGCACTGATTTGGGGAAGTTGGATCAAAACAGTGTAGTCAGCCTTAGGATTACATCCCAACCTGACTGATTTTGCTGCACAAGTAGGGCAGAGCATGCTTCTGATTGCACTCACAGTCATCTGCAGCTATAACAGAGCCCAGACTGCTGTTGAGACCTCTGTCTATCTGTCACAATTCCCAAGGGAGCGTTGTCCAGTTAATATGGGAATATGAAGACTGTTCATCATTAAATACCAGAAGTTTGTGAGATTTTTCCCATTTATGCTTGGCAGCAGCCAAGCTTATTGCACTAAACCCAATGCATTTTTAATCCTGTCAGCTCTGAAGACTGGAGTGGTCTCAAAAGCCAGGTAAGCTTAGCTTCCCTGCAGCATGGGAAAGTCCCCTGACGCCAGAGATATCCCATACCGCGGGAAATCGTGCCAGCCGTCTCTGCCAAAGGCTGAGTTCCTTGAGCAGCTCTGCCCCGCCTGGCCTCTGCCCTGCTGTGCTGGCTCCGGCCCCTGGGCGAGCTGTGCCAGCCGTGCCGGCAGACGGGGCGCAGCTGCGGGGACCGGCGGCAGCCACTGCGGATGGAGGGTTTGCTGACAAAGGTCCTCCCCCACGCATTTGGCACGGCGCGATTTGTGGAACCACAGCAACTCCCTCGGCCTCTGTCAGACTTCCCAAAGCTTGGACCTGGAAGGAATTGTATGAAGGTACCCTGGTGCAGCAGGAACCCGTGGCTCCGTGTATTCATTTAGGATGGGTTTTGTGCTTTATCGCTCACTTCCCTTCATTTCCTCTTCTCTCTGTGGGTTACTAAGAGGCCTCTGTGTGACCGGGAGCTGACCCTTTAGGCGCTGCATCCCGTGGGGCATTCACAGCAGCGGCTGGGACTGCCGCGTGTCCCATGGGGTGGTTCTTTAAAAAGGAGTACCTCCAGGGCAGTTATGGGGAAGAGATGCTCCTGTCTTTCAAGTGTGCCTGTGCAGGGGGTGTGCACATGTAGGAGTTGTTCTTATTACTCACTCCTTAAAAATTAACAGCATGTCTTATGTGATGATGGATGAGGCATTGAGCGCAGGCTGTGGTTTATTGGATGGGAAGAGCGTCACTGTCACACGGATATCATTGACCCAACACCCTCCTTCTATGCTGCCAGGCTTCCTCACAGAGATGCTGGACACAGGCTATTCTTTCATTTTTTGAGTGTTTGTCTTTTAATTTTTTCTGATCGTTCTCTTCCTTTCTCTATAATCAAATTTCTCTAGTAATTATCTATGACTTATTATAGGAACAGGACAAGTTTCCTTCATTACTTGATTTGAGGCCCTAAAATGGATACTGCTACTGAAACCCTGGGAAGGCTTGGGAGATGGTAGTTATTATTGAGGGCCACAGTTAATTACAAATGCCAAAATGAGAGTGTGGACGGGAGAAAGAGGTGAAAGGAGGGAGCGCTCAAAACAGCATAATCAGCAGATGCGTCTTGTTATCAGCAGTGTTACAGCTAGCAGAGTTATTAGAAAAGCCCTAGAGTTTTAGCCCTTCCTTATTACTTCCTAATAAAATAATATAAAATAAAGTGTTAATTGTTTTCACATGAGAAATTTAAAGGTTAGCGTATTCACTGTTTCCATCATTGTTCCTCTCTGATTTTAAGAGTGTCTATTCCATGTGGACACATTTATGCACAAACAAGCTAAGCTCTTATACAGCCAGAAAGAAACACAAAGGCTACAGCCTTAGCGCACAGACTATTTGTAAACTGGGGTTCTAGACGGACACAATAATGTCTAGGATGAGCAGAAAGGCTCCTAAATTTTATATTTTCAAGTATGTAATTTTTTCCCACTTTAATCAGCTGATCTAACAAAATATATTCATTCTTCCAAGTAAATGTTGCCTCAGTAGTACCAAACCAAGCATCTGAACTTGCTCCCCATCTTCCAAATGTGGCACTTACATTTGTTCTATGAAAAACAGCGTCCCTATTTTGCAAATAGTCAGATGGGACAGTAACAGCATTTTTTTTACCAATAGCTAATGGAAGCAATAAAGCAGAATTTGGAGTTCTTCATGGGAAGAAAAGTTCATGCACACATTGATCATTCCCAGTAGATGTCCCAGTCTTGATGCTGTAAGAGAGATACATAGAGAAAGAGCAAGATGCTGCCCCTCTGTTTACGTCGTGCCACTATACACGAAGTGAACAATATTCAAGAAGCCAGAAATGGAGAGCTCTAAACTGAAAAAATGTCTCATTAAATTCAGCCTGGAGAAGCAGAATAGCCAGATGAGCCCTGCAGAAACTGGTCCTGCATCTTCACATTTGGCACAACGCACTTTTCCAGTTAAGCACAGCTGGTACCTCAACAGGTTTATGCAGGGCTGGATTTGGCATCTCTCGCAGCACAACATTGTGCCACAAACACTTATCTCAAATTCTGGATCAGTTGGTTCTCGTAATGATTCTGACACACCCCAGAAAGCCTTTCTTCTCTTCATGATTTCATAGGACGTAAAATATATATGCATGTTGTATATACGCCTCTGCAGTGTTGGACACGGACACGTAAATCCCTGCCTTACCAATCTGTACAAATATTGAAGAAGGCAGGGCTTCCTATGCAATATTTGCTTTTCACAAAGAAGTAGCTAAAAGTAGTTTTATTATTTTGTTTTTTATTGTAAATAAAAAGCCCACAAATTATATATATATCCTTAAGGTAAACAACAAATGAAAGACTCTAATGAAATCAGCACTTTCTTCTTCTTCTAGTCTACTTAATTGAAAGTTCAGACATGCCTAATAGCTTGTATAAGACACTAATGCAGCTGATTTCCTCTGCTTTGATGAGTTAAAAATCCTTCCAGCAGAAATTACTGGTTAACACAGACTCTATTATCCATTTGGTTTTCCAGTCATGTTTCAGTCTTGTGAAGATTTAACATCCTTGAATAGCTTTGTTTTGCAAGACTCAGACCTTTGACTTCAGCTTTACTGTCTGATGCACATACATATATAAGCTGCTGACTACAAGAGAGGTAGAAGTCTTGTATGGCCTTGGATTTGAGTAATTTAATTGTAAACTCTTTGATACATGAGAGGAATAGCTGGGAAATAGCATTTTGCACATTACAGGCTCTCTACAATAGGAGCCACCTCCATACAGTTATGTGCTGCCTTTGTAATCTCACACAAGCATCAGAAATTGCACCATACACACCTCCTCCTCCAGCTACATGGGTTGCTCACGCCAGCACTTAAAAAACAGCAGTAGCAAAAGAAAGAGAGAAATAAGCAGAAGTTGCTGAAAAAAAGTGTTTTCTTGCATGTGAAATGAGCTCATTCAATTTTGCTATTTATCTATCTTTTTCTTTAATGAAAGAAGCCAAGAGAGCAGGAGATCAAGAAATTAGAAGAGGAACACTTGAACTGAAAAGCAAGTGTTTAAAAAATAAAGCCAGCTGAAGGTTTGAAAATTAGGAATGTTACCAAATCCAAGAATATCAGCCAATATTTCTGTTGGGTGAATAACAATTTTGAATTCCTCACTTTTCAGATGCAGAATTCCCAAGTAACCAGCATTGGAAATATGACCTCTTTTTCATCAACTTGCTTGAGAACTCAGCATTGTTACTTGCTTTTCAGAAGCATTGTTCTTTGTGAATGTACCCTGCAGAAGGTAAATATTTGTCTTTTCATTCTCTTTTACCTTCCTTTTTATGCTTCCATGGTTATTTATTCCCAGGCTGCCAATCCACTCCATCAGATGGACTCTTCAGCTGCAGTTTAGCATAGGAGTATGCTCTAGGATGGAATAAAGTGAGGGATTAGTCAAGTAAAGGTATCTATGAGTGACTTCATTTATGGAGGAAATGTAGTCCCATGAGTTTTCCCTGTGTTACAGGTGGGCAGCAGATCAGACTCAAAAATTAGAGTTAGCCCTTGTTTCAGTTGTGCTTACCCAAGTGTATCTGCTGTCGGGGTAATTCAGGCTTTAGCTGAATCCATTATTGGATTCCAAAATATGTTCACTGCACAAAAACCAGCCCATCTCCTTCTGCCACTTCAGTCTGGCAGATGTTCAAACCCCCTCAAGATTAAGCTTGTGGAGAGAGAATACATGTGAGTAAAACCGATGGTAAAATCCCAGCTTCATAAAAATAAACAGAAAATGTCCCATTGCCATCCATGGAACTAAGACATCACACTAAGTGGCTTTGTACAGAGCAATTCTCTTTCTCAAAATAGCCTTTATGCATGGAAGCTTCCCTGGTGAAGCTAATTTATAATCTGGTCAGGATCTGTGTACGGGTGTGTACATTCATACGCCTGCCATGAAAATTTTCTACCAGCCAATCCACCCTCCAGAGCAGACTGGGAGCTGGCAGAGTAGCTAATTACTCTCACTAAGAGAAATCTGCTAGCTTGATTAATGCCTGTTTATCAATTGTTGCTGTTACTTCAGCTGTAATCTCAGAAAAGGGTTTGCTGAGGATGACTCTCCTGGAACTTTGTTTTTTAATTTTGCTGTGCTACAAGCCGTGTCTCATTCTTCATTCCCCGAGGCAGTTCCCTGGACTTCCACAAAATGGTAGACACAGTCATGAGTATGTAGTAATCCATATAGTGTCTGTGCAGCACCATCCTCTTTCATAACACTACTCATCCGTAGATCCAAAACTGCGTTTGGAAGGAGGCGTCGCTATCACTGTTTGACAAATTCGATCTGGATGTTGAGGTTAGCCCCAAAGCTTCCACCTTAGCTAAAATCTGCAACTGGGATAAATAAGGACTAGCTTAACTAACAACACTTTTGGTAAAGAATATCCCATCCATTTTCTGTGCTGAGACCTATCAGCTACTAAATGGTATCTTGTCTTTCCAAAATGGAAAAGAAAGAGCTATTACTGTCTTTCCAAGAATTTCAAGTGCACTTTAAATGACAGAACTGTTTGTCCACCTGCACCATCCCTCTTACCACAATAATTCACACTGCCGAGGAGACTGAGATTGTAGTTCCTTGGGAAAATCAGATTGTGTGAAAATGCATCCCATCTTTTCTGGGAGCAGTACTCCTCAGTTCTCCCTGTGAGATCACTCCGGGGGCAGCAGCCAGTACCTAGCTGAGCCTGCCAAGCGTTTTTTTTTGACTTCTACTGGTTGGCCAGGGCTCCCACCAGGCCCTGGTGCAGTTATAGATAACCAGAGCATAGTTCACTCTCAATTCTCATGGGAAGGAGGCCACCAAGAAAGGCTGGCAGAGGAGCAACTTCTGAGACTCAGAATCCCCCAAGCCCCCAGAAAAGCAGTGCAAAAGGGTATTTCACAGCCTGTGCACTTGGCTCTGGCTTATCTTTTTCGTAATGCCAGCGCTCATACTTAGCATTTATATACTAAATGGTGCCTTTGTGTTTCAGCATTTAAGACTGGACATACCAAAGGAGCCAAAAGCTTCACCTGGTTCACTCTTTAATTTCCAGAAGCAACTTGTAGCAGATGGATTGGGAGGGTATGGGACCAAAGCAGAGACAGCAATACCTCCTGTGGCACTCCCTCAGCATTGCCTCCAGCAATCTCTGGGTCAAGGGCTCGCCATCCCAAAAGTGGTATCCCTGCATTTGCACATGTGTATGAATTAACAGGGCCCTGACCATGATGTGCCCCCACTGCTGCCACCATCCCTCTGCCAGAACACGACCCAGTGTGCTCAGCAGCAGCCTGCAGCCACTTGCTTATATCCTGCTTGGTCAGAATGCGATAAATAATAAAGACTGAAGCATGCATTGAAACAGGCTCTGAGCTATGATGCTCAGGTCTAGATTTGTAGCCAATTCTTTTTTCCTGGACCTGGCTATGTTCCGACTCAGTGCTCTGGTTTGGTCTAAAGCTGTGGTTTATGTCTGACCCTGAGCCCAGATCCTGCTTGAATAGGATCTGTTGTTCTCTTTTGAGGTTATTTCAGATAGCAGTGCTCCCAAAGGAGTAACTTTGTGCCTTTTGAAGCAGCTCTCCCTCCCAATGAACTCTTTCATCCCAAATAACCACGGAAACATGGAAGTGAAACACTCTTTCTAGCAGGAAACTCAACTCAGACTGAAGATGGAGCTCAGTATTTGTGCACTTATGCTGTATTTTGCATAAGTTTGAAATACACAGGTGTAAGATGTTCAAACACCCAAGAAGCTGGCAAACTCTACCTTACCTCCAACACCAGAGTAGGAGAGGGGAAGGAGGAAAAGGCTGGAAGGAGCACAACTGGCCATGGGGTCTAATTCAGTGCCAGCCCCCTCAGCAGGCCAGCGGGATAGCTCATACGCCTCTTGGGAATCAAAATACATCACTTGTATACCATTATTTCAGAGGTGTTTCACAATTTTTTTACCTGTGCATATTGATGGAGAGCAAAGACTGGGAGACAAAGCTGAGGCAAGATCTAGCCTCATAGACCAGTCCCTGTGCATGTAGGGCACGTGCTGCTGACCAGGAAGCACTGGTTAAAGGCGCTGGGTGCCCATTTCAGCTTTGAGAAGTGCAAGTATTCTCTGTAGTGAACGAATTATGAATGAGACCTTTTCAATAAGAAAATTGCCGGGCTCTGTTACCTTCATTTCTGTCCCCTTCTCATCTGTTGACATGCAGGTGCTCTGGAAACAGTTTCTCTCCCAATGAAACAAGAGTAGTTTATTTGCTTAAGTTGATGTTTAAGTTTAAAAACCAGTTATTTCTTTTGTCATTCCTTACCAATCCAAACAAATAAGTAAAATAAAATTAACGCTCTGAGGACCTAAACGACATTTCATTGTCAACACAGCAGTAAAGAATGTTTGACAAAGCCTAAGGCAAATGATTAAATTCTTTATCTGTCACGCCAAGGAAAGGCTGCTCCTCTTGGTAACAAGGCTATATTTGCTGTCCCTGAAGGAGAAGGTGAAAAATAAATTCATGACTAGAAGCCGTAAATTTTTACTGGTTGCATGGTCTATTTCAGGACAAAAATAGCTCCTTTGGGTTTGGTAAAACATATTCCTAAAGTGTCAGTTGTCATATTTATCACAGAAATTTCAGAAAATTATGACTTCCTGCACTTAAACCAGTAGTGTTTCCGTGGGAAACACGGATGCTGACAAAATCTACAGAAGCGAATACTGTTAACATAATTTTCCTTTTCATCCTTGTATGTTTGTCTCTATCAAATCTATTATATTAGGGTTTGTCGCTGTCACGTCCGAGACGGGTAAAGAAAACTACGCAGAGTCCCGGCTTATGAACAAGTGGAAGCGCTTTAATAATTTTCTGACTACTTTTATAGGAGAGATCGCAAAAGTGTGTTGAGTGGCAATAGGTAATTGGTTCCTCGGCCATCCACCCCTTGAGAGGATTGGCCAAGTCCTAAGATACCGATTCCAAAATATTTTCAAAGTCAAAACCATAACAATCCTGCAAAACAGCTTGCAGGTGCAAGAAGTTTATAAAACTGTGACCTTGTTTAAAATAGTTTGCATGGGAAAGACAGTCTTCTCACAGAATATTGAGAACAGGCTGAAGAATTTCTCCACTTCTAGCTTTTTAGCACCTACAAGGGTTTCCTACATATCAGTTATTTTTAAAGGAATCATTTTGTTATTTTAAAATTAGCGCCCAGCTTGAGTTGTTAGAAACTCATCATGAAAATATCCTGGAGATCATGTTGGCATGAACAGCAACATGACTGATCACAGGTTGCCATGAAAAAATCAGATTGTCTATCAATGACACTACCTTGGAGAAGAAAGTGTTATTGAGAGAATTGAAGTAGTGCAATCACAGTTGGGGAAAATCACAGATCTTTATAACTTTTATTCCCTTGGCATTGGTCACATTAGCAGAGGTAAATGTGAATGACTTACATTTCTTGTTCAGTAGGATAGAAAACATTAGGATTTAGAATTGGTATTTTATGTTAGAATAATTCATGGGCAGGGAAAAAAACATGTTGAAGAATATTTATTTGTGATAATGGTAAATAAAAGAATGGAAAAATATTGAAAATGGGCATCAGGGGTGGCAGAAGACTTAAGTGCTGAAGAAATGGTATTCTTGGAGAAGGGATCCTTCCAAAGTATCACTGACTGTGCTTGAAGCCGATACTGGGTTTAGAAACGATTCTTTAAAGATTCTCTTTATTTAAAGAGAGAAATATGTGACAGTGAGGCAAACTGTGAGTTTTTGTCTTCATGTTCTGCCAGAGTCATGATTAAAGAAGTCAGAGTATTGTGTTTCTCTGTTTTGGTTGTAGTATTTGCCTTACACATTTAATAATTAAGAAAAAATAAAAAATAAAAAGCTAGCTATTCAATTCCCTCTGCTTTTAATTTCTTTGAGGCATTGTTTGGTTTCAGGACACCCTGCTAGTGGGTTTTATCCCAACCGCAGCACTGAGCTGCAGGCAGAGCAGTGCATGGAGCAGATCTTGTCACAGTCTGCCTCTGCAAGCCCACTCCTGCCTGCTGTGCCAGGAGGCACAGCTCTGTTTTGCACTGCAACAGAAATCAGTCTGCTGGTTTTAATGCCATCCCTGGACAAGACTGGTTAATATTTCAGAAACAAGCAAACAAAATCTAACAAACCTAGAGAGTATCTGGCAAGTAAAATACCTGACAAAAATAAGAGGCAGGGGGAGCACGAGACCTCATTGCAGTTCAGAGGTGAGGTCAAGTGTGAGAGTGATGTGGAGGAAATTGTGGAGTATTTCTTGGCAGTAGCAAAGCCCTTGGCTTCCTTTTTGCTGGATGAATTCCTAAATCCACTCATCTGTTTTCCAAAAGACAAGGCAACACTTCTAGAGTTAATCATAACCAATTTATGTTTCCAAAAGTGTCAAAATGTGATATAGAGAGAGTATTTTCTTGACTAGCTTGTCCTGTTGAATACAATGGCTTATTATTACTGTTTTCATTACAATGTGAATATTGTCTTATGTGAATGGAATGAATAACACCTTCCCTATTCAATTAAGTTGTTCAAGATTGCATTTGTACTTGTTGAAGCCATCACTTTTCTTTCCTGGGTTATCATGCCTACATCTCAGCTCAGGAAAAGGTGAATAGATTTCTAAGAGACGGTTGCTTAATTGTGAATTAATCCACCTGCTGGGCATGCTTACTAAATGTAGTGTCTGGCATCTTTGCTGTGACACCAACCTTGTCATTGCCTCCACAGCTGCACCAGCTGGTGGGCTCAGTCCCAGAATTTTGATATCTGCTCAGATGGCGTACAGTCTTTGAGATATTGTATAATGTGAAGAAATAATTTATGAGGACTTATGCTAAATGAATTTCTAAAAAGTTATCTACGCTGCCTTAAAGTGATTTATTAAAACTATCTGCATGCTAAGCTTGCATCACATAAATGGAGTACCATTTGCACCTTGCCTGTAAGATTTCAAAGCAGGTGCAGCATTAACCTGGTCTCTTGTGAACATATTTGGAAGCTGAATTCTCAGGTCAGTATAAGATACTTTAGCACATGCCAGAGTTTCAGGGTATTGCTCTTAGCTTCTTCACAGACACGCTTGCATTGTGGTTGAGCTCTGGGAAAGTTGGCTAGCAAACTTTCTAGTGGTCTGGACTGTAACAAGAACACCACTTCCCAGACTCTGGCAAGTGATTGTCTCTGATTCTTAATAAACCAACCATGTGCTATTGAGCTGGAAACAATGGTTATCTATAATATTTTTATGTGCAGATTAAAAAAAATCAGCACTTGGCAGCGTAGGAAAAGCTACACTTTTGTGCAGGAAGACAAGCTGTAATGAACTGGATGTTTATAGCCAAACTCTTCCAGGGAGAGATTGTGAAGCCTCCATCCTTGGAAATATCCAAAGTCCAATCCAAAACCACCTTGGGCACTTGCTCTAGCTGATAATCTTTAAGCAAAGGGTTTGGATTTGACAGTCTCCAGAGGTCCCATCTAGCCTCAACTAGATTCGAGAAACCAAAGCGGTACTAAAAACAAGAGTGTATTGATAATCCTAAAATAGATTATTATATCATAAGATTAAAGACCTACAGCATCATTTCCTTGTATAGGAAAATACAGAGAAGCTGTTTGAGGAACAGTAAAGAGGCTGAAAAGACACACATATTTTAAGAAATCCTTTCAAATAGTAAAGATGGGGTCTTCCAAAAGCTTAACAATACAGTGTTCATTAGCTCATGCTTCCACCTGACATAATTTCAGTCCTTCGCAAAATTATTTGTGCTCTTCCACATCCCAGCAGTGTGCACAGCACAGCCCACCTCCTGCTTCTTTCACCTGTAAGCAAAACAGTAGCATGTACAAAGTCCACATGCAAATTTGCTCATGTCCATGACAGATTCTCAGAGACTGCAGGAACCCACCAGATCCCCTCTGCAGCTAGAGACAGCTCAGCTAGGCAATCTAACACCCTCCACAGCTATTTCTTCTGATGCCATGATGACTTTTTGCCTTTTCCTTTAAACCCATTATGCCTTTTTACAAATTCTGTATTCTTAGTTCTTTAGCCTACATTCTTGGACTTGTTTGTTAAGCTAAGAAGCTAAACTTTTTAGAAGTTTCGTATTAGGGACAATATGCCTCAGACCCCAAGGTCCTCTCCAGAACACATTTTGTAAACTAAGATAGAACCAGCCAGGGGAAGGTTCCTTAGGGAGGGAGGGCTCACTCGAGCCTCCCATTGGGCAATTTTTGATAGATATGCTAATTAGTAAGACCTATAATGTAATACCAGATCTTTTGGGGGAGTGCATTGAGGTGGGCATTGAGGTGCATTCGACCTGGACGTTGTGCACCTAAGGATCCTTAAAATAAATACAAAGGTAAAATCCCTTTTTCCCTTCTCACCGTGTTTGACTCTTGATTTCAAGACCAGGAAAAGGCATCACTTCTATAGGAAGGCATGATAGTGACCCACACTGCTCTATGTGATCCCTCAGGCTTTCTTTGCAGGGATCTGCACACCAGTTTCCTCCACGCTGGCTTGATTTCATTCTTCCAAGTCCTGACACAATCACCCCTGAAGTGGGGCAGCTCTGGACAGCTTTTAAACTTCAAAGGTTATAATAAAATTTGCAAATTTTTGCACACTACCAGCTCCCAGGGCAGACCCAGGAAATCATGCTGAAAACCCTGGGAATCAGTGATGAGAGCATTTCGACTTAAACATAATATATTATAAACCACATTATTCTGTGTCCCTGAAGACATAATAGTTTTGTCCCTCCATTTTGTCTCTCAGTTTCTATTCTTCTTAATGTATGTGTACCCCAAAGCCTTGCATTAAAACTAAATAATTTGTTTGTCTTTTGAAAGGGAACCTTCCAATGCATGTCTGATAAAGCCATCAAAAGCCCCTGTTATTATGTGCTATAATGGTCCACAGGAGTGTTTGATTAGAGCATTTTCCTTGTCATGCTGACAAGCTGTGAGATATTATCTGCCTCCAGAGGCTAAATGGAAGACTTGAGGGATAAAAAGGTCTATTGTTATTACATGCATAATCTTGTGACTGAAAATTCCACCTGGGATTAAGAGAGCTCTTTGGATGTATGGAGTGAGACATTATATGTAAATTACTTTGTTTACCAACACTGCTGTGTTGTAATTATTTTACCCAGCTACACTTAAATTTTAGAATGAGCTAGGGAATACTCCAACTGTGATTAGATTGCTTTCTCATTTGTATCAAATGTTGTTTTCTTTATAATGGGAAGAAAGAACTGATGATGATAACGAGGTAAACACACTTTTAACACAGGAAGCTCAGTAGCGATATTAAACATTAACATTACATCAAAGCTCCAGGCCTTGATATCCTCTAAGACTACTTACCTACCTAAAAGGCCAGGTCAGTAGGACAGCTCTTCATGTAGGCAGGCAGCCCAAGCAATCCAGGTCCACTTGGAACTAAAGAAACTGATCCTGCTTTCTGCTAAACTTTGTCAGTGCCATGTAATATATTTTTTTAGGTTTTTCACTAGGAAAGAATAGAAACATTAGAAATATGTGGTGCCATGTAGAAATATTGCTGAATATACCTGGTTAAATAAGGTGAGGAAAATAAAAAGGAGAAATTATGGCCCTGTGGGTGCTAGGACACAGGATGTTGGTGTGCTTCTTCACTCAATTGTGCCAGCAGTGATGTAATTGCTGTCAATCTTAGACAATACACCCCAAATATATATTTATAGATATATTTATATGATAGATGTACTGCTCTAAGAAAATGCTGCTTTTCTTGGTGCTAGAACAGTTGTTATGGTGACTCCTCTTCTTCCCTCATTTAATACAGGAAGCAGAGCACCAAAATAAAAATCATTCCATTTATGGAATTTATCAGAAACCCACTCTGAAGCTGTAACTCTAGAGAGAAATCTTTTGGAATATCTAATGACATCTCTATTTTATAGTAATTGACCTTTCATTCTGGAACTTGCAATTTTGTGAAAAGATCTAGTAACAGGAAATAAATGGAGGAAATGCATTTTTCTATGGTATATCCTGTAACATTTGCTCATTTATAATATTTATACAGTATTGTGGGCACTGAATGAACAAATACATTTTGCAGGTTAGGTACCCACTGAGTAAAGGTTATGTAGGGTTCTATTTGGAAGACCTCATTAGGAAATAAGATGGATGATCTTTTTCTCCTTGATGATTCATTTTTTAACAACAGTTTCTAGTTTATCCCATGAGTATTAACCACAGTCACAGTGCTATTATATTAAACAAAAATTCTGTAGTTTCTTGATGGTATGTATTCATATATTTCCCATTATTTAAGCAGCAGAATTCTCCAAAATGCCTCTTTTTTTTCAGTTTCTGCTTAGCTCAGACTTGTTTCTAAAACTAATTTGGAGATTAAATTTTCCATGACCATATAAATTACTTAACATTTTATGCCAGCTCGCAATTTTGTACACATTTACTCCAAACTACCTGATAAGCATGGGATTTCTACTTTATAACTAAGAGTCTGAGGCAATCAGGTGTGCAGGCTGAACCCAGACCGAGGTTATGTCCACAGTCAGTGCAGATGTGATTTTGCAAAAGCTCGCCCTATCTACAAGAATTTGAGCATGTCCTGTGTTGGTCAAAGCTTCCAGGTGGACATCAAGGATAAGCAGCTCTGTAAAGTGCTTGATCCCTATCCAGTGGAGATAATGATCCTTTCAAGGTGTCTTCTGCAATGCTGAAGAAGAATTTGCACTTCCACAGAGCAGATATGCAGAATGCAAAATGTGGGCTGAACAAGTCATTGTCAGGAAGGGACAGCAGAAGTTGGCTGTCCTCCACAGGAGGGCTCTGGGAGGCAATCTGGGAAATTATCAGCTGCAAATATTCAGAACAGGAGAAAAGGAACACACAGAAAAAGGGAAAATATCTTTCCCTTTTGAGGGAATGTGCTCAGAGAAGAATTGAAGGCGTGTCAATGGGCAAAAGTGAAACCGGTCACAGGAAATGCACAATCCAATAAAATTTTTTATTTGAAAACACTAAAAGTTATCTGTGGTGAAGTGCTGATTTGCGTTAATATGAGAGGATGATTTCCCCAAGTGCAGTGTTATCTTTCTATCAGCCTCCTATAGGAAAGTAGCAGCATCAGAGTGGATGAGAATTGCTAAAGTTTATTAGGACTAGACTATCAGTGTAACTTTTAAATGAGTAATTTATCACCCTTACCAGGTCTGGTTTTTATTAACCTCACCTGCAGCTGAAGATGAATTGCTTTCCCAGTCTAGGAGCCAGCAGCCACAGAGCAGCCCCTTACCAGCAGCAGGTGATTTGCCTAACAAGGAGGTCCCATGCCACAGCAGGTCTGCACCTGAGAGTACAGTAGAGCTACCTGCAGGACTGGGACTGTAGAGGGCTACCAAGGTGCCCACAGTGCTGGTGATGCCAGCCCAGTGCATCCATTACCATGCTGGAGGGGTCAATTTGAACTGAAGTGCCCACACCCTATAAACTTCTGTCACTTCCAGGCAGAGCCCCTGCTTCTCCCAGGTGCTTTCTATGTTTTATTCCTAAAGCCTCACCAGCTTAATTAAACATCTTTGGAAACCAAGTTAGACCAAGGAGCAACATCCTTTGCACGGAACCCCTGAGCTCAGCTCTAGTGTTGCCCAGAGCAAGAGCAAGAGCACAGCTTTAACAGGTTTGCAGAGGCCAAGCAGACAGAAGAGCCAAAGCCAGACAAGCAAACCACAAGTCTGTCTAAGAGGATCCACTTTACATCAAACTGATGACTGTGCAGCTTAGGTTCAAAATGCTACCAGAAAGCCTACTGGGGTTTTTTTTAAGACTAACAAATAGGTGTCCAGAAAAGAGCAACAATGCTGGTGAAGGTCTGGAAGACAGGTCTTATAAAGAGCAGCCGAGGGAGCTGGGGGTTGTTTAGCCTGGAGAAAAGGAGGCTCAAGGGGTACGTTATCACCATCTACAACTTCTTGAGAGGAGGTTGTAGCCTAGTGGGGGTCAGTCTCTTCTCCCAGGTAATGATGGAGCAACAGGAAATGGCCTCAAGCTGTGCAAGGGGAGGTTTAGATTGGATATTAAGAAAACTTCTTTACCAAAAGGGTGGTCAGGCAATGGAACATGCTTCACAGGGAAGTGGTAGAGTTACCATCCCTGGGGATATTTAAAATACGTGTAGATGTGGCACATAGGACTTGGTTAAGTGGTGGCCTTGTCAATAGCAGATTAATGGTTGGACTCAATTTTCTTAAAGGTCTTTTCCAACCTAAACAATTCTATGATTCTATTGCATTATAAATCATGCAACTGTGAGGTTGGGGAGGCTGATTTTATTCTGCCTTTAATAACTTTGAACATACTTTTTGTAAAGCCCCTCAGCTGATACCTAAACAATCTGTAGGGGGCAGGTTAAAATAGAGACCTTCAGAAGAAAATATCCTAAATTCTTCACTTAAGGGCATGCAATTCAATTAGTATTTAACTTTCAAATCATGCTATAGTGATCACTATTTTGCAAACATTTGACTCGTTCATGAAAAATTTGATTGATTAGGAGTGTTTGGAAGAGGGAAAGGAAGATTATGTCCTTCTGCCGTTTGATCATAAAATGTTGATTTGACAAAAGAAAAAACAGATGCTTCTGAAACACAAGGAAAGGAATCCTGCAATATGCCCATTCCATCCGATCCATTCACTGCCACTCATTGTGGTAAGACATGCCAATCTATGAGTTTGCAGGAGCAAAGAAACAAACCCATAACCCACCATGAGACAAGGAATGCCCATGCACATTCTTAATATAAAAAAAATCAGCTGCTTTCCGGTTTTGATGTGATTGTGGAGTCCCCAGGAAGCTGCAGCAGAGACTATTCACAAAGCCAAAGAAAAGGAGACTTTACAAATCATCTGACTGATATAAATAGTTTTATTATCATAATTGCTGTTGGAACAGACCACTCAAAATGGCTGCTATGATTTCAAATAGCTCAACCAGTAAAAGCCAAATAGGATGGCTTAGAATGCAAATACTGCCAGCCATGCAACTGGAGTAGATGGGTATCACAGTGGTATTAATAAAGGGATGGTAAAATATTATTAATAAAGGGATGATAAAGTGTGAGAAGGCAAAGCAGAAAAAAACACCAAGTGATGTTTTGGATGAGAAAAATGAAGCCTTGTAAGGATATAAAAGAATACAGAAAATTTCCTTCAGGGTTTACTGCAGTGGCAAACTAGGCAAGCACTATTGCAGGATTTACCTGGGCTAAACAAAAATGAACCCTAGAGAGTCTGTATTCCACTTTATGGAAATAAAAAGTCAAAATTTTAGAAGAGCACATCTAGAACTCATTGCAACATAAAAACATGTCACAACCCATTGCCATACTAGTTATACATCAAACCAGGGGAAAATTAAATTCAACCTTCCTTCCTTCTGGGTTGCTGCCAAGGGACAAAAATACACCATGGGATAAAGGTTCTCTGCCAGCCCCAGACAGTTACAGCACAACATACAATTAACTTTCACAGCTGGTCACAGGCTTTGTCAGAAGCCTGGGGAAAACAAAAATTCCTGTGTGTTGAACTTGGTTGTGAAAGTACTTATTAAATATCTCTCATTAAATCCATCTGAGTTACACTTTCTGCTAGCTGGGTTAGCTGGCTGATGGTGTGCTTATAGGACCACATGGGAACTGTACAACATGATCTACCTTGTCAATAAAACCCCTTAACTTCCATGGTCTCAATTGCTTTTGCTGCTACACCATATGCAGCCACAGCAAGATCACTGAAATCATGCCTTTTTCCTAACTTTGGCTTCAATCCTGCCCACAATTGCACACACGCTCACAACTTACCAATGAGATTTATTCTACTACAATATTTGGACCCCACCTGTTAACTCTCTATGGCCAAAGCTATCACTGTATTACATGTACCTACATGCAGGGATGTCAAAAACTCTACTACCGTGACAGCTGTCCCTTTTTTGACCCAGGGAAACATGGAGGGAACAGGAAGTTCTCACTTACTGCTTAGACAGACTAGTGCAGAGGTTTTTTGACTATCAGACTGTAACCTGATGATTTTAAGTCATCTGACAGAAGACTTTCTCCCCTTGCAGTACTTGCATGA
This sequence comes from Struthidea cinerea, assembly GCA_013397865.1. Classification (NCBI taxonomy): domain Eukaryota; kingdom Metazoa; phylum Chordata; class Aves; order Passeriformes; family Corcoracidae; genus Struthidea; species Struthidea cinerea. The sequence goes on along the minus strand of VZTI01000476.1, from coordinate 360,900 downwards.
ATGCTTTAGATGTTTGTCACATGCCTCAGGGATTTGTGGACCACTGTTTTGTCTGATCTCAAAATAAAATGGTACTTTTGTGCACCATGCTAAAGTGATATTTGGCTACCAGCCTCTGGTATATATGCTGGACTTGGAGCATTCGGACCTATCTGAATTCATCCAAATTGGTATGATTTCCACAGAGAGGCCCAAACCCAAGTTTTTTAAAGGGATGGTCACCTAACAGTAATTGGGCTTCTGATTACTGCAGTTATAAACCTAGTCTAGCAGAACTGGTTGCTTTTTGGAATTACGAATAATGCAGTTCCTCTAGCTACATGGATCTGTTTATTTTAATTAAAATGAACAGTCCTGTTCTTTATCAAGTTCTACCATAAGATGAGGTGGGAGGTACTGGATGAGGTGAATCAAACCAAATGTAACGATTTCAGTTGCATTCTTTTTACTGTTTCCAAATGATCCCCTGACTGGTATACTGGCCTTAGTGAAATTAATGGGATGGTATTTTTTCTAGGTGTGTCCAGAGAAAGACTGATATTATATGTACAACAGACCTATGTGAACCGCATGTTTTTATTTGTAATTCACAGCATGATGTTGCTGCTAGTAAGGAATAACAGCTCTCCTGGGACTACTTTAACATACGTACATTCCTGTAGGAAGTCTGTGAATCTAATGGATAAAGTGTGTATTTCACTACAATTCATTCTTAGCTTTTCTCAAGGTTCACCTGTTTTGCCTATACCTATTATTAGGAAATGTTAGATCAGTTCTTAATTGTACTTAATCCTAGTTCTCTTCTAAAGCAGATCTTTATGGAAGCCAAAATAGTGTGGAAAAAAATAAACACAATCATCTGAAAGTGATCCATGGATTAGCTTTGTTCGGAAAAAGAAGCTATCCCAGTGTGTATATCCATCTATTTAATCATGAGCACTATACAATTCCTTTCAAAAATTGTCTGGCATTAGTAAGAAGTGGTACCTTGTTTGCTAACAAAAGCATCTACCTCTGTTTCTACATCTGTTTGCACTTTCAAAAAAGTTCAGCTGAAGAGCTGGGCATTGGAGACAGTATTAAGCCATTTAAATAGCCAGCAAGGAAAAAAAAGCTGCTCCAAATTTCACTGTAGATGTTGTGTGTAACAGCAGCCTCTCTTAAAAACATGCATTTATAGGTCATAGAAAATGAACTCATAATAGACCTCTCTTCTAGAAAGTGAAACGACACTGAGAAGTGTCCACAGACACAGGAACAGAAATCATATTTACTCTTAAACACTAGAAGGGTCTCTGGAATGTATTCGGCATTGACTGCTTTGCACTTTGCAAAGCACAGCTCCCAGGCATAACGTGGGAGACAGTATAAGGACTACTCCCAACACGCAGCTCACCTATTTTACCAGATAGTAGAGTATTACATGGGATATGTGGTTCTGGCTGTCACCACTTCCATGGAAGGTGTCCAGAGAATTTTAGTTTAGTACTGTAAGAATATATCCTTAAGGAACCCTTGTTCAGTGAATGGAACAAAGTTAGCTTTGCTCTCAGGCTTTCTGCATGTGAGAGAAAGTTTTAGTTTACACTTCAGTATTTATATGAAGAACCCATATTTCACTGCAGTGTGTTTGACTTAGGTAGAGAGAGATAATCCTTCCATAGCCTTGGGACTTCAGTGGAAGCATCTGCTTATCTGTTTTGTTGGCATGTTTCATCTCTGTGCAAACCCCTGGCAGAGGAGACAAGTTTTTTGCTCTTTTGATTAGGAAGCTGTGTTCGATACAAAAGCTAACATGATGCATCATTGTTGCCTTGACTTTAAAAACCAACCAAACAAAACTTAGCAGATTGTAACATGCTGATTCATAGACAAGGCCATATGAAAAATATGGTTTCATGCAGTGTTCATGAACCACAGGCTTCTGTCAGAATCCCATGACCCTGCAAAAGCCTCATATTTAGTCTCCTAAACTGGATATTCAGTTATGTAGAAAATCAGCTTCCCTTCATGCCCATTTGCAATTTATATAATTTGGGGAAAGCTCATTTCTGCATTTCAACAAATATGTTTTATGGTTCAATTTCTAGGTTCCATTGTCAAAATGATATTCCCACATGTGGAAAGGAATAAACTCAGGCACTTCTAGGATGCCTAGCTGCACCTGAAGTACCCAGCTCACATACAGAGAGCTAGCTGTGCTGTACAGATAGATAACTGCTTTCTGCCTACAGTGACATATAGCTCTGAACTCCTAGGTCCTGGAACTGAGGACTGCCCTAATACCACTCAGCATTTTGCTTGTAATTTTTTCTCCCTGGTGAAAGACACTCAGAAAGGCAATTATTCATTGTTTTCAGTGGCTGCTTCCTTACCTAAAACTGCTTTTACCCCATGTGGCATCTTCTCTGACCTGTACAGCTTTATTTGTCCCAAATTAGGCTTCTCAATGCTTCATTCCTTCTTCTGTCATCAGAACGCTTACCTCCGCCTGGAATAGGAGACTTCAGATAAAAGTTGCCATGTGCTCCCAGATCATATTAATTATTCACCATGATAAGTGTTTCTAAAAAGAGAGGGAGAAAAAAACCATATCCTACACTCTTAAAAAAAAAAAAAAGTATTCCAGAGGCATATATCTTTCCCCAGAACAGTTCTTAGCCAGATTCTTAATTATAAGAGCCTCTGCCTTCCAAAGAGCAGGACAAGCTCTGCAAAGATAAATTAGTTCCTAAGGAAGTCTGAGAGAATATAAAAGAGTGTCCCTCTGAGTTCACAGTGAAGGTAAAAAGGAGCTTGTAATAGCACCATGTCCTAATGGAGTCCTTCTGCCAGGCAGGAATAACTCCACAGGCAATATTATAGATCACACTCAGGAAAGGACTCATGGCCTGAAACTGAACTTCCTCACATGATATCAGAATGTGTTCCCATTGCCTTCACTGCGGCAGTAGCTACTTTCAGTGAATTTAAACACAGCCTAAGCAGTGAAAGTATCTTTTTTAAAAAGCTAAAGAAAACCCCAAAACCTCCAAACAAACAGCTGAATACTTAGAGAGTGGAAAATACGTTGCAGACCTTGGCAACAGAGAAATTCTAAAAGCTGTGTGACAGGAATGCTCTGTGACTTCATGTTCACCAGAGTTTTGTATTAGTTTTGCCTGCTGAATGCAATGCATCAGACAACATTACTGAGAATGCTTGCTTTGAGTCATGGTTACTACACAAGTCCTCTCTGCTTTCTGGAAGAGCAAGCAGTCAGCTGAACATAGCTAGGTCTTGGAAAAGCTTTTTCTTTTTTTGAATAATTCATATCCATAGGTCCTCACACACAAAAGAATGCCAAAGCATAATTTAATGACACACAACCCCTAGCAGTGACATAAAACTACTTCAAGGGTGAAAGACTACTGGTAGTTTCTGTGGTACTGCACAGGTGCAGTATTTGGAGACAGGGAATATGTGGCTGAAGACAGAAAGGTGAAGCTACTTCATATATTAGCGAGGAGATTTTTTAATGTCAGCACTGCTCTGACAGAAACAGAGCGTTTGGAGTCTGGTCTTGAATATTCAGCATGTAGCAAGCTGAAGGGAGTTCAATTTATTCAATGCAGTAAGGAGAAGTGAAAACTCAGTTTATCATGGTAGCTTTAGCAACTGATGCTGGAAATGCTGCCAGCTGTGATATTTTAAGTTTCATCGGAAAACTTGAAAATGCCACTACCCAATCTAAGCACTATCACCACTGCAAGTAATGCTGAATGACATTGCAATCCGTGGCCAACTCCAGTACAGGGCAGTAGTGAAAGTAAAATAAATGGGCAGAGGAAAAAAAAGAGCACTGCAAGCTGGTGTTATTTGACTTAGAATATCAAAAATCACTAGATAGATAACTCTTGGTGTTCTTCAGAAAAAAAAATTCTTAGATTAATATTTAATGGACTCATAGAATAATACATATCATAGTATCAACAACTATCAAAAATAAATAAAACTGACAGCGTGGGAGTACTAGGAAATGAAAATGCACCATAAATGAATGGAGGAAAAACATTCCTAAGAGCATATATACAGCTTGTGCTATCTCTTACATCAAGACACTCCCTTTCAGAGATCAAATGAAGAGTTACAGGGTAATTTTAGATGGCTAAAGTGAAAATAAAGTCCTACTGAGAGTAAAGAGCCATAGAATGCTTTGGTCTTCTATCTAGTGAAGCCATTAAAATAAAACTATTTTTTCCCTCTACAATGAATAATACGTGTGGACGCGACTCAACAACAGTGACAGCTGCCTTGAACGCATGGAATAAGAGTCTGCAAAAATAAGGTGACTTAACTCCAGCAGATTCAAGGGCTATGATTTTTAAATGTTGTGCTGGAGAAGTCTAAGCTGAAGTCCATATTCAGGAGAAGGAAACCAGAGACTCATGGCAAAGAGATTGCATTAGAAATACTTTGCTTTGATGACTTCTATGTAACATGAGAGACATTCACATCCCCTGAAACATGGCTGAGCTGTTGTCAGCTTCACCGTCTCAAGAGCAATACAGTAATATCAACAGCCTGGTGTTCTGCATCAAGCTCTTTTGAGAGGCTCTGAGACTGATGACTTCATGTGAATTTATCAAATTTTGGAGTCTGCTTCAAGCTGGTCTGGAAGACAGAGCACACAGGAAAAGAGGAAATTCAAGACGATAATATTCATCTGAACATTTCCCTTAGGATATTTGTGGCTCAGCTTTTCATGGGAAAGTTTTCTTTTCAAATTAAACTGTATTATCTATACTTCATACCACAAAACCAGGACTGTTTCCCAAGTGTCTCAAAGGTTCAGGGGCCAACGTACTTTACATGTTTGCCATCCAATCCGTTGCCCAACAGGAATTAAAGTAGTATCTTTCAGCCACACACAGACACATTACGGCAGGAATGAGACTCTAATGTAAAGCTCTTAAATACTGGATTTACTTTCAGCCATAGTGAGTATTTCAGAAAAACTGTAGTCAAAATTTCTCATGTTTATTGAGGCATGGAGTACTTTTGCTTCACACTGAAATGTGCATTTAGTGGAGGTGTTAAACACTGGGCAGCACTGCAAATACTCTTAAACTGCACTTAAATCACATTGTGCTTTTAGTCCACCAGACTGCCACTGCATTCGTGCAATCTGGATGCTAAATACTCTTCCTGACCATCAACACTGCAGACCACTCAAGGTATTCAGTGTGACTGTCTGACTGCTTTGTGCAGCATCCACTCACCTATCTGTTCTTTAGTCCCTTGCCCTATTCACCCCACAAGGAACAGATCCTTTCAGAATGTGTTATCTGTACATTTTTGAATATGTTTTCAATACAGTAGCAATGTATGCTGTGCACACCTTGGCTTTGTTCAGAATGTTTTATGATCATTATTTCAAAAACCAGCTCTGCACATCCCACAACACAGTGCTCCAAGGTTCATAACTAAGTCACAAAAGTTATAGGCCAGAGACTTGCGGAGAGGGGATTGGTTTTGTTTACTTTGTTCAAGGAGAGCAATACAGATTGTTTAAATTTGTATATAGTTGTTTTACCGGAGAATATATTTTTGTTTAAAAAATCTGAATCATAGATTTATACATTGTATCTACAAAGCACATACTTTTTTTGTGTTCAGGAATAAGAAGTAAGTTTTTCTTGTATCTCGAAAATAAAATGTATATCATTTCAAGTCCTTTCATGCTGTCAGAACAGTGTATGGGTGTCAACGTAAAGAAGAATGAGGTCTTACAGGAGCCACATTTTCAGAATTCCTGCTTGATTTTTCATAAGAAGTTTCAACAGAAGAATACAGAAATAAATCACTACCTGAAAGATACATATTTCCAAATAGCTATTAGGATAGGGAGAGAGCATGAAACCTTTCATACCCACTTCCTCCAAGTACAAAATATGAAAATTTGATTTAAACATTAAATATATTCATGTGAGCTAGTGGTATGAGAACTGAAGTCACTGTAGATGATATGCCAATGTTCACCATTTCAAATGTCATGCCAGTTATATAATGCGATATTTTTCCCATGGTATCCATGTGGAAATGCACACTAATATTAAAATCATTAATATTTTTAATAGAGCCTGAAATAATAAAATTTACCAGTCACTAATCAGAATGAAATCTATTCACTTTGCATCTTGTTACATCAGTTGATGCTAGATAGTAGATATTCGATTCTTCTTGTCAGCCAATAAACATGAGAATTTAAATATTTTCAGCAAGAAAGCAAGAGGAGAGAAAGGGTACTTTTCTGGCATCATTTTTTATTGCTAGGGAAACCATTTCCTTTCGCAGCAGGCTACAATACTTATTATATTTCTGGTGTTTATTACATTTGCTCCAATACAGTTCATTTCATTGTGTGGTGGCAGAAAGATTTTGAAGTCTCATCACTAGTAATGGATACATTTAAAATCACTGCCTGGTAACTGATTCTGTTTCCCCAAATTTCATTACATAACCTTACTAACCATATTTTTTTTCTGACAGCTGATATTGTTCATAGGTTGAAGATTTTGACACATCTGTTTACATACTTTTCACTGTCGGAGAACCAAATTACATACCAACTCTTTATATAATTCATGCAGTGCAGTGAGGAATGAGTCCTTTTTTATTATTGTTGCTTTCAAGCAACAATAACATACACATCTGTGTATAACATGCCAAGTAGGAGACTGCGCTGGGATGAAGGTAGCAGATTATATGAGCTGGAACAATGTAACGGAATGTCTTTGCACTGCATGGTCAGGACTATTATGTTAAACAAAAGAGGGCATAGAAGTGAATTCAGAAACCAAAGCCCTGAGTGCCGCATGAATTAATTGCTAGCCTGCTCTGTTTGGGACTGTTTCAACAGGGTCTCCTTGAAAAACCTACTCTAGAGTAGTAGAATGTTAAGTACTGTGGATACAAGCAAGTCAGTGCCACTTGGCCTCTTTCATACACCCATTCACATGCAACTCTCCGTACATCTACATCACAAAAAGGAGGGTCTTGCTCTGGTACTCAGAGCCATGGGAACCCAGATGCCTGAGTGGGTCAACGCAGCACTGCTGCCCAGCATTGCATGGATTGTCCCAGCAGGTGGCCAGATGCAGCCCAGATGTGTAGGGTGGCAGAGCTGACTGCACTGTGAGATTATTCTGGTCCTAAGGTGACTCATTACACGTCACTGCCTGATACCTCGTAAAGCACAGTGATTGTTGTTGAAGGATGGTAATTTGCCAGAGAAAGGATCATCTTCTATTGGTTAATTAGTATGGAAATCATGAGGAACCTTTTGCAAAAGCTAGACTTCCTAACAATATCTACTTGACGTTTTGATTCATTTCTACTGCTGAACTTTCTATTCTGTATCTTGAATGTTGCTTAGAAAATCCCATGATATCATTTCCTTTAATCAAGACCTTTTCTTTTTTAGCCTGGAAAAAAAGGGAGGGATAAGCCTGATACTTTTTCCCCCTCAAAGACTTGACACTTGCACTCTTTGTTAGTCCTACCTTCAATAACTGCATTGATATTTTTGGACATAACAAGCAACATGATCGTGACTAGCAAGTAGTGATTTAATCATATTGGCTTCCACAAGTGTTTTCTGTCTCCTAATGTTGTTTGCCTACAGAGCTAATGATAACATTTTCTTCAGTCAGCTCAGCTAAGTCTGCTGTTGCACACAGCCCTGCTCAGTATGTAACCACATGACATATTCTTGGAACTGAATAGAATAGGCTGTTGTATGGGCTTTTAAGGCTCTGCTGCCTTTGATGAATATCAATATAAAAATCTCCATGAAGAGGCAAAAAAGTTATCCATTCTCTTCCTTCTAGTTTTGTAACACAATAAAATTCACCAAACATAGCCTTAAGTTTATAAAATAAAATATTGCTAAAATGTCAAGGTTCAGTGCTACCTGGATTCTAACCTCAGTCTGGCAAGATAAATTTGACTTGTAGAATAAATAATCATAATATTTTAAAAAGAAATCCAACTAATCATATCCAAAAGGTCACTTACAGCAGCCGGGTTCATTTGGTGCTTCATGGGACAAATCCCTCTGACTTACCACATCTCACAAAGGAAACACTGAGAATACTGCCTGATGAAGCACTTAGAGCTAAAATATTTATGCACTGCTGTGCCTAGGGAAAAGTGAGACTGCAGGCATTTCTTCTGCACACACATTTGCATGAGCCAACATTTAACTGTTACATCAACACAGGGTTTGATGCGGGGCCTCAAACCCTACCTCAACCCAACCATAAGAGATGACATGGCTGCACCACCTGAAAAACGTCACTGTATTGTTTTCACAGCTATACTATTCACAATGTTGGCAGGATATTTCCATACTTCTCCAAAACTAACACATATCTCCAGTGGCTGGGTTTTCAAGGGCAGCCAGGGAATCACACCTGGTGCTGAGGGTTTGCAAGACATTAGATCCCAGATCTCTCAATGCTTAGAAAATGCCAGTTGCTGTATTTTAACCAGATATATTTATTTCTCAAATGTAGTACAGACAGTTGCATGGTCAGACCTCCAGATCTGGCTTTTTTAAAAATTTTTCCTCTGTCACCTGCCTATTTGCTTCAGCTCCACTAGCTCCCACTGCCTTGGGGGTGCAGTCCAGCACATTGTTATTTAAGTGAGGAGATAAAAAATGCTCCTGTATTTCATTTCAGTGCATGGGTACTCTCTTAAAGGAAGAGCCCCACATCCCTATGCAATGTCCTGAGTCCTTCCCTTTTTAAAAAGCCTCCCCCTTGCAAAGGAAACATAACAATTTGTTCCCTTCCCAAGGACCGTTTGCCAAAATCTGACCTTTGGAGCACAGCTGGGTGTAATGGCTTCAAGTGGCCCATTTTGATTGCGGTGGTGTGTGGATGCTGAGGTTTGCCCAGCACTTTTGGAGAACTCTTGACACTGCTGATGGAGCTGCTGTAAAAGGAGGATGTGGGGCTACAAAACTGGTCATTCTTTTCCAGCAGGAAAGCGAGTGAGTATACCAACATTTGGCTAGCACCAGCACCAGATGGAGGTGAGAGAGAAAACATTAAGAAGACCACCAAACCAGTGCAGTCAGGAGAGTTTGATGAAGTGGCTTATTCTTCTCCATGATTTCCTGAAGGCATAACTGCTCAGGACTTATGAAATTCTCTTGTTAAATTTGAAGGGCCTTAGGTCAAGCCTGTTGTAGTGTAGAGTGCATTTCCTGTATTGCTGGCAAATAAATCATGTTGCTTTTTGACATTTTCCCTGCTTGATAAGCAGTTGTTGTGTCTTACACAGTGTGTGAGCCTTGTCAGATTGGTGAAGTCTGAATCAAAGAGCAATTTCAGCTCAAATGCCAGCTTTCTGCAAAAGCCTTCCTTCAAGGGAGACTCGTTCCCTTTACAATCTCCACCACTCTGAGGAGGTCTGTTTATGTAGTGAAATATTTGTAGATTATAGAAAGGTCTTGTTATTTGGATTTAAACATTTTATTTTAACACTTCATGAGTATTTATACAGTTCCAGGGTTTGGTATCTTTCAACCACTTAGACTGGCCTTTTGAAGTCTGGTGGGAACCATATTTTTCACTCCCTCAGAACAAAGGGAAGCAGATGCACAGTAGTTTTCCAGCCTTGTTTTGTATTCTACAGCCCACTTATGTTGTCTGGACAAAAGCATAAAGTCCAATAAAATTAACATTGCACAAAAACCACACTGAGCTTCCATGATTTCTTCCTTTCTCATGTAAATTTGCCTAGGATTAATTCTTTTAATTAGAGTATAACCTCCTAAGTGACACATATATTGCATAATCTTATTTCTTTCTCAGATTTTTTTTTATTCTGCAGCAATATATTTCTTATCCCGTGAATTTTGTGGCTCCCTACCACCCTTTCAAAAGAAATTTTAAAATGAAATAGCAAAATTAACTAAGTGTATATTAAGTATATTCATCACTGAGTCAGCTGCAAAAGCATCTCAGGTATTGCTAAAGGGTTCCCTCCATTTTCCCATTAGGTGGTCACCTACATTCCTTTATTGTTCCATGCCTTTTAACAAAGGTGTCATCCTGGGGTCTATATTATTTTAAATTATATTTGGGGTTTTTGTCTTTTCACATGCTACAGTTATCCAGGCATAACATTTTCTTACTTGTTGTTGAATCTAAAGTAAATGAAGTAACACATTTAGCTTTACTGTTCTCTGGATGCTCTGCCCAAATTTTCACTCGGTAAAACATGCTGTGAAACAGCCTTTTGGAACTTGGTAATTTCCTCTCATCCTCAAATTTATTACAGCTGTATATTTTGATCAGCAAAGCAAATTAAGAATAGGTTATGCTGGTTTAAACAGAAATATTAATGTCATGTATAAATTAATTCACTGCGTTCCACAGTGCTAAATGCAAATAATTTCATCAGTCACTTTCTGTCTAATTAAAAAAAATAAATTAGAATCTTCTCAAAATAGTGCTATATGTCACTTTTAAATAGATTCTTATGTATTATATTGCACCAGAGCCATAATTCAGCTTTCATTTTTGGTCATTTTGTGCCTGTGACCAATGGCTTAGAAAATTCTACTTTCTTTCAGCAGAAATATCTGCCTCCAAATTGCATCATAGTACAACCTTCAAGATCCATACCAAGGGCAAGAAAATTGTCAATGTACTCAGCTTCATAACTTCTTTCAGAAATTTCTTTGACATCAAATAGTCTATTTGCAGAAATGAGCATTACTTCAACTGCTCTCAGACCAAATTCTTGAGTTTTGAGCCTCTCTTAGGAACGTATTGGCCTGTTTTGAGCCACAAGAATATCTCCTCACCTCTCCCTGTCTCCCATTCACCACACTTACTGTCACTATACATATTTTTTTACCTTTCTTTTTACCCTTTTGACCTTTTATCTGTTTTTGGACATCTCTGGGCCAGTCCATGGACGTATCTGGAACTCTCACACTCAGCACCACCAGCTAAGGACTCTGCCATTTAGTATGTAACAGCCTTGACTGCCCGTGCATCTGGGAACCCAAGTGGTGGAAAATGGTTGTTGTGCCTTATTGTGAAGAAAAAAAAATAAAACGAAAATGGGTCAATCTTTCTGAAGTGATGTTTTTCACCATTTTACTCTTGCCAGAGCACTCATATAGAATCACAGAATTATACAATATTAAGGGTTGGAAGGGACCTCAAGTATCATCTAGTTCCAACCCCTTGCTGCCATGGGCAGAGACACCTCCCACTAGACCAGGTTGCTCAAAGCCCCATCCAACCTGTCCTTGAACACTGACAGGGTTGGGGCATCCACAACCTGGCCAGACTGTTCCAATGTCTCACCAGTCTCACAGTAAAGAATTTCTTTCTAAAATTTTGTTCAGAGTCAGAAAACAGACTTCCTTTACAGATGCTATTTCCAGAGCCAGAAAATGCATCCTATGGCCAGGAAAAGGCATCCTTTCCAGTCATGCCACAGAGCGTATCTACCATAGCCTTGGTCTGGAAATCCTTAGGACTGGTCTGGGATGATGTGAGCAAGTGCTTGTGACTGGCTGGAGGGAGCAACCTCTCCCATCTGTTCAGAAGCTCACCTGGTTCTGGGGTCAGGGCTCAGAGATGGGGATCTGCTCACTCACTGGTTAGTGTTAATAGACATAAAAACCCTTTCAGAATGTCATTACCCGTAAAGTTGCAACTGGATTTTGATAGCCAGAATGCAGAAACTGGTGGCCCCCCGGCGCCATGGTCTCACCTGTCTTTGAAATGCTATGACTCTTGGAGTTGACCCCAAAGCAACTTCAGTAAGGTCATTCGTGTTCCAGCTGCAGAATCACCACATAACTGCACAAGGTGCTGCAGTGCTAAGGCCAGAGCATGAGCATCACCTACATATCCATACCACAGCTTGCAGGTATGTTGTATTAGTGAATTAATGCTAACTCAGTCTTTTAGTGACTATAATAAATGCTAAGATTTTCCAAAGTAAAACTAGTTGGTGACAGCACAATGGAGGATGGGAGGCTAGTTGCAGCCCTAGAGATAGTCACTAACTCCTGAAGTATCAGCTCTGTGTTATACAGGGTCTATATTATATAGCATAAAAGAATGGTCCAATAACCAATAGTGCTTTGGTGCTTGTTCTGTCAAAGTCAATGCAATGTAGAGCAGACAAAAATACTCATTAACTTTGTCTCATCCTTACCTGAAAAGAAATTGTTTACTCTCAAATAATGCCACGGGTTTCAGGATGTCACTCAATAAGACAAAATAAAACTCTACCCTGGAGAAAATCAATAGGTTTTCTATAAATGATTTTAAGATAAATACCTCTTTGGTGGAACTAAAAAGTTTGTATACTGTGAAATTGAAACACCATGTAAGACACTCCAGAATACTAAAGCATAATGAAACAGAAAGTCACTCCTAAATGTAGTCTTTCCTTATATTTTGGGGACAATGTATTTTATGAAAGCAGCACGTCTGGATTCTAGTGAAGAATATGGTCCTTTGTGTCATTTTAACATCTTGCACGAATCTCAGTAGACAGACTCTATAATCCAACAATCACAATCAATGCCTTGTTACTCCGTTGCACAGCAAAAGGGCTCTTTGACAGGATGATTTGGTGTTATACATGCTAATGTGAGCCATAGCATCTGCAGAATAGCTCATGAATACCCCCAGTGCTGCTCAGCACTCTAGTCAGAGATGTGTTTTACTTAGCTATAGTGCCAAGATGCTGTTTCATTAACCTTATTTCTCTTTCTTTTCTGTAAGGCATAATTCTGTTGTAGCTTAGTCTCACCAGGATACGTCATGGATACCAAGTAGAGTAAATAGTATTAACATAATATGCACAGTCTGTGCTTCCAATTTCCATGCTTCACACAGGAAGATGTGTAATGACTAAAGTCTGACAGTTTAATTTATTCAGCCCTATGAGACTGGTTTGTTAAAAAACCTTTCAATTTCACATTCATTTTCCTTTTCTTAAACCATGAAGAAGGAAGCAATTTACTTCCATCCTGCATTAATTTTTAACTGACCTATAATGCATACAGTTAATAGAAGAGCTCAGATTTTTCAAAAGTCAACAGGAACTTTATCTGTAGTCTATATTTAAAATTCCAACCACTTCTTAGTATTGACCTCATGCCATGGTCTCTCAAAGTCAAAGAACATATGAATTAAATCTATATTCAGTAAAATAACAAAGTTAGAAACACTATATCAGAGGTGAGTTTCCAGGATGCAAAGAGGTAGTTTGTTACAACAGGAAGGAAGCTGTTTCATCCCCAATTTCAGCAAAGCTAAACAAAAGAGAACCTGTGCTGTGTCAGAAGTTGATGGAAATAAAGTCATTGCAAAAAATTGGCAAATATTAGTGCATGCTTCTGGAACTAAACTTTTTCAGAGAGACCTTTCCTAAAACCTCAGTTCAAGTATCCATCACACGTTTGCACTGTAATCCTAAGAAAATCACTTATTACCAGATTATTAAAAGTATTTAAATACCAAATCCTGTTAAGCATTCTTTCTGTGTCTGTAGCCACTTGAGTAACTTGGAAAAAATCAGCCTCTCTGTCATAAAGTTATATTGCATAGAGGATAGACATGCTGACTTTGCTCAGAGGTGTTGTGGAAGGACATAAAACACAGGTTCAACTGATAATTTAGGGTAAATTAAAATACAAAGAATGCCTCCTTGTAAATCTCAATTTCCAACATTGATAGAATTCAGATTTTGAATTTTGCTTTCTATAGTCTTCAGCTGTTGATTTCTGGCAAACTTCACCCTCAGTTGTAAGGAAAGGTACAATAATTGACTATGTCAGGACAGTTAACCTGCACAGATCACATTACAGCCTGAAGACCCTCCAACTTCTACATGTGAAAAAGTTTTGGATTCTGCTACCAGCATAATTATTCTGATGACTGAACTGCTCCTGTTACATTATGTCTCTTTCAACACTCTTATTTTTAACCCTTTCCAAGATATCATAACCTAAATCAGAACGCCCAGCTTTCCAACTTGAACTTTTTGTAAGGTTACAATATTCACTCAAATATGGGTAATCTAAATCATGTTTCTTTGTTTTTGTCTCTAAGAACACACATGAACAGCTATCTCCATGTGGTTGACAATTAGCAACTCATCAAATCACAGATCACAATCCTGAATCCTGTAATCCATATTTCACCTTAAACCAGCACACACTTTCCACACAATCAAACCTCCAAACTCCAGGATAGATGCCACATTGTGACCTCCTTGGTTTAGCATTGAAAGCAGTTTCTGATGACTGAAATGATCCAGAAGTTCAACTGTGCAATCCAATACTCCACTCACATTCAGAAGCAGAGGGGTTTTGAAAATTCAGGGTATATTTAGACAAGCAATTTGAGCTAAATGTCATTACTAATATGACAAATATAGAATAGTCCCTCAATGGCTAAAAATATGCTTATTTTGAATTACTTAATGCAACAATATTCTGTTGAGCAATTCACCATGTTTTTTTCCCTTTTGTTTCACAATAAAAATCGGTTCATTTATTTCCTAATACAAATGCAGCATCTAACTGCTTCACAGATGTGCCATGCCAGAGATGTCACTGCAAAAGAAATCTCTCTGTTGATCAAAGATCTTTATCTCGTTATCGTTTCTCTCCTGGAAGAGGTATGCTGATAGAGCTCACCCACAGCATTTGTTCTGGCTCTGCTAGACTAATGTCAGCATATCTGAAAGTGCTACACCTTGCTAGTATCTTTGACTCCTGGGCCAAGGCCAGCTATTTGGTGAAGCTAGCAATACTGAATATAATTCCACAGTCATGAGGGAAGAGCAACATAAGAGCAACCCTTAGCAAATCAACAGTTTCTTATAGTGACCAAATTTGAAAAGTTTTGATAGCAAATTAAATTAAAAACCAGTAGAATAAGAAACTGATACCATGTCATACCAAGTAATTTCAAAAAGAACTGAAATGTCCTACAGCCTACTTGTGCAGACACCCATGAGATTTGAACTATGTAAAATACTCCATGTGGAAGAGTCTTTCCAGGGAGTTTGGCTCCATCATAACTGTGCAGCCTTGAAATATCCATCTTGGGAAGGTTTCGCCTTTACTAGTGTATGATCACATCGAATTATACAGTAAAATGGAAAATTAGGAGTGTTGAAGACCCTTTTGTTTAAAGTGCTTTTCACTTAAATACAAAACAAGTCAGAGAGAGAAACCAAGGTTTACATAAACACACTAGAGGAAACTTCCAACAACCTGTTTTTTAAAGGCAGATGGACCCATGAACAGCTTGTGGCTCCTAAATAGTAAATCATTACAGAAGTATGAATTAACTCTTCAGAAATTCTTTTAATAATGTAAGTCCTGCTAATGTTGCTTTTCAGTGCTGTAGCAACCAGCAGCTTCTCCCTAATTTGTGGTGAATGGGAGGATGTCCAGCATCACCAGGGTGCACAAACCTCCCTCACTGTCCAACCTGGGACCATTTCTACCTTACTTTGTCACTAGATCTACCACAACTTGTTAATATGATCTCACATCAGACAGTTTGAAATGTAGTGCTGCAGCAAGACGCATAACAAGAGAGTGCCTTGATTCAGGTGAGGGACTATACTACTAGGTGAAGAACTTGGAGAACCACAAGAGTATTTTCATAGTCATCTGCAGGGAAAACCAAAGCAGCAGGACTGCAGAACTACCTAACCCTCCCCTCTTATAAATACAGTTGAGCAGAAATTTCTCACTTGAGTGATTTTTTTGACTGCACAGTGCCAGGTTGTCAGAGCTGATGTGTTAGTGAGGAAAGGGCTTTGGTTTCAACAAATATTTGTCCCTAAAAATATTTTGGGGAAAACCAGCAAATTTTGAATCTGTCAAAATATCTATTGGCATATTAGTAACTGGGATACTCCAAATCTACTAAACTACTTATTTGGAAATTCAAGCTATTTCAAGTTATCTAAACTAAATAATGAAGAAATAGTTTTTTAAAAAGTGACCTATGTAATTTTGTTCATTAATATATTTCAAGATTTTAATTTTTCATTCCAATTTGAGCAGGGCCCAAACCTGATATTAAAAAAGGACATTAATGGAAGAAAAACATTTTACTTCCAAAAATAAGTTGCAGTTGACTCACAGCTACTCTAGTTTGCAGAACCCTGCAAGCATCAATCCACCAATTTATGCCCCAACAGGTGACCTTTCTTGAACTCCCCTGCTTTTGCTTTGTACAGAGCACTTCAAAGACTCAGTAGAGACGTCTCTTTGTCCAGGATTCCTTCTTTATAGACATTTTTCAGGTGATGTCTTTTTCCAAAGTTCACATGTACTGAAATGGCACAGGTTTTATTCATCATCTCTCAGCTTGCAAGGTGTGGCAGGTTCTAGGACTCCACCATGGGCTGCCACCACTAATGCAGATTAATGGGAGGGTGATTTGTAAATTCAGATCTCTATCATTTGTTTCTAAGGGCCTAGAAGATACTGTTGTTGCTGTGAAGTAGAAGCCAACAGCTGTCTCTCGTTATTCACCTCCTTTAATTCTTCTTTCCCTCCTCATTGCTTCCATTTACTCTTTCAGCAATGAGAGAAGATTAAAGAACTGCCAAAGATGAGAAATGCAAAATTCAGAAATGAAAGGAGAGGCTGCATGGACAGGAAGCCTGTAGATGACTTTCTAGAACTTGCATTGATTTAAAGGTCAGAAGCTTAAGTGAATGGCGATGAAGTATTGCCCATATTCCCAGGTGCACTCTTAATTTCACTCTCCAAGAAGAAAAAAGGATCAGGTCAAACTGTGTTCCAAGACATAACAAACAGTGAAAGAAACAAAGACCAAAAAGAGTAAGCAACCCTTAGGGTCAAAAATACAGTAGAATGTGGAGATTTTTTCCTAGATGTGTCTTTCTGAGCATTACTCTGCAACTAGCATCTTTATTTAAAGAGAAAAAAAAAAAAAACAAAAAACAAAAACAAACAAGACAGAATTGTAGTGGTTTCCAAAAGAACTGGGGACTTAATAAATTTTATAATACTCAGGGCAAACAATGGGAAAGTAAGCATGAGAACTGTGTGTAATTTTACTTACAAGAAAGAGTTTTACTGTTTAACAAATCCATGCATTGCGATTACCACTACCAAATTAAAGAACGAATTAGTACTTCCTGGGATTAAATTCCTTATAATGTGTTACCTGAACTTTAACTGACATTTCCTAAAATTTCACCTTAACTTATGGTAAAGTTCTGCTGTGACAGACAGGAGGAAAAAAAAATCAAGGACAACTGATGCCTTCCACAACAGCGTAACCATAGGACACTTCTATTCAGAGGACTTTGTGGGAAATATGTTTTTCTTTGAAAAAGTTACAGTGTAAATGATCCCATTTCAGATAAGAAGTTGAAGTGGTAGGGACGCTATTCAAGGCAGAGACTATTTCTCTACAATTTCTTTTTCAAGTGCCTGCCATACAATGCAACGTCAGGCATGTCTCTTTATGTTTGCATTAATACAAAGGTATTCATGCAGGTGAGAACTATATTGAAGGTAAATAAACCATCTCAACTTGACCTATAGTTCACCAGTAGCATTTTGTCAAAACTTCTGAGAATTTCCATGACTGCTCTGTAACATGTTTTTAACCTGTTTTCTTGAACCAGCAGAGGAACAGAATGCTGTATATTGTCTTTTTGTTCTCTGTGTATATAGAACTTAGACCTGTGTGGCATTGGTATACAGCTAAGGTAAGAGCTACAGCTCTTACCCTTCACAGCCATAAGATGTCAATATTTAAAATTAGAAAGTGACGCGGTAATGCTATCAGCTGGAAGGAAAAGTTTTGAAATGTTGGCTTTAAAGCTGAGCCTGCGGATCCTGCTTCCTTGTTGTATCAGCGCCACCTGCTGGTACCTCACACCTCTCCCGCTGTAGTGCTGGCAGGAAGTTTTCCCTTAATATTTCACTCAGGCTCTAAAAATACTTGGGGAGGCATTAGAAAGAAAGATTGTTGTTTCCTAAACTCTTTTAAGACCCCACCGAACAAATTATACTGATGTTATTTCATCAAAGGAGAATAAAGTAAGAGGTCTATCCAAATCTCTTAAATCCTATCTTAGGCAAACCTTGCTCTGAAACCAATAGAAAGGATCCAGGGAGCTGACTTCTGGTTTAGCGTAATTTTTTTCACACGTTATCTAGCTCATCATGTTTTCGCAACTGAAAAAAATTTGGATTCATCAGGACAGTGAACGATTCTGAACAGATTCGTGCACACACTACAATTTACCTGTTGAGATATTTCTAAGGGAGGATTCATCTCACCTACCACAGTCACATCTGGGAGTACCTTTCCAATCCAGCTGAGTGCATCTTCTATTTTTAGCTGACAAAATGTATCATCTTTTTTTGCTATTTTGAAGTTGAATTCCACTTCCTTTTTGCTAGATAACCAAATCTACCAAATAGATGCCCAAGTGAAGTGGAGATAACTTATTCATGCACTGGAAAAGGGAAACACAGAGATAATGAAGACTGCTCATTCTTCTGGGAGGCAGCCAGCCGTACATGCAGCTCTGGACAAGATAACACTAGAAGATGTCCATGGTCCAAGTGAGGGGTCAAAATAGGTATCTAAGAGACATGGCAGAGGAGATGGGCCATTGCAGTGCAAGGATACTGGGCACACAAAAATGCTAATGGTACTTACAGAAGAGGCTGGAGGTTCTAAAACCTGTTAGGGAGGACAGAAGGGAAGAAGATGATATTTTGGCTAGGAACTGGAGAGGGATATAATGGGAGGAGATATACAGGGAGAAAAGGAAATAAGGAATGCAGGATACAGATTTGTGGGAATTTGGCTTCCTTAGTTCTGTTGAACTGTTTAATATGTCTATTTTTCGAGCTTCCCCCACATCAGAAGCAGTGGAAGGTCTCTTGCAGACTCACCACCTGTAGACTTGCTCCCACGTCAACATAAATATGTCCTCACTGCTTTTCCTCATCAAGATGCTTTCCTACTGCAGTCTCATAAATCTGGTTTGCAGTAGTTGCTGCACTGCAAACCAAGTGTCAAACCTCTGAAACCTTCATCTTTGTTTGTACTATGTCTCTGCACCCATTAGTTCCCCTGAGGGAGGCAAGGGCATGGCTACTGGAGTATCAAAATGAAATAAACATACATTAGCACTGGCAGAATGAATTTAAATATCCTGATTTTCAGTGCATCTGCAGGAAAAACAGAAAGGCTTGATCTCAAAATAGCCTTAAAAAATACAATAAAATATCTACTTTACTTTTTATTTCACATGTATTGTATGTGGAAGGTTTGTCTGATATCCTTAAAGCCCTCTGTTGCCTCCTGTGTTTTGAGCCCTTTGGTCACATAGTGTGAACTGCAAGGTTAAGGTTGTCAGGGATCCTAATGACTTGTACTTTCCTTTCAAAGGTATTGAAGTGACCAGCCTCATTTGTCCACTGTAACTGGAGGCACTTCAGTTCTGCTCTTGTACGCTACAACTGAAGCCATAGCTCTGGAGTTGGTTTTTTTTGCTTCGTTTTGATGGGGTTTTTTTATTTGCCTGGGGGTTTTTTTTGTTGTTTCTCTCCTCTCCTAATCTTTCATTTTATTCTACTGTTTAGGTTTTGGCAGAAAACTTTGCCATGTGCAATTCTCATCAAGTAAAAGCCAAATACCTGTCATTTATAGATCCTGTAACTGAATGATACATTATTAAATCTTTTCATCATCCTAGATAAATATAACCAGGAAAAAACAAAACGCTGTTCTTGATGAAACATTTGGAAACAACCAAAGGGAGCAGGGAAATGAAGACACTGTTGCTCTTTTACAGTTATTGTAATATAATGTTTGTAACAAAATCCAATACAAGTCGCAGAGTTAGGCCAAAGAAATTCTAGGTTGAAAGGATGATGAAATAGCAGAATATTAGACCTCAGCCACAACAAAAGGCCTATGAAAGCATTTTAACGTACTGAGTTTAAGAAGTGTAGTGCTTTAGAAATTAGAAATACACATAGATTTTTAAGAGACTATGTTCTATTTGTTTTGGTGTTTGGTGGTGATTTTATTTCTTTAATACAAATGTGAATCTCTCAGCCCCTAAGAAATTTCCTTTAATTTATCATACAATGTTATCAGTTGCAAAACAACTGGTACATTGTGACCCTAGGCTATGACAACCCATTGTGTTCACCCCAAGCCTTTTCTTGTTCCTACATTAATTTCTATGGGAAATTTCCCTCTGACACAGTTTACTGCACAACCACAGATCACAGATGCCCTCCTCCTTATTGCATTCCTCCCTTTCCAGCACAAGCTTCATGGGACTGAAGCTCATGGAGAAGCAATAGTATCAGGGAATTCCCTGCTGCCCAGTACTCACAAAACCAAGTTTAAAGGACTATGCATTTTTGGCAAAACACATGCAAATTAATTTAAATACAAATGCTATGTCAGCACTTACTCATTTGCTTCTTGGGTAAGAAAGATAAAAGTTTTCTAACCAAGAAAATATTATAGTTCACTGGGACTGCAGAAGTACATTTGGAAGTACTTATCTTGCTTATCTTCATTCTCCACACTCTAGCATGGAGAATTTTGTCACTTCTTAGTGACAAAGATATGTACTTTTAAATTATTATTATTATTATTTTATTTTTACTTGTGTTTTTATGTTTGCTTCTGGACAGCACCGATACTGTAGTGAAATTTTGGGAAAAAAAGACCTGACTGCCAAAAAGGAGACTGTAAATGCCACTAGTTTTAGTCTCTAGGAGGAAAACACCTAGGATAATTGAAGAGTATTTCAGACATAAAGAAAAATACAGTACCAAATTTAATTAAAGAACTAAAGCTGCCAGGTAGTAATTAACTGTTTTAAATCTATAGCTGTGTGAGAAAACCTTGGTCACAAGAATAATGTTATGCAAATTAAAATGGATGCTTGGGTTGCACAAATTTAAATTTCCAGATATTGGTGACTATATAAATTTCACTGAGAAAAAAAAATTATGTGCTGATCTATATTCAGGTGATCTCTTGAAATGTTGTTGACAGCCTTAAGCAGAGGAGGCAATCACGGAGACAGACAGGAATAATGCCAATGTTTAGGGAAGATATGCCTGTCAAAATATGGAACGCTGAATTATAAAAAACTGATTTTATAATAAAGTTATTTTGCTTTTAAAGTGATTAAAGTTTAGACATCCTCTCTGCTAATTCAGTCTGCATCACCACAGGACATTTTGACTTAGACAGCAGCTGCACCCCATGTATCAACCCAAGGAAGGCTGAATGAAATAACATGTGACTACAGCTTTATGCTTGGCATAGTCCTCATACAAATGCTTCAAGTACAGGAGCCAGCTGAGGGGAGATCCTATTTCTATTCAGGTTCCTTTTTTTCCTAAATCAAGCAAAGAGTTCTTTGCAAGCATACATCATCAGCATATAAAGTTCAGAATGTGGGAGCTGCATGAAATGTATTATATGTGCAATGTTATATAAATATGTATACATAGAATACATCTCCTCAGTGGTGCCATTCTTCTTTGTAAAGCACACAATATAGTTCTGTAGAAAAAACCCAATCATTCATATCTACATACTCCATAAGAACAATATTGACACCAGTGTAGAGACCAGTGTCACCAGTGTCACCATCAACCCTTGAGATGGATCTGGCTACCGGATCATTTCTTTTCCTGTGTTGTTTGTGGGCTGGGACAGACTGTTCTGTGTGCATTCTCACTGAGGGTTTGGCTGACTATGAAGGCATGAAGTGCACAGTTTAATAGTCCATCTTAAATGGTTCCGTGAGATCTCAGCTCCATTTGCCACCATTACCAGCATTTCTGGACTGTAAGCCAGTGTCAACGGGGTCTAGAGAGATTGATCAGAAAGCAGCAGGTGTTTGAGCTGAACAGCCCTAGGAAAAACTGAGGATGGTTAGCTGGCCATTCCAGCTGCAGCTTCACAGTTCTGCAGTTCAGCTTTCAGGACACAGTCAAGAGGTCTTCATCCTGTCTAGGCTGGAGTTAATTTTCCATAAATGCTGTGTTGTGGATTTGTGACTGAAAACCAGTGTTGGTAACATAATGGTGCTTTGGCTACTGTTGAGCAGGGCTTACACAGCATCAAGGCCAGCTGACCAGACAGGACAGCTGACCTCAAACAACCACAGGGACACCCCATAAAATATGGCATCATGCTCAGAGTATGGAGCTGTTTTAAGGAAAAGAGAAGACAATCCCAAGATTAAGGGTCTGTCTGGATGAGAGCCACCAGGAGTGAAGTCAGCAGAACTGAGCACTAACTGGGGGAAAGAGAAGGGTCCAGAGGAGGGCAACAAAGCTGGTGAAGGGTCCGGAGCACAAGTCTTTTGAGGAGCAGCTGGGGGAGCTGGGGTTGTTTAGACTGAAGAAAAGAACTCTCAGGGGTGACCTTATGACTCTCTACAACTCCGTGGAAAGAGGCTGTAGCCAGGCGGGAGTTGGCAGCTTCTCCCCAGCAACTGGTGACAGGATGAGAGAACATAGTCTTAAGCTGTGCCACGAGAGGTTTGAGTTGGACATTAGAAAGAATTTCTTCACAGAAAGGGAGATAAGACATTGGAACAGGCTGCCCAGGGAGGTGGTGGAGTCACCATCCCTGGAGGTGTTTAAGGAAAGACGGGACGTGGCACTCTGTGCCATGGTCAAGTTGAACGTGATGGTGTTCAGTCACAGGCTGGACTCAATGGTTTCAGAGGTCTGTTCCAGCCTATTTGATTCTGTGATTCTGTGAAAGCTCATTCTGGCAGTGGGCGACCGTGACCATCAACTCCTTGACCACCGACTCAAAATGGACTCCGGACTCAAACGGAGGGAAGAACTGTACCTGCAGACTAAGTAGCATGAGAAGTGAGAAATACAACTGGCAAACAGGGCTTTGAGTGCTAACTAATAGACAAGCTACGCAATTCGCAACCAGTGAATGCTGATGGTTTTGTTTGCTGAAGTGCACAAGCACTGTAGAGTTCCGATGAGGGGGGAGCCGGCCCCCGGCGGGCCTCGGGCCGGTACGGCGGGCACGGCACGGCC
>VZTI01000476.1:293749-337588 GCA_013397865.1 Struthidea cinerea | reverse complement strand
CGGGGCGGGGCGGGGCCGGGGCGGGCGGGGCGTCGCGTCCCCTCGGGGGCGCCCCAGGCCTTCCCTCGGGGCGGCCCTGAGGGGAGCGGGCGGTGCGCGGGTCTCCTGCCGGGGCTGCCCCGATGTGCCCTCTGAGCCCAGTCGGCTTTTCTTCCTTCAGCTCCCACGCCCCTTTTGAGGCTGGGAAATGAAGGACGCCTCTGGAAGAGAACTAGGCCCCTTAGGAAACGGCGGGGGCTCAGTTCTCCAGGGAACGGGACAGACTCTCCCGACACTTCACAGCTGTGTTTTAACTGTTCTTGAAGTTTTTTCAGTGTCATTGCATTTCCTGATTATTTGATAGGAATGTCTTGTCCCGCATGAAAATGTCAGTCTCCACAGATGCGGTGTAAGACTAAGGACAAGACCTTTTCCCGGGTGCATGTGGGAAAAGTAGAGTGTGATCACAAATATAATTCAGCATTGGTACTTAAATGCTTAATTACAAACCCTTTTAGCAGTATTCCTTTTTTTTTTTTTTTTTGCATGTGATTTGACACTTTATGAAGGTTTGAAATATTTTAGCAAGAAGTTGATTGGAAAACAGGTGAAACTTAGTAACTGAAATTTCCCTTGTTCTGTTTAATTATACCTAATTAACAGAGAAAGGTATCGTTTTTTTCTTGGTTGCTATTTGGAATTTTCATAGGTTCTTTTTAAGATTATTTTTGCTGCAGTCATAGGATGCTTTGAGTTAGAAGGGACCTTAAAGATCATCTAGTTCCAACCTCTATGCCATGGGAAGGGACACCTTTCACTAGACCAGCTTGCTCAGAGCCCCCTCCAACCTGGACTTGAACACTCCTAGGGATGGAGCATCCACAGCTTCTCTGGGAAACCTGTTCTGATGCCTCACTACCGTCTGAGTAAATAATTTCTTCCTAATACCTAATCTAAATCTCTCCTCTTGTAGTTTGAAACCATTCTGCCTTGTCCTATCGCTATCTGCCCATGTAAAAAGTCGCTCTCCCTGTTTTTTTCTAAGCCCCCTTTAAGTACTGAAAGCCCCCAGTGAGATCTCTGTGGAGCCTTCTCCAGTGTTACTGTTGCATTGGGATTGCTTTATTATTGTTACAATATGTAACAGTAATAAAGTCTGTGTTGATACTTTTGGTTCACAAGGTCTTAGTCAGCTGAAGCAGGCTGGCATCTTGGGTAGATACTTACTGATGAAGTGTAAAACCCCAAGGAAGTACCCTCCTGGCTCTGTGGTTGATTTGTGGTGCCACAATATGAGATGGGTTATGAGGAAAGCGCAGAAGCCTGGCTATGCTCTTCTGTGCTCTCTCAGCATCCCTCAGTCCTTGGATTAGGAATGGTACAAGGTATGTTGTCCATGACTTACCCATCAGCTTTAGATATCTGAAAGGTATTTTCTTCTATCGTCAGAGAGAATGGAGGCCTTCTGCAGGTTTGGGGTTTTTTGGGGGGGCTGTCTTTACTCAATTTAATTTTCTTAACGGATATAATTCCTCATATTTATTTTTTTCTCTGCAGAAAATACCTCACAATATTATAGAACCAACAAAAAATAATATGGGATTAATACCTTGTGTTCGTAGCAGTGTGCTTTCAAGGACAGATGATGTATCATTTTATTTTAATGTATTCCTTCTACATAAAACTGTAATGAAATTTTATCCTAGTACCTTTTCTGGTGTGTATGATAAAATGTTAATGTCAGTCGCATAGCATGAACACAATGGTTTGGGGACAGAACTCAGGATGATTTGACAAAGTAGAGTACTATCCAGGACAAAAGAAAGATTGCTGAAATGACATGGCAGGTCCCTTGCATGACTTTCTAAGAATGAACTTGCCAGTGATAATGGCAGCATTTTGGGGATCTTTGTGAAAAGGTTGTTGGGGTTTTTTTAAGTATTTGTGGAGTGATGTCTTGAATTCAAGCCAGCTAGGCTGAATTTGTTCTTCATCCCAATACAAGTTTATTTGAATTATGTTTTTTACATTTCTATGTAAAATGTGTGTAAAATTTATTATTTTTTTCTATCAGAGGGTTAGCGAGATGCTTTATTTCAATTACCATTAATGAGCTGATGCTTAATATCTCTGTGTGTATTTAGTCTCATGACTCTGAATCTAATATAGGCTTTACATAGTCAGTGAAGCAGTGGAAACCAAAGGATAGCAGAATAAGTTCCAAGTCATAATGGCATTTAAGCATTGTGTAGTTTTTTTTCCCCATAAAACAGAAAGGAAGTTGAATTTTAGTTTGGCTTCCTCATGTTGATGTTTCTAATTTTCTGGAGAGATGCATATTTCACATTAATTTTTGTCTTATTTCTATTCTATATGTAGTTCGAGAGTTACAGACTTACAAAAAAGAATTCTGTTTCCTACAGCTGGCCTTGGCAGAATTATATGAAGATGAAGCTAAAAGGCAGTCATTGTGTTCTGACAAGCCAACAGCTACAAAGACCAGTAACCCAAAGGTATCACAGAGGTAAGACACGTTTTGTTTCTCAGAAATGTGTGGATAGGTGTTGCATTAGCTCACAAAACTTTGTCATTCTTGCTTGATCCCCTCCTTGTATAAAAAGCAATCTACCGCAAGTCATGATCAAAAATTGTGAGTCCCTGCAATAATGCATTGTCTGTCTTCTCAGAATGCTTTTTAAATTTATTTATTTAGGAGCCTTTGTACTAATTGGTATTCCAGGTATTCCAGCACTTCATATAAAATGTTATAAGCAAAATGCTGTATTGCTCTTTCTTTACACTGACAGAATTTGGAAAATTGCTGTATCAGAAAACTACTGCAGTTCTTTTCTTCTTCAAAATTCAGCACACCAGCAGCTTGTGTGAAACTTGGCAAGGGAGCTGCTTTCAGGGTTGTATTTATGTCAGTGTCTGATGAGACAAATAATGATTCTAAAAATTATTAGTAGGTCCTTAGTAGGCTCCTATTGGGGTGACAGAAATAAGTAGGGCTTCTTGATGAATTTGTCTGGGTTGGGCAGGTGGAAGGAAAGACACATATCTATATTTCAGTCCAGTTTTTGCTAACCTACAGTGTTTGCAGTTCACATAACATTTGAAGATTCAGTGTAGTCTTGGATTTTTTTTATAAAAGAATCTTTCCAGTTTTTAATTATTTTTTAAAAATAATTTAAAGAAGTCTTTATAACATTACTGACAGTGATGCCATGGCAAGTCTTGTATGTGGCTTGTTTTTCAGTCGCTGCTGCCAATATGGAGCTCTGTGTTTAAGGAGGTCAAGCAACAGAAAAGATCTTAGTAGTCACCAGTCATGCTTCAAGTGCACTGCAAATACAGATCTCTTCAGGAAGAGAGATTTTAGCAGAGTGTGAGACACTTGGAAGTGCGGGGGTTTTGAAGTTTTTTGTTTCTTTTGGTGAAACCACCTAAGCTGACTAACCAGCTATATAGAAAAAAAGTTTACAAATAAAGCAAACAGCTCCATTTACCAATACCTGTCATAAAGTTACAACTTCCTTCTCTCAGCCAAAGGAAAAGCTGCAATACCGTATCTCAAATACTTCAGTGTGATAGTTGGCAAATACTTGTTATTTGTTGGCATTCATTCTGAAATCTGTGTGAGAAAGAAGAGATGAATTAGTAGACTTCAGTTTGCTCTCAGATGAGCAGCACATTAATTGCATGGAAACAGTGCTGCTCTTCTATGCTAGCATAGAATAGTTCAGTTGGAATAGACCTATAGTGACCATCCAGTCCAACTGTTAATGCAAAATGACTCGGCCATACATGTGCCCTTTCCTGCTTATTCACTGAGAAGCATTCATGGCTGTGTACTTTGGCAAAAAAAACCCAAAACCAACCAAACCCAAAAAACCAACCGAAACCCCAAAAACCAGAAAACACAACTTGATATCCTAAGTTTTTGAAAAATAAGTAGCTTCAGAAGTTAGAGATGAAGTTTATGTGCCAGTCATCCTCAAATGTTTTTTTTTGATTCTTTTGGCAGTCTTAAACTGGATTCTCTTAAAAGGTTGAGAAAACCAGAGAGAAGCATGAGCGATGACAAAGAAAACCAAAGGTATTTTTAAAACAAAAAGGAAAAAATAATTTAACAATTGTGAAAGTAATTGGGGTTTGTGTCACATTCACACTTTGCTCTGTCCTGTTTTTTCAAAATGCATGTGAGCTAGGTCTGTCCTGCAAAGAGCTAGGGGAGTTATTAGAGTGTTAGCTGTACACTCTTGTTGTAAAATTATATTTAGTAGAATCTGGCTGATGTAGGACCTGTAGATGCCTTTACCTGTATTGTTGTAAAGGTTGTAACTTACACTTGTACTCAAAAGCTTTTCTGCCTTTCCCGAGTATCCTGAATTGTTCTGTGTATCTATTGCTCAAATATTTGAGTACTTCCTTTCTTTCTTGAATACAAATTCTGATAAGAATTCCTGTTTCATCTCCTTACCACTATTTTTCTTTTAAATGTGATAATTAAAGATTTTCCATATAAATGGTAGTTGGGGTAATAAATACAGATTTATGCACAAAGAAGACGTGTTACTCAGGGATTGACAATTATGTGGCATTATAAAACCAGTATGAATGTACAGTACCTTCATACCCAATACTGTGTTTTGGTAATTGTAAAATATGGTGGAATCAACACATTATAAAATCATTGGTCTTGGAGACAGTTTCACATGGATTAATTGATTTGCCTTACCCCAAGTGGTTAAGTGTGAAAGTTGAGGAAAGTAGAAAGCATTTATTAATTATTAACGCTTCCTGTAATCAAAGACAAAACACTCAGGTTTGACAGATTTTGATTTATATACAGATTTTTTTACAGCATCTATTTCATTGGTATTTAGAGATTATAGTGCCTTTCTCAAGATAATTCTCAAGGAGTATCTTGATTCTTATAATCAAACAGATACAGTTTTGAACAGAATTATTTGTAGTTCAACAGTTTGTCTTCAAGATCTAGTAATAGTGCTGTGGTGAAGAAAAAACCCACAAATTAGCTTTCACAACAGTTTCTGCAGGTTTTTAAATGCCTTGAAAGGTTAATTAAATTTATTAGAAAATTTCCTTTTCAGATATTGTCAGGAATGGAAGTATGCTAGAAGTTTGAATTAAAAAGTCAAATTGTAGCACTGTTCAGGTTTTCCAAGAATAGTTTTATACTTGTTTTGCTAAGGTGGTGTTAGCTGTGAATTTGTATTCTATCCAGTCCAGGCACAGTCCCATGCACAGGACACCCCAAAGGAAATCAGTCTTTCTGGGAATAGGTCACAGCCACATAAGATGCCCAGCTACATCAGGACTGTGTTCACTTAAAACTTACAGCTTTGCCCCCTAGTCTCTGGGATCTGTTCCAGAAGGCACCTTGGTTCTTTCTTAGTCAAATGTCTTTAGTGTAGTGCTGCTTGGATTGTTGAGAAGGTCAGAACGAAGTGAAACATTAATCAGAATGAAAAGGTTTTGTGCCAAATCTGTCTCTTTGTTAATTGATTTTTTTTTTTCATGATGGAAAGAGAAAAATTGTGCTTGTCATTTAAAGTATTGTTGCTTATGTGCATTACTATTCTAAAGATTTTATTCAGGTGACTCAGAATATAGAGGATTACAGACTTCTGGGGCTTCTAATAATCCAAGTAAAATTGTGGCTGAACTCTTCAAGGAAGCAAAAGAACATGGGGCTGTCCCATTAGATGAAGCCTCGAGAGCATCTGGTGATTTCAGTAAAGCTAAGGTAAAAGTTAAGAGATGTTTTGATCTCTCTTTACATTTGTGTCTCTGAAATTCATAAAACCACAGGAGAGCAAGTGCCTCTTTCTGTGATTTGTAAGTAGCAGATTTGCTCAACACAGATTTATATTGTCTGTGCTCAAATAGCTTGCTCTAGAAAATAAAGACAAAGAACCACACTATTTCAGAGGAAATAGTTAGAAATCATCATGAACTGGAATTATATGCTTTGTTTTCAATTACAGTTGATTAAATAAGAAACCAGACTAAATTTGCATCCCAAATCAGAATCTCTTACCTGTAGCATTGCTCCTAGAGAGTAGTGGTCAACAGTTAAGTGTCCATATGGAGGATGGTGACCAGGTATCTATAGAGGGACAAGTGCTGTTTAATGTCTTCATCAGTAACACAGACAGTGAGGTCGAGCACACCCTCAGCAAGTCTGCAGGTGGCACCAGGCTGAGTGTTGCAGTTGATGTGCCTGAGGTCTGGGATGCCATCCAGAGGGACCTGGACAAGCTGGAGAAGTGGGCTCATGGGAGCCTCATCAGGTCAGCAATGCCAGGTGCAAGGTCCTGCATCTGCATCAGGGAAACCTCCAGTGTCAACACAGGCTGGAGAATGAAGGGATTGAGAACAGCTCTGGAGGAGGACTTGGGGGTACTGGTGGATGAAAAGTTGGACGTGACCCAGTAATGTGTATTGACAGCCCAAGCATGTCCTGGGCTGCATCACAGGAAGTGTGGGCACCAGGATGAGGAAGGTGATTCTGCCCCTCTACTCTACTCTGGTGAGACCCCACTTGAAGTGCTTCATCCAGCTCTGGGGTCCACAGCACAAGAAGGGCATGGACCTGTTAGAGTGAGTCCAGAGGAAGGCCACAAAAACAATAAGAGGATGGAGCATCTCTCCTATGAGGAAAGGCTGAGAGAGTTGGGATTGTTCAACCTGGAGAAGACAAGGGTCTGGGGAGACCTTACTGCTGCCTTCCAGTAGTTAAAGGGGGCCTATAAGAAAGATGGGGATAGACTTTTTAGCAGGTCCAGTTTTTGTAGGACAAGGGGTAAAGGTTTTAAACTAAAAGAGGGTACATAAAAGAGGATATAAGAGAGACTTTCTTTACCATGAGTGTGGTAAAACACTGGAACAGGTTGCTCAGGGAGGTGGTCGATGCCCCATTCCTGGAAACATTCAAGGTCAGGTGGGACCGGGCTCTGAGCAACATGATGAAGTTGAAGATGTCCCTTCTTGTCACAGGGGAGCAGTTGGTGACCTTTAAAGGTCTCTTCCAACCTGAAGTATTCTATGATTCTTATCTTTGAAAAAGTATACAGAACAGAAGCTGAAATGTGTCACACAAAGCTTGCTTAGCCTGATTATGGCTGCTAGATACAATTTTCCACTTAGAAAATACGTGTTAGGACAGTACTTGCTTTTTATCGCAGAAGCAAGCTTGTCGATGGCTTTTTTTTTTTTCACCCAGGTAAGAATTTTAATAAACTGTTTCAGTCAGTTGTTTTATAAGCTTTTCTATGTATTTTTTTCAGTCATTTTCTGGTGGTGGATACCGATTGGGTGACTCATCACAAAAGCACTCTGAATACATATATGGAGAAAATCAGGACGTAAGTAAAATTTATAGCAGAAAACAGAACCTCTAGCAGAGGCCTGCTTAATCATGTTTACTGTTTGAAATGCCAGTATTACTGTAACTATGTCTATGAGGAAAAAAATAATATCTAAATATTAGATACTTATTCAGTAGAAATTGTTGAAGTGTCCACAGAGAACAGATGTTCATTGGGTATCCTAAGGCCTCCATTATGGAATTGTCAAATGTAAATTATTTTAAAATTCTTAGCACACCTCCTTTTCAGTTGCTTTCCACCAGGTGTTGTCTTGGATTCTCTTAGCTATGCTAACATTTTAATCCTTTTGGGAATTGATTCTTCTTGAGGCTTGCAAAGCAGCCAGTCTCAGACTGGAGGGCATGGATGTATTCTAGGAAAGGTGAAGCAGCAGGTTAGAGGCCTTTCTTTCCTATCACTTAAAAACCAGGATGTGAAGGACAGGGTGGGGAGAAACAAAGTTCTCTGCACTTTGCTATTTTTGTGAATGGCTAAAGCAAATCTTCGGCTTGTCTAGAAACAATCCCAAGAAATTACTAAGGCCCAAAGGATGTGGTTTTGGCTAGGGGGTGCTGTCGTGCCACACAAGGAGCTGCGAACTTCAGTAGCAGCTTCTACTTCTACTCTTCAGTAATCCTTCTACTCTCCAAGTAGCAGCCTGCTGTACCCAGCCAGAATCTTGTTGCAGTGGACTTACCATAACTGGGAACAGAAATAGTTTTCTAAGGGAAGCCAGTTTTACTGGCTAGGGAAGTCTAGTTTTGCTGGATGGCAAAGCTCTTAGAAGGAAGAGAGGTTCAGGTTTTGAAGCTGAAAGGTCCTGGCTGGACCTTTCGTGTAGGATGTAGCAAAATAAGAAGGGAGCAAAGGAGGCTGGTTTCCAGGATTCTTAGCATTTGAACTTAATGGAGCTACTTTCAGCTTTGTTGGAGCTCAGCATGTAATAATTTGAGGAAAGTGTAGGTTTTGCTGTACCTGATGCATCAGCAGTAACTTGTAATTTTATGGGTTTATTTCTTAATTTATCAATAAAAATGTTTACTGCTTTTGCAAGTAATTAGAACACTGCGAAGATCACTACACCCTCACTATGTCATATTTTGTCATGGATAGCAGGTTAAGAGATTCTTTTTCCCGAGGTAGGGAAGTGGTCTAGAAGAAGATAGTAGTCTATAACTTGGGATTTTTCAAAAAGAATCTAACAGTGACAGTTACAGTGCAATGTATTGTTCTTATTTTGTCATTTGCCTTCTTGTTTGTGGTCTGGTACAAAATATGTTAAGTAGAGATCAAAACTTCTGTAACTAGTCTGTATGAAATTGTACTGCCTTATTTGTCTTTCTTCACTTTTTTATTTCACTGATTTTGCTTCGTAGGTTCAAATTTTGCTGAAACTGTGGAGGAATGGATTCAGTTTAGATGATGGAGAGTTGAGATCCTATTCAGATCCCACAAATGCCCAGTTTCTTGAGTCTGTTAAAAGAGGGTGAGTTAAAATGGCAACTTTTTTGCAGTATGTCTTTGAAGTGGAGTGAAGAAAAATGCGTTCTCCATACGCTTATTAAAAGCTCCAGACTTCTTCTTTGCCTGAACCCATAAAATATAGTCTGTATTTGTCACCGGATGCATGGGGCTCTTAAAAATTTGGAATACTTTGGTGCCTTTGAGGGTTTAACTCTGAATGGTACTTGTTACAACAGCTTTTGTATTCACATTTTTTCTTAGCTCATTCTGTGATTCAGCTGTCAGTATGTTCTAGGTTTTGACTGTCAGTTCACTAATTTTTTTTTTTCTTCTTTTAGGATGAAATAAATTCATAAAATAATTAAATGTGACTTTCAAAGTAAACATAATATTACTATTGACTCATACTGTGTGTGTACTTTTTGGATAATTTCTTTTTGCGGTCCAGAATGTGATTGGAAAATTTTTATTTTTGTAATTAAGGGAAATTCCTGTGGAACTGCAGCGACTCGTTCATGGTGGCCAGGTTAATTTGGATATGGAAGATCACCAAGAACAGGAATATGTGAAGCCCAGACTGCGATTCAAAGCTTTCAGTGGTGAAGGGCAAAAACTTGGAAGGTGAAAAAAGCTAGAATCTCTGTTCTGTGCTCTGTATTCATATGCTGTTTCATTCATGTGACTGAAAATTTCAGACTACTTTGTCATGGTTCCGTTAGTAACATCTGGTTGGTTTTTTTCCAATCCTATAGCCTTACACCTGAAATAGTCAGCACACCTTCTTCCCCAGAGGAGGAGGAGAAATCCATTCTTAATGCACCTGTTCTGATTGATGATTCCGTGCCAGCAACTAAAATTCAGATTAGATTAGCAGATGGAAGCCGATTAATACAAAGATTTAATCAAACACACAGGTAAATTGATTCTGCATCAACGCAGGTAACATTAACTATTTCAATAAGTTTGTGTTTTGTCATTAAATGAGTCTCAGCAAGACATCAAAAAGGGGGAAATACCAGCCTTGCTGAAATGTATAGTTCTGTGTCACTTTCATTACATGGATGTATGATAAACTGGCTGTCAAAAATTCTGTACTTGGAAACACAATATATTTGATAACTGCAACTTTTTTATAACCAATTATGTCCTTTGATTTTTTTAAGGACATAGTACAAGCTGTAACTGTTCCCAGGACAGCTGAAATCTACATAGCCCCACTATGTAGTCATCCCAGCCCTGGGCCCTCCTTGGAAGGACCAGGTGGATGACTTGGGAAACACTGTGAAAGCACTTTATTGCAAAGTCTGGAGTATAGTCTCAGTTGGAATATAGTCCACAGTATGGGCAGAGAAATCCTGTGGCCCATAATCAAGAATTCCAGCTTTCTACCTTGTTATACTCGAGGTTGTGACAAAACATGTCACAGATATAAGTGTAGACGGCAGCCCGTATGCAGAAGGGTATATAGACACTTTATGCTCGTTTGCAATTCCAGCATGTGGGTTGGACATAATAGTGAGAACCTACTTTTGTTTGGTTTTGGATGGTCATCTCCTAAGAACTGGCAGTGTGTGAACCTGATGGGGGTTTTAGATTTGTTAGTAGCTTTGCTGATTAGAGCTTGCCACAAATTTTATTGACACTGTTGGGGCAGTGCCACAAATGGTGTTGGCCAACCCCATTTATTTGCCTAGGAGGTTGTGTTAGTGCAAGGTTCTGCAAAGCTCCGCTCTCCACTGTGTGGCTGAGAGAACTTTGGGCAGAGGGCAGAGATTTGGGCAGCAGTTCCACCCATGCTTAAACAGTGTTAAAGTCAGCCTTGATTTGAAATCTCTACAATTGTGTTAGAACATGGCTGCAACTTGAATCCTGATTTGGAGATGCTGTTAGCATGGACCCAATTCCATGTTAATATTGTTACATGGAGAGCTCATCTGTTTCCTTTTTTTCCTCCTGGCTCAGAATAAGGACAATGTGTAGCTTTCTTTACCTGACAGTATACACAGACCACAATGAGGAAATTTTAGGTGAGATGCCAGTAGGGAGGTAGATACAGCAATATTTTTTGATACTTTAGACCTGATAATATATCCTAAAAGTACAGGCCCAGATCCTTTCTTCACAGTACCTGCTGGAGAAGTGACTGAGACAAACCATGCAGCTTATTGAGAGCCTCTGTAGCTGAGTTGTATGTTCTTCTGTCTGCCTTTGGGTAGAAGTGGTAAACTTGCCAGTAACATCTGTAACAACCAAGGTTGTGTTGACATGAGCTTATTTTAATCATTATTGACTTTTTTTTGACTGTGAATCTTTATGGTTGTCTTTGACATTTCTATGATCAAAATCAGCTGCTGAAGTGCATTACTTATGTCATAGGCTTTGAAGACTGGTAGAAAGCTGAAATCCCTGCTTATTTGGCTGCAGTATATTTGCCAACTTAATTAATTACAAAACATCGTCACAGATTTATTCTCAGCTTAGTGTCTTAATAGAAAAACCTCAAATTTCAGGATTTTATTTTATTTAGATACTTAGTATCTAAAGTACTTTTTTTTTAATCCATGTCTTATAAAATTAAATTATTCTTGTTGATGTGATTGTTTTATTAACTGTTGTTCAGAAGTTCACTGCCAAGTGAAAGTAGGGGAAACCTCTTACTTTTGAAGTGCATAAGTAATTCCCCTCTGCTTTCTCTTCACTGTGACCATATATTTTAAGATTTTCTCTTCCATTAATAATTTCACCTTTTTGGAATATACTAATTAATGAAACTTTTGACAGTGATGTTGAAATTACTTGACTTCCTGTGTTAGGTATCAGTTTGCAATATATTCCCATGTTACAAATTTTATTTCTGTTATTTGAGAAAACAAGCAGCATTCACTATAATTTTTCAGGGGTTTTTTTATGCAAGAATCAAAAAATTGTAGGCTACAATCATTAGTTATCTGTATCAAAGAGTAATGTGAAATCTAGAACTTAGTGGTTTAGTCTGCTTGATGGTTTTGAGTTCTCTGATCATCTTAATGTTCAGAGATATATGTCAGATGGAATCATACAGAGTTTTCATATCCATATCCTTTTCACAGGATTAAGCATATTCGAGATTTCATTATCCAGTCCCGTCCAGCTTTTGCAACAACGGATTTTGTTCTTGTGACTACCTTTCCAAATAAAGAGCTAACAGATGAAAGCCTGACACTACAAGAAGCAGATATACTTAACACTGTGATTCTTCAGCAATTAAAGTAATCGTATGGTTGTTGTACAGTATAGGCACCCTGCTGTACTATCATACAATATGTTTCCAAAAGATGAAAGAAAGGAGGTATCAGTGTCTTTTTATTTCCTCATTTCCAGGGATCATATTTTTGGATTTCATGTCTTCCAGCTATAACATATCTAACTTTTTTATTTTGATTTCTCAACATTATTCAACCTTTTTTCAATGTTAAAATTAAGCTTCTGTATGTTAGTATGTTTCAAACCACATCTTATACTAAATGTGAAATGAGATAGGACTTTGTGACTCGTTGTTTTGAGCGGGGTGGGGAAAGGAGCATTTTCTGAAGGGGACCGTATCTTTCATACAGTTGGTAAGATTTGCACTATGGAAATGTTCTATGCTGCATTGACAAACAGCCATTTGAAAACTTAGACTGTAGGTTATGTTTACCTTGCAAACTGTATTAATATTAAGATGTTCTTTTTAATAGGTTTACAGATAATTAATGCCCTAATATAATTTTTGTACATTCTATTTGTAGTGTTTCATGGTGCAGTATAATATTTATATTCTAGTTTTTATGTCATTTTCCTTGTATTGTTGCTCGTATGAGTGAATCAGTTCAGGAGATGCAAACCTCAGCTGTTGCAGACTGTAATAGAATGTTCATATTTGTATTCTAGTTGTACTACTTGTGATGAAAATAAATATGAATTTTTTTCTTCTTGGAAGTTAGAGAAATGTGAGAGACCACTGTCATCTGGGGAAATTATGTGATTTAGAGGAGGCCTGTGGTCATTTTGAATCTGAATATGCAGTTGGACCCTGTGCAGCGACATGATTCTTTACACAGTTACTTACACAACCCCAAACAAAAATACACTGAGGTGCACAAACACAGAACTGGTCTACTTTTGTGCATGCAAGTGACAGCATAAATGTGTTAATTGGTCACGTATTTTTGACCTGAATTTCAGTTCTTTATATTTGGAATTTTGGCCAAAGGCATTTTGTAGTATTCAGTGGGGATTTGGTTGTGCAGCTTTCACTGTTCTTGTTTGGAAGCTGTATAACTAAACCCCTTAATCTTTGAAATTATATATTTTTTCAAATAACTTGCCCCAACACTGCAGTAAGCAGGTGGGAGTCTTATGCTGGGGGAAACTGGCTGCTGTGCTTTAGTAGTATGCAGTTTTTTAGTATTTTTGGATTTATATCAGATGAGTGGATCACACTGTGAAGGAGAGTAGATGGGCTGTATCTCTTGTACCAGTATATGTGTTAAAAATTGTTGTTTTCCATGATTATTTTGTTCTGAAAGTACCAGTACTTGTTTATTTATGTTAAGGTTATAATTGCTTAGTATGTTCTTACGTTTTTACCTCAAAGTAGATATTTGAGTAGATTTTAAACATGCAATTGTATTTGAAGTATTTTGTTTTGCATTCTGAATATCTGCATGATTTTAATCATAATTCATTTCATGTGCTAAGTAATTAAAGTTTTATGTTAAAGATTGCAGACAAGACTTCTTGTATTATTCCAAATTTATGTTGTGATAAAGGGGTGATTGTGTTGTGGTCCAAATATTTAAGGCTAAACAGAAAGGAATTGTCATGTACTATGCATATATTTTATATACTATATACTAACAATTCTCTGTATAAATGCGAGGCCAAAGTTTGTGATACCAGTTTTGGGCATTCTGTGGTTTGGGCATATTTCAGCTCAGAATATAGGTAAAGTTACATTGCTTATTACTTTTGAAGACCATTATTGATTAACCAGTGATGTATGAAGGAAAGGGGTTCACGAAATTGTTTTTTCCCTCTTATGCCAAAACCTACAACTACGTATTATCACACTCTCTTTGTTTCAAATATCTGTTAAATCTTAGTGTTTAATAGCAGCTGAGAGTAACTGGGGGTCCCAGAAGTTGACATTATTTTGTCAAGCACTAAGAAAATGTATCAATGCTCATGTTCAAAATATTTCATTGCTTCTCAGTACTTGAAGGCCTATGGAATCTTCCATCTCATGATTTTGTATCATAGCTTTTATTGCCATAAATTCTCACTCATTTAGCTAGCATCCTGGCATTTTTGGCACAAAACTGTTCTTTGAGTGCAGACCTATGTGGATATGCAGTTAAGACTGGCTGCAAGGGAGAAAGAACTTGGTAGAGGGTGGTGATCTTCCCTACAGTAAGTCTGGTAAGCTTGAGAGTTCCATTCAGTTTCCATTAAATACAGGTAATAATCCTACTGCTTGCTCTTGTAGGCAGCATATGAAAGGCTCAGACTTCACCTCTGCTTGACTTTCCTAGAGATCCTTTGTCACACAAGAGCCAAATAATCGAAACCTGAATGTTTTCTTTAAAGAAAACTCTGTAATCATTTATTCTGGATAAACACAACCTTGTTTGGTTTTGTTTCTTTTTTTTTTCTCAGCAGCACATTGAGATGTTTGTAAACATTCTGCTTTAATTAAACTACTGGACACACTTGTATAATTAGCATATATTAACAGTTATCTCATGCTGTACTTGCTCTTTGGTGAAAATCTGTCCAATATTAAATGAAGCAAGGAAGAGCACACAAGTACTCTGAGGTGCCATTTGCTAGCTCCCTGCTCAGTTGCTTGCACTAAGTTACAGCTCCCATGGTCTTTAAATGACCTTATTCTGTGCAGGGAGAAGAGACAGAG
This sequence comes from Struthidea cinerea, assembly GCA_013397865.1. Taxonomy (NCBI): domain Eukaryota; kingdom Metazoa; phylum Chordata; class Aves; order Passeriformes; family Corcoracidae; genus Struthidea; species Struthidea cinerea. The sequence continues at coordinate 322,816 of VZTI01000476.1, read as the reverse complement.
ATGCACCTTCCCCTTGCTCATACAATGCTGGCAGGCCTCAGTGTAGGCATGTGCTGCTTTCTGGGCAGGTGAGACAGTGAGCAGCGAGGGCCTGGGATAAATACTGAGTCAATGGCATGCCAAAAGAAGTAAGCTTGTGGTGTTTCTGTAGGATGGGTATAATTGGAACATGTTCCTGAAAAGATTAAAAATGGGACTAGTTCTATTAGCCTGGAAAACACTGGCCCTGGAATGGGGTTAGATGAAAACAGTGGAGCAGAACCATTTACATCCATTTGAGGTCTACAGAATTGACTTTGTGACTGGGAGATGATTTTTAATCCCAGTGTTTGTTATTAGTGAATTTAATCAAGTTTGAGTTTATGGTTCTGGCTGCTTCTTAAAGACCTCTCTTTTGAGAGAGCGTTTCCATTGAGTCTTTGGTCCTAAGTTAAATTTCTTGTCTTAAAATAGCTCAACAGGTAACTTACAAGGAAGAAAACAGGGATGAGGTGATTTAAAGTGGGCAGTTTCTTCACAGGGGGGAAAGTATTGGAGGACTGTTTGGTAGAGGAAAAGGATAACACAAATTAGAAGCTTATACAAAGCTGGAAATTCAGGTATTCTCAAAGGGAAATTCAAACACATTTTTCAATAGTTGAACTACTGGAATGAACCAACCTTGAAAATCAACTTCTATTTTTTTGTTCTTTTTGTTTGTTTGTTTTGTTTCTTGTTTGTTTAATTCTCATTGTTACGCTGGCATTCTGTAAGACTGGTTTTAATTAAACCAAATTTATTTGGGTTTGCTACTGAGACAAAGTAAAATAAGGTGGCTTAGTTTTTGAAAAGCAATTTGCTTTGCCTTTTTCTGGTCAAAATTAATAAATTCTGATATATGTTTCATATTCAAAGGGCTGGAGATGTTACATACATCACTGTACATCTTCACAATTTCCATTACAGGCCTTCCAAAAAAAGTCTGCTAAACATCAAAGAACTCAGGTTACAGACTAGAACTCAACTTCTTACACTTCTTAGTTGCAATTCTCCTTTAGTAATGGTCTTGTTCTGCCCATAATCGAACAGCTCCCTGGCAGCATATCTGATTGTTAAAGTAGAGAAACTGTGTTTAAAAACTTTTTCATTGAAAACTGAGAAATGGGGATGTTTCTTTTCCATTCACTGGGAGCTGTCTGCTCTGGAGTTAAATATATGATCTACAAGATATGTGATTTAGCTCTTTTTCTGGGATATGAGAAGGTAGACTTGTTATTCCACACTGCGTTAAGATAAACCAAGAGAGAAATACTTAACTGTGGAATTAAAAAAATCCTTCAGGGAATTATGCTGGAAGAGCTACTATTTTACTTTTATAAACCTTCTTCAGTCCAAATTAATTTGGTGAGCTCTTAGACCATTTAAATACTAACGAGCAAGAATCCACAAATGGGAATAACAGTGAGTTGTTTTTCTAGTATGATGTTTCTAGCTGAAGTTTGAATAGAAGGGGTTGTTTATGCAGGGCCGTGAAATTGGTATTTATTTCATGGAATTCTTAGAGTCTTACTAGGTGCTGATATAAGAATTTTGATTGTCTACTCTAGAAAAAGAAAAACCAAACCCATTTTACTACTAGGTGTTTACTACCTCTAACCTTAACACTACCAAATAATTGCACTTTGAGGACAAAATAAATTTTCTGATTTCCAAATGAAATTTTCATTTTCATGAACTTTTTTATGGCAATAGCTATCTACAGTGTTTTGCACCAACGGAAACCTCAGAACTTCAGTGCCTGTCTTATGTAAACCACAGACAAATGTTCTATTTCAGTGCAAAGAATTAATTTCTGTTTAACTTACAGCTGTTCCTAATCAAGTTACACTAAGACATCATTAATCAAATGTTCACAATGTAAATGTCTATATAGTCTTTCATGACAATTTAGTCCATTTTAAACTAGATTTTACCAACCAATACCTCAGCGTGTGTGTGAAAGTGTAAGTGCTAGGTTTTTTGAAAGTTCGCAGTTAATAGAGGAAAACAGATAACATATTTACTTCTATTTGCATCTGAATTCTTCTTCACTTAGCAAACTGATTCCTGGTATAAGAAGCTGAGAAATTTTCAATAGAGAAGACTTTGGCTCCAAATGCAGAAAAGTACTACCACTTTATGTCCATGAATGAGTACCTCAATACATGTCAATAGTAGTTTCCACTTTTTTATTTATCACTTTTTTTAGTATTGGTTCTCTTGTTTTGAAATTGTTTTCAAATGTGTGCTTTCACCTCTTTTAACTATAAAATTATACTCCTGCGTATTGTTATTAATGCAGGGCTTCTTCCCATAGCAGCCCTCAAATCCTGTAGTCTAAAAGGAATCGTTGAAAACAGAGGAGGGAGCATAAGTAGATATGCAAATGGTTATGTTAAAATGTTCTTTACTAAATTATTTGCTCCAGCTCTTACAGACTAATAAATTGTTTCATTTTCTAAGGACTGTTCATGAACACTGCATTTCATGGAAACAAACACAGACCTTAGACCCAGCTTGGTAACCTTTGTCACCACACAAAAAATTGTAAGCCAGGATTTGGTTGCTGAAAGGAGTGAGTGTTTCAGAGGAGAGATCAGACAATTAGACTTTTAAAAGATCTGCTTGGGGTTCAGATTCACTTTTTTCCCCTTTCTCTTAAATCCCAACACTGGAAAAGTTTGGATAAACCACACACACCCTGCCACCAAAGGACTCAATAATTTATAAGGCTGACTTGGCTAGTACTTTCTGTATTGCTGTTGTTGCAGAGCCTGGCCTTTGGAATACAGTTCTGCTGGGGTTTTGTGTGTTTACAATTGTACCTCATGGCCCAAGTTAAGAAAGAAGCTTAGGTCACACAGATAAGGATGTGTAGTAAGTCATAGTGGCAGCAAATAAATAAATGCGAGAAAACTAGAACCTTGAAAGGATTTTGGAAGAACTTTGATTCTTCATGTTTCTTCTCTAACCTGCACTGACCTCTTTCACACAGAGGTCATCGCTTATTTACTCATCTAAACATTATTTTATGTGTGTACAGAAAGTCCCTAAGTTCTGTCTTCCTAAGCAATTCCTACTGGCCTGCCTGTGGGAACCCATGAGAATAATGAACTTTATGTTCAATGCTTGCATCCTAGTTTTTTTTGTGGCTGGTTTCATGCCTCTCAGCATGTCTGCAGTACTGAAAAATACCGGCTGCCTGGTTGTAGTTGCAATCTTCAGGCCCTACTGCAATAAAACTTTGAAACAATAAAAAATCAGATTCATGGCTACGTTATTGTTCCCATCAATTCTATCTTCTACTGCTTTGCCTGATATCCAGTATCAGAACATGTCAACCTGGCAAGGTCTGTTTGCCTTCGTTGTCTCCGTGGGTGTTATTACCCAACCAACTGCGCAAGCAGAGAAGGTAGAGATGACCTGGAGTTAGTGATTTCCAAATGGCCTTTACTCATAGTCAAGGCCACCAACAAACACGCATTTAATTTTATGAATTTTCTTAGAAGTATAGCCTATCCCAGCTAGGAAAGTGCTGCTGGCTTTGTACAAGCACAGTAACTCCTTATTAAGTGCTGTTACAATAGTGAGATGTTAAGAAAGCTACATTTTGCTAATAGACTTGCTATGAGGATGATGAGAGGGATAGAGCGCCTCTCCTATGAGGAAAGACAGAGAGTTGGGATTGTTCAGCCTGGAAAAGAGAAGGCTTTGGGCTGACCTAATTGCAGCCTTCCAGTATCCCAGGGGAGCCTACAGGAACGATGGAGGGGGACTATTTATAAGAGTGTGTAGTGACAGGGTGAGGGGGAATGGCTTCAAACTGAAAGAAGATTTAGATTAGATGTTAGAAGAATTAGAGAATTGCCTGTGACAGAGGTGAGGCACTGGAACAGGTTTTCTAGAGAAGTTGTGGATGCCTCATCCCTGGCAGTGGTCAAGGCCACGTTGGATGGGGACTTCAGCAGTGTCCCATGGCAGGCAGTTTGGAATCTAGATGATTTTTAATCTCCCTTCTAACCCAAACCTTTCTATGATCCCATGGTACTCTTAGATGAACAAATCAGTCTCTTTCCTGTAGAGTAACAATGTGATAGTCAATAATATGGATTTTTGTAATATACTCAGTGAATTTAAGGTTCTGTGGCATTGTTATAGAAAGCTTGTCCACACTTATAAGGGCATTTAGTTCCTGCAACACAGGGTTAAAAACTAACTATACTCTTATACCCCATGACTATACTACTATAGTCATGGTCACAGCAAATGATTAGGGGGAGGTTTTTTCTCCTCTCTTTATCTTGTCATTCTGAGGAAGGAATAGATTATAATTCATATCACATTTTCTCCTAGAAAAGTTTCAGCAGATGTGACAATGAAAGACACTCCTTTTTTATTCCAGATGTCACAGCACCCACAGAGCTGTCAGTCTGCACTTCCCATGAAGGTGGCTGCCCATCTCTGATAAATGTCATTCCTTTTTTTCTCTTCTTGCCTTCTTAAACATCTGTCACTGAAACCGAGAGAGTCTTCTGACAACAAAGTTTCACTCTGTACTATCAGGATGTCACCTGTTACGTTGCATTTCATCAGTTTCATTTGGTTTTCTGCAGCTAATGCTTCTGCTTGAGTAATGAGTTTCTTGGGTGGCTGATCATATTAGTTTGTATTCCAAGAATTCACCTTCTTTCTGAGAGCCATATTTTTGTCCATAATTAAGAAATTATTTGGAAGACATATATTAGAAGAAAAAAACTCTTCCTCAACTCAATACTGAAAGAGTGTCACATTTCATGCAAACATCACTGATGGGCTCTGCTTTCTACACTCTGCACTTTTTTTCCTCCATAGCTAAGCTAAATTTTTCATATCAAAGATTTTGATTCTTTGACTTTTTTGACTAAGTGGACTATTACCATGTTTAACTTAAGTTCAGGGCACTTTGGCAGTATTGCTATCCTGGTTTTACCCCAGTAATGTGAATTTAGCTATCATTGCAGCTGATCTGTCAACGCGTGATACGCTAAAAACTGCAGATAGTGCAACCTATTTTGTGGGAGAACTTCCCCTTTCTATTGTTTTATTTTATTTTTTCTTGTTCCTCTGTGTTCTAAAGCAGAACAGATGGAATTGCTGTAGAAGTCAGCAGGAATTTGTTCTCATTCTGTGATCCAATGGGTTTTATAGATAAGGAAGTTAAAAGGCAAACAAAAAAAAAAAAAATCTTGAGCAGCAAGTGACTATTCTTATGATCTTCCTCTGAGCACTGCATCAGAGGTTAAACAAGGCCAAGTGCAGGGTCCTGCAACTGCATCAGGGCAACTCTGGATATCAACACAGGTTGGGGAATGAAGGGACTGGGGACAGCTCTGTGGGGAAGGACTTGCAGAGTGCTGGTGGATGAAAAGCTGGGCATGATCCAGCAATGTGCAATCACAGCCCAGAAAGCCAAACATGTCCTGGGCTGCATCAAAAGAAGAGGTGGTTCTGCCCCTCTGCTCTCATGAGACCTCACCTGAAGCGCTGTGTCCAGCTCTGGGGTCCTCAGCACAGTAATGAGGAATGAGTCTAAAGAAGGGCCACGGAAGTAAAGAGAGAGCTGGAGCGCCTCTCCTATGAAGGCAGTCTGAGAGAGTTGACGTTGTTCAGCCTGGAGAAGGGAAGGTTCCAGGGAAAACTTATTGCAGTCTTTCAGTACTTAAAGGGGGCCTGTAAGAAAGATGGGGACAGATTTTTGGCAGGGCCTGTTGCAATAGGGACAAGGGGTAAAGGTTTTACACTAAAAGACCAGACAGGAGATGAAGAAATTTTTTTATGGTAAAGGTGGTGAGACACCAGAACTGGATGCCCAGAGAGGTGGTGGATGCCCCATCCCTGGAAACATTCAAGGTCAGGTTGGACTGGGCTCTGATGTAGTTGAAAATGTCCCTGCTTGTTGCAGAGGGGGATCTGGCCTAGGTGACCTTCCAAAGGTTCCTTCCAACCCAAACTGCTCTATGAATCTATGAGTTGCCTGGCAGAGGAAAAACAGACAGATGTGATGCACATGTCAAATGAAAAGATGAAGGTTTGTGGACCTGTTGGGACCACTGTCACCAGTGACAACTCTTTGAAGAGGGATTTCTTTCCCCTTATATAACAAATGTTGGGAATAGATGTTAAAAAAGGGAATGACCCCAAAGACTAAAACATAATCTTTGCTCTTAGAATCATGACTTCATGAACTTTTTTAATATGACTTAGTTTTGTGTAGTATGCTAGTGAGATTGTAATTTAGGGTAGAATTCTTACCCAGAAGAATTTTCCAGTTTTCTTCTGGTTTCTTCAGAATTATTTCTTTGAATGATATTATTAATCAATGTATTTTCTTTCTGAGCTTTGGGGGGAAGAAATAACAATGGAAGTAGATTTGACACACATCTAAGAGCTGAGCAAGACAGGATTTTTTTTTTACCTTCTGTTACTAGAGACTGTTTCCTTTTGCTCTCTGCATAAGCAAGTAAATTAATAAAATTCTCATGCAGCAACAAATGTAAATGTGTAGAAGCTTATCAAAATAAATAGAAAAACAAAAATGCAGTATTATAAGATAGCAGTCTGTGACTTTGATTTGTGATTAGGAAAGGTCTTCTCTGTTATATTTTAAAGTAGACAACCAAGATGCAGCACTGCACCTGATTATTTATTGTAAATGGTTTGTGCAACGTGCATCTCACCAACTGCTTTGTGCCTTATGGCTGTGATAGTCATGAGACGCTGCATGCCAAAATTTAATGTCAGCAGACAGAAACATCTCTGTAGTTTGATGGATCTGTATTTGCACATACAGCAACAGATAGAAAATAATTTTTGGAATCTGCTCAGTTACATCTCTTCTGTTCATTCAAGTTAATAGAAATCTACAAAGTTACTTTCCTTGTGTAAATGTTATAGAGAATTTCAAGAGTAGTACACAATGGTTTCTTTTCCTGAGGTGAAAGTTTTAGATTAAGTTCCTACTGACAAGATGGGAAGCAAACCAGTGCTAAGTGTCTTGGGGAACTTTTACAGTGTTAGAACTCCAAAGAATTGGTCGGTAAATGTTTTCAAAAGTAAATACTGTATGAGTTCTGTGTAGATTTCACTACATGAGTGCCTGGTAGGAGAAAGTTAGCAGTTCTAAGGGTAAGATTGAAAAGAAGTTTTAGTTACTGGGGAAGTTATGGAAATAATTAATTCCAGAAAGAATTGGATGATAGTCATTAAGCAGATTTGACCTAAGTCAAATATGTCAGAGTTTTCAGCAAACGAAAACGTTGTGACAGACAGTATAGATCAAATTAAGTAAAATCATATGCTTTCCATCTTTTAATCTTTTAACTTGAAGTAACTTTGAAATGAAAACTTTTTAAATGGGAAGAAAACCAGGAATGTGTCATTTTGAATACAACGGAAGGAAAGAATTAATTTTCTTGTTTCCAATTGAAATTCAGATTTCAGGAAATACGAACCCTGTGTAGCTGGTTTGAGTGACTACAATTTGCATTTTTTTTTCACAGAAGTGTTGGCCAAAGTATTTTCCATATCTGTGCAATCTTGACTCCCTTGGTTTATGCAAAAATTACATTATACAATTCCTAAACCAAAAACACTCTCTCTCCAGGACTTACTTTCAGAGTGTTACCAAGAGCAAAAGTCTCCAGGGCAGTTTTATTATTTATATGCTTGATAGCTATTGTTCCTGTTGAAACAAAAATTTGTTTTTGAAAGCTGATGACCAAGACTGAATTCAGAGCTTACATTCCTTTGAGAATGGGATTCAGATCAAAGATTAGGGCACTTAAATGTTGGTATCTGTAGATGCTGAAAAGCTTTGGTAGAGAAATTTTTCAGCTTTCTGCAGCATTCTGTGAGAGCTCTGTGGTTCTCATGAAAGCTATGATAAACACTGCTACAGGTTTTTTGTAAACTGAGTTTTATCTGTGCACCTGGGATCTGTTTTTCAGAGTTGTTATGGTACACAGTGAAATAATATTTTGAAGTAGGTGTTGTGAGCTTTAGCCAATGGGACAGGGGGTGGCTGGTCCAAGATCCAATAACCTCCTGTCATCTTTGGGAAGCAAGTTATATAAACCAAATTATAATTAATTAAATAACTACTTTCTTCCTGATCTTGGTTTGTGTCGTTTCTCACCGTTCTCGGTACTTTACAGCGACAGGTATCTACCTGTGCTCACTTGCATATGAGCGAAATGCCAGCTCCCATTCTGTTCTGTGGAGGTTTAGGGCTTCATCAGGCAGCTACCCACAGTCAGATCCCAGGAGCTTTTCAGCCTCTGAAGACACCGTGAAGTTAAAAGACTTGACACCTGACTTTTGTGACTGTAAGTCTGTATGAAGGGAGTCTAGAGATGCATGGGTTACTACAGGGTATTTCAAATGTCTCTACTTCCTCTATGGGGACCAATGAGTCAAACCCCTTGTGAGTGCCATATTTCAGTTTAGAGATTTATTTGGTTTACCCTAAAGTAACCACACATACTTTGGCAGCTGCTGATGTTCAGCTGCCTGCATGTGCTGGCCAGATCTCCACTGGCTATATGAGTTTTGAAACTTAATTCATGTTTCTTAACCTGTGAACTGACTCTCACTTTGGCTGTCTGTCACTCTCAAAACAGGACATTAAACTCTTTTTAAATTTTTTTTCCTGTTGTCTTTGGTGGCACAACTTAATATCTTTCAGACTATAAGATATTTTCATTACATATGTGGCACCCATTATTTCCCTTTCTTTCTTGTATTCTTACCACATAATCTTTACAAAAATCTCTATTACACTGAAATTAGGAACTTGAAGTAAAGGATCTTAGGTTATGAAAAAAACCTGCCTCAGAAATATTAGACTTGTCCCCCAGATAAGCGTAAGAAGAAGTAAAAAATCTGTATTTCTTCAAGCATAAGAAGAAGTAATAAATCTGTATTTCTTCAGCTACCTCTTGCTATCCAGCATATTTTTGACAATACATAAATTGTAATAGTGGTTCTGTGGTGCTGGTGATGGTTGCACGTGTGTCTTATTTGGCAGGCTCCAGATACATTATACTCTGTATGGCTTCACTGGTAGTCCTCTGCACAAGGTTCAAGGCTGATTGATTGTACACTTTGATGTACTGATCTTTAGCAATAGTTGTAGTAGTGGAACACCTTAATAAGTGCTGTTCAAGGCCAGGTTCAAGGCTGGACATTATCACCTAATAACTTTGATCAGAGTGGTGGCAAATATTTGCATAGTGCATGCATGTGGATTCAGTGTGTTGTATTTTATTTACAGAGTAACTTTTTGGAATAGGGTCTGTCTGAGGTCTACTCTGGAAACTGAGATTCAGGGTTTCCACAGAACCATGCTCTTGAAGACCTCTTCTCCTCATCTTCTGACTCCATCCTATTGTATCTCCTCAGAGCCACCCTGTCATGCCCTCCCTTAACTTTTTGTTCCTTCCTAACCATTGTGACCTAATTCAAGGTTCTTTCTGTGTTGTTTGTGTTCTGTTCCTTTCTTGCTTCACAGCTTGCTGAATGCACGTTAAAAAATCACATTCTGGAGCACTGTTTTTAAGTGCTGTTCAGGCTCCCCAACAACTGAATTTATACCTGCTTCACTCAAGTGATGCTGCTTCCCAATGTCTTTAGTCGGGCTCAAGACTCAAGATCAGTACCCCATCCTCACCCTTGGTCACCCATCAGCAAACTCTGTCACTGTCCGTGTACTCCTTCAAATGTTGTCTTGCCTTCTGCACAACTGCTGATAAGATACAGCCTTCCCTAGCCATTCTCCTAACAAAACATCCACCCAAGTGTTTCCTCCTTGTGCTGCAGTATTTTTCCTCTCCTCTCCTCTCCTCTCCTCTCCTCTCCTCTCCTCTATCCATCTATTCATATATTTGCTGCAAAGGGCATTTATCTATTCTGTCAACCCTCCTCCCTTGCTACCTTGTCCTGCATTCTTTATAGTACCAAATACAAACTTTTCTCTTTTTTCTTCCAAGGAGGTTTGTACCTTAATCCTCACCTCTCTGTCATCTGGTTTTAACTGTCTAGTTCTCATGTTTTAGATCTGACCAGACCAAGATGCTTTGATGCCTGTGATAAACTTGATCTTAACTGACCTCTTGGCCTCTTCAGACCACTAGCTGATGTTCTGGCAATGCCATTGGCATGGCAATGCCTCATTGATTCCTTGCCCTCTTCTAGATGGATGGTTTCACCTTGTCTTTTCCTTGGATTGTGACATCCTTGGGAGAAGCATGGTGGTTTTGTTCTGTGTTTGTACAATTGTTATACCAAGTCCTTATCTGCGTGGAAATAATATCAGTAATAAATAATGATTGTAAAAACATTCTTAGCAGGCAAGGCTGAGGAATAAGCAAGTAATTTTTGCCACCAGTTAGCTCTAGAAACCACTCATGGGGCAAGATGGGGCTGGCCCTTCCTCTCTCACCTCTGCTCTGCCTGCCCCAGGAACTTCAGCAGGGAGCTGGGATCTTCCGAATTGCAGCCAGGCAACTCTCTTCTGGCACTGCAGTGCCTGCACTAGGAACCGCATCTGCAGATACCTCTGCAGTGTGGTGTATCTCTTATATCTGCATCCAGCACCCCTAGCCTCTGGCTATGGTTTCTGCAAATTCATGGGATTATTAAATCAACAGATTTCAGGGACAGTCCTCTGACTGTAGTCTCTTTACAGAAACAGGAGAATCTCTTCTAACGCCGGACATAGAACTTCAATGGACAACAGTTGTCTTGGTCTGTTTAATCAGGTTTGCTCTGTCTAAATAATACATGTAAGAAGCTGATGTACCAAGAGTATGAGGCACAGTGAACACAACTCGTGTAATTGCATCATTAATGGCTTCCCTTGTTGTTTTTAACATCAGCTTTTAATTCTCATAAGGATATTATTCCTTCTTTCAAGATCTTACATCTAAGAAATAAAATAGCCTTGAAATTGTCAATTCAATGTGGAGGATGTATTTTTAGAAAGCCTCCCCTTAACTATTTGCCTTTCCAAGGCTTTGCTTACTTGGGCAGAGCAGTTGAGCTGAAATGTTGCATAAAGCAGAAAAGTCTTTCCCTCAGCATAAGGAGCAATTATCATTAAAGAAGAGCAGAGCTGAGGTCACTGCAGGTCAGCAAGACCCAGTTCCCCTCTCTCCCACTGACGCAATCCTTTGGCCAATGTTCCTCACCCTGTGCTTCAAACCAGACATGCAAGATCGTGGCGGGGGGGAAACAGAGCTTTCGCAGACACGAAATATTGATGTCTGTCTCCAATTCCCTGGCAGGATCTGGCTTACCTTTAGAGTCCAGATGTCCATATGGAGCACGGGCTGAGATGAGATGGGGTCTGGCACTGTTCTCTCTACAAACCCAGTGAGAGGCGAGTCTGGCCCCAGCGCAGCGGGCAGAGGCACAGGCACATCCCGGGGGTGACAGCGGGGACTGACCCCGTGCTCCTGCCAGCCAGCACTCTGCACAGGGTGCTTACCTGAAGCTAACACGAGGGCGGAGGCCTCCCAAAGCCCTCCAGAACCCAACAGAAAACCAGCTGGTTTTTGAAACATGCTGAGCACCTCTGAGAGCAAGTCTGTTCCTTAGGAGCCTTGCACAAATCCCAAGGATCCCAAGGAAGCTCTGCTTGTTCTTGTCCTGGGTGGACCTCATTCCACACCTAGGGTGAAGTGACTTACAGCTTGACTTCTCCCAGCCTATGGTATTTAATGTTCTTCCTGTGGGTGTTTTTATGTCTCAAGTCTGCAAATACTGGGGGCCTTTTACAATCCTTTTCCAATTGACTGTTATACAAATGCTACTGAGAAATAATTACTGGGCCAGTCACACTGAAGAGTACTCAAAACAAGAGAGACTCAGTCAGCCAAGGTGTTTTAATCTTTCAAAATATCTATGGGATCCTGCTATCTGATGAGACAAATTTTAGAAATTACTGTAATCCTTAAAAAGATAATTGGAGCCCACAGGATCTTATTTATAGGTGAATTAAGTAAAATGAATTTTTCATTTGAAAAATCTATGGCTCTTTAGTGAATTGTTCTGAAGTGACCTCTCTCTCCTTTTATGACTCACGGGCCACTGCAGGTCATTCAATTTGAAGTGTGTCCCACAGAGTTGTCTGTCTTGGCAGAAAACCAAGTAAAGTCAACAAGAGTTAGCAAGCTGGGTATTTACACTGATAGCAGTCCATTTAATAGTATGTAACCTTTTTATTATTTAATTTTAAGGTTATTAGGAGGCAATCACTGCTTTTACCACCAAATCCCCTGTACGCAGCTAGACATAATTACGACCAAGCCTCCCCTGTATATTCTTTAACTGTGTGGACCTGGTGGTGTAAATGGGAGAAGATCATAGAACTATAGAACCATAGAGCCATAGAATAGTTTTGCTTGAAAGGGACATTTACAGGTCATCTAGTCCAATCCCCCGCAATGAGCAGGAGCATCAGAAGATCTTGGTCCTATCTTCAGCCTGTTGACATGCAGATGTAGTACTCTGTGCATTTCATAAAAGGCAAATACCTATTTATGCTGCCACAGCTTCCTGTTTAGACCACAACAATGAACAACTTGAAGCACGCTATCATCAGCTAAGCTCTAGTTTCACTAAAATGTATTTCATGCTCTCAGAAAAATTACCCCATGACTTCTCCTCTTTTTGCTTCCTCTTTTATTTCATCAGAAACTTGCATAAGAGGTCTCATAATAGAAATACCAGTTTATCCTGATATTCCTACAGCAAAATACAAAAACAATTGAAGAAGGGCTTGAATATCTATGTTCAAAACCACTATCGACAGGTTGAAGAGTGGCTGCTTGAACCTAGTGACAGCTCTGTTACAACAGCTGTGGCCAGCATGGTTTCAGAATTGTAAAACTGTCTTGTTTCTGACATGGTGTCTTGTTTCATTAGTAAGGTCACCATGTCACTTCCAAGATCTCCATGATCAGTAAAGATTTCTTTTATCCTGAAAAAACTGTAAAGCATTTTCACTGCCTAGGCAATCTGCTCACCCAAAAGGTCTCCTTCTGCTGGATTATGAGGCACATGGTCTCGCTCAGATGGCTGTCCCTTGTTCCTGTCCCCAAATCACTGTTCAGAGGCACCTGACTACAACAACACTCAGCTCATCTGGGTCCAAAAAAATCTGGGCATTTAAACTCCCTGGTGTGCCTAATCTGTGGTAAACTTATGTGTCCTTCAAGAGGTATCCCTCACTCTTACTCACCCTTTACAGGGCAACCACAAGCTTAGAGTTGTCCCCTGGGGTGAAGGAGAAATTGAACTCACTAACCTTCCTTTAGGGACTTCAATCTCATGTTGAAATTGAATCTCTTTTCAACTAAGAGAGCACTTTGGCTGTAGAGGCACAGGAAGTCACACAAACCATCCTGTTGAGCCTGTAACTTTTTTTTGGAGAAAACACGCTACAGATTCCCTGAGAAAAATACCTGAGCTGTCCTAATGGTTAGGGTGCCCACCTGGGGGCTGAGGTCATTGCTCCTCTTCGGACCATATCTCTTTATGCATTTTAAATAGTAAGTATATAACGGGAAATACTCACAGAGCCCGCAGTAGAGGCTGCCTGCTTCCTACCAGCCTGGATCTGCCCAATATATTTCTAATTGCTCTTATGGTCTTCAGTATTATTTTTCTGTTGTTCTCCTGTCTTAAGAAAAGTACTGCTTTTAGGAGAGGCAGCAAAAAGCATTGCCCCGTTATAACCTTGTGGTGTTTGTGACCCTGGCAAGGCAGATGAGTATTGATTGCTGAAGAATTTGATTACATTAGAAGAGGCATAGTGCCACAGACTTTGTACTCTTTTCTCCCCTCGCTTGCATCTGTGTAACCACCGTAACAGGGGTTTAACTGAGGATAGAAAATTATCAGCTACAGCAGTAAACCAAAATATTTGTATATAGCCCAATATAAAAAAAAAAAAAAGAAATCCATATCCAAACTATTCAAACTGTTCATCTGCATGTCTTTTGTCACAAAGTGGAAGCACACTTAGGGGCTTATGCTGGGTCTTTTTATCTGCATTACACGAGGTCAATATGAAAGAGTCCCCTGAAGGCTGTGTCATCCTCAGGATACAGGAGTCCAGAACTGAGCAGAAAGGGCTGATTGCCTCTGGTGTATACACTGAATATCAATCCACAGGTTATGTGGTCCAGCCATCCGTGGAGAACTGCTACCCCAGCAAGAGATGAGTGGCAGCAGGCTGGGTGGTGAGGACCATGGTCCCACAGGAGTTTGGGCAGGAGCACTTGAGCCACCCTTGCAGAACCCTGTCTGGTGACAGTGCTGGTTTCTGCCAATTTATCATGATTCTGCACTTTAGTCAGTAGCCTCTCCACAGTGTTCAGAACTTGACTTTAAACTCTGGGGTGAATCCTCTGATGTTTTTACCTTCCCCTGAGTTCTCTACTGTTGGCATTCCTTGGTGTGTGAGCCAGCTCAGGCAGGACACAGGAACTACCCCCATACCATGGCTGAAATGCAGAGAAAATTTAGTTTTGATAAGACTAAACCATGAATTTCCTAGCTTTTATGCTTCTGATTCTCTCCCTGATCCTACTGCTGGGGGAGGGAGTGACTGTTTGGTGCTTGGTTGCTGGCTGGTTTAAACTGTGAAGCCAGTGGGGGGAATCCCCAAAGCAGCACCCGGGCAGAGGCACACAAGCAGGGATGCAGGTGCCATGGAGCTCCGTGCGTGCTAGGGGATCACCAAACCTTCTCTCTCCCCCTGTATATCAGGGGTTCATGCAGGTGTAGTTTACCACCGTTTGATTGTTCCCACAGCAAGGCAGGAATCTCAGCCATGCTCAACAGGATGCCTCTAAATCTATCACCGGATTATGTTATCTAAACACGGGTGTTGTCCAGCATATGAGGCTAAACAATGACTGGTATGATGTATGTGGGTTTTGACATCCCATCTTGCAAGCCACTTGACCATGTTCACAATCCTCCTCACCAATCCTCCATTATTTTCCCACACTTGGGAAGCAAAAAGTCAGATCAGCTCGAGGAGCTACTGTGTACTTCAGTTTCTCATAGACCAAAGGAACTGACAAAGTCCCACCAAACCACAGTCGGAAAAGTCTGGAGCAGGCAGTTTGAAGGAGACAATGGGGTGTAAAAGAAGGCTTAATTTTTGAAGGAACCTAGAATTAGTTTAGCAGTTGTCTTATCTTTTTTCTGCTGCTGTAATGCCATGTTGAATTCCTTTTCATCAAGGAAGTGTATTTTGTTTAAAACATTGCAGAGCCTTGCTGTCCTCAAAAACTGTTGTGTCAAGCAAGATTTATTTAAGAAGGAAGGAGTAGATGCTCTAATGATAATAACATGTGCCGGCCACACGTAATTACAATCATGTTAGACTAGCATTCACTCTCCAAATCAGCTTACATTAAATATGCTATAATTTATATAAATCATACAAAATATAATTGACAGAAGTATGAAAACAAGCTGTATTGGATACTACCCTTACCAAGAGAACCAAAGTAGTAATTCAAACCCCCTTGTATTATATATAATAGCTTAATATTATACATAGTGCAAATGGCAACAAAACAGTGTTCTCTGTTCTCCTTTGAAAATGCAAAAAGATTAAATAAAATTACAAGGACAACACCAAGGTAATAAATAATCACACACTGCATAATCTTTTTATTAATGTTTGAATGTTTAGCACAGTGGATATTGAGAAGAAAAAAGAATAGATAATTTAAAGCAGTTCTAGAACTCAATTGAAATTTCCTTATTCAGAAAGAGCTCTATCAGTTAGGCTGGATATCTTGCCAGAATGTGAAATTTGAAAATATCTAGTAGTTCTGTATCTCATCTTCTGTCATGAGGCTTACTTTTGAGTCGAGGACAAAAAGTCAGACCATAAGTCCTTAGAAAAAAACAGGATAAAAAAAGTGTTTTAAGTCCATTTGTTCTTTTCATCATCAGGTGATAAGTAAGCTCTCTCTTTCAGTCTGAAGATGTTTCATTAAAAAATGGACTTTTGTGACATACATACATACATCTGTCATTTACAGCAGAAAAGGACAGGGATGTTAGAGAGAAGCAAATTATATTAACCCTGAAACAATTGTTCTTATGGACATGCCACATACTGCTACCCATGGTAACTTTAATGGAATTAGACTAGGAAGACCTAAGGAGGCTTATGGAAATACGGAGTTTAGGCAATGAGGCTAAAACCACCCAGAACCACTGGTGAATATGCGGTAGATATTTATTTATCTCCATATCGGTGTTTGAGCTGGCTAGTTTGAAACTGGTTTAGGTGGCTTTGGATGAGTGCATAAACCTTTGACAATGTTAAGACATTAAAACAACAAACAGTCTAGAGATGCATTTGGCTCAGCCAATATAATTTATTTTAATACAGTTAGCACTTTCTGAAAATAAGTATCTTAAAGTGAATATAATACAAGTTTTGCAGTTTCACTTGAACGTGAACATTTTCATAGTTTTTTTTCAAGTCTTCTAGTTTTTCATAAAACCATAAAGGTACTTCCCCAGAAAACTCTCCCCTCCCCACTGTGAATCTGCCTTTATACAACAAAAACTTATTTCACCTGTGGGGAGAACTATCGACCCCCGCCCCCCCAAACATTGCAGTTATAGAAAAGAATACTTTTTAACTGTAGTACAATTTTGAAATTAAGATGAATTAGCAGATGAAATTCTAACTGTGGGGAAGTATTTGCTGACAGAAAAAACCCCGCTGTTGTACGCACACAATTGAAAATCTTAACTTGCATTTCAAATTGGTTGGTAAAAAGGGAGACTTTTGCATCAAAACAGCGCATTAAACCCACTGCACACTGGTACCACACTGGTGAACATTTTTCATTAAAATGGTGAATTAGCATTTTCACATAGATTTTCCCCCAAGACTTGAAGCATTTCTTTTGCATATATACATAAAATGTATATAAAGTAAATGTCATACAGTGTATTTAGTACTGTTAGTATATACAGCGTATTTATGTACTACTAGTACATAGTGTATATGCATAGTACAAAACACGTATTCATAAGCATTTCAGCCTGTACCTGAAACCTATGTCATTGGATGGCTGCAAAACACCCAGTCCTGCACGGGATTGATCTAGAGAGGGACATTTCACATTACTGTCTACCAGCTCTATCTCAAAATAGGAAAGCATCAGAGCCAAAAATTGTTTAATCTCATGGACAGCAAATAACCTGCCCGGGCACTTTGCTATGCCTGTCCCAAAAGGCATGTAGTAATACTTCAGCTTCCGACCATTCCGGTAGAAATCAGTCCTTTCCTCTCCGTTCTCGTTCAGGAAGCGATCACATTTGAATGTCTGCAGTTAAACACACAAAAGAGCTCCTTGATATTTGAATACCTCCAAAAACCAGATAAAGCTGCTAAGACATGAAATGCAGGTTGGGAAAGAGATGCCTCTAGCAATAAGCATTGTACAATAGCACCAGGCCCCATGGTGCTGTTTTAGAAAGAGTGGCCTCTGAGAAGTTCTGTTATGTGGTACAGGATCCCAGGTTCTTTGCTGATAACTCGCCTTTTTTGTCCTGACCTCTAAAAATAAGCATTGTAACCTGCATCCTTGTTCATGCAGCAGCAGCAGAAGAATTGGAAATACTCTAATTCTGTGCCTTTGGAAAGCTATTATCCTTATCCTTCTTCAAAGACCACCATAATGGTGATCTTTCCCCACTGAGGAAGGCAGTAAGTAGAAGGCTGGCTGGGGCGGGTAGCACACCTTTTGGTCACACTAAAACATGTTTTGCAGAGAGTGTTTGCACTGACTTTATTCTTTTTCTTGCCTGTTATTACATCTTCACATGTAAGAATGGACTGTCTGGGGTACAACAGAAAACCAGCCATGGGGCACCCCTACAAAAGCTTCATCTAAAGGCCTGCTAACTTCTGCCAGAGCACCAAGTTTAATGCAATTTGAAAAAAATACTTACCAAGGGATCAGCATAGATTTCTGGATCAAAATGCAGCAGCTGAGGATAAAGAGCTACAATATCATCTTTGCGAATGTTGTAAGAGTCATTCTCTAAGTGCAAAGTGAAATCCTCCTTGGCCACTCGGAAAGTCATGGATGCACTTGAGAGCCTCATCGCCTCCTTGATGATGCTGTCTGTTGGGAGAGGACAAGGAATGATTGCCATGGAAACAGTATATTCACATCCTGGGGGCAGGTCATAGATGTTGAACTATTTCACAGCCATTATCAAACCCTGAATTTATTAGAAGAAAAATTTTAATATTAACTTTCTAAATGCCTAAGAAAGTATCTTTCTCATTTCTTTTTATCATTTCTATGCCTTCTACAGATACCACTGAGAACCTAATCTGCTTTCCCCTAGAAAAATCCTTATAGTTGATGAAACCAAATGTTCAAAAGTGAAACACATTGTCACTCTGAGATAAAGACCAAACCAGTGAAAACTGAAAATATAACAAGAAAAAGAAACAGTTCAGTGAGCAGATTTTTCAGAAGCTTTGAGTTTCTTTATAGAAACCCATACTCAGGAAAAAAGTTTCAATATAAGCTGACTTTTTTTTTTTAAAGTAACAGTAGTTAAAAGGCAACATTATCAAAACTCTCTGTAACTTCTGAAAAATGTGCTTATAATTTGAAAAAAATATTAAGAGGAAATAGTAGTAATGGTAGTAGAAAATATTGCTTCACATGATAAGAATTGGGATTTAAGTTTTGGCAATACCTTTTCATTTGGTGTAAAGACATAACCAAACAAAATATTGTTCAGAATTATCCATGAGTCTATGTTATGTAGCTGTATAGGATTATTGAGACATGCTGTTACCCATGAAAAAGTGCTGTTCATGTAAATTTTGATACTCTCAGTACCACCTGGGACATTGGGAAGCCTGGTTGTGTTGGTTATCGCAAAGTAACAGATAGTTTCCTGTTCTACTGTTTCTTTGCTAGTTCCATAGGAATTCCATAGTAAGTATTTATATGGTAATAAATAGAAGACCACGGAAATTGTAGCGTGATTTCTGCATAAAATAATCATACCTAGTATTGGCATATTATCCAGCTGTTTTCGGTTCAAGGAAATATGTTTGCCATCTAAGCTGATACCCTCTTCAGCACTTTCCAAAACATGTTGCACTTCTTTGGTAGCAGCTCTCATTGCTTCTGGATTCCTAAGATCAAAAGAGCAAAGGTATAACGTAATTGGAAATTTAAGAATTCTTTAAGAAGGGGTTTTGCTATTAAATTTTTTCCTGGCTAAAATCTGTATTGTTGGATGACAAGTACAACCTTCTAAAAAGAAAATAGTGCAGCAAAACGCTGCAGTTCCACTTTTTCATGTCTTGGCAAGGATATGATAACTTCAAAGGAAAAAAAAGGAAAGGAACCCCAAGTATTTGATTTTGTCTGCAATGACAAGTAGGACAGAGCTGATGTGCATAATTCAGGTAATAAACAGTACTGTCACTAAAAAGCAATGCCAAGAACAAGAAAAAACCCAGCCAGTTGTAGATTAGGAAATAGCCCTACTGCAGGCAGAAAGTTTAGGAACAGGATTATAGATCAGTTTTATAACATTTTTTATTCTGGCTGATGTGACAATATTCTGTCTAGCTGAAAAGAATCTTCCTAATACTAAGAGCCCACATAGTACCCTTCACTGTCTAGCCTTTCTTTCAGACACAGAATATATGAGCTATGGTGAAATATATAGAGACAATAAAAGAGGGCGCAATAGTGTCTTGATGAAGGCACAATCAGGGTGTTAAAAGACTCCAAGTCCAGAAAATCTAAAGCAAATGCATTCTTGGAGCAAAAAGTACTAAATAACCTCAAAAATTAGCATTGGCAAGTAGATATGATAAATAAAAGCATACGAATTTAGACACACACTTCAGTGCTAGTTATGCTGAGGCAGATAATCCACAAAGGCCCACTCTGAAATGGACATTTGATAGTATTATCTGAACTGTGCACTTGTCTCAAGAGTAACCAGCAGGTGCAGTCTACAGTAGAGCTTCTGTGGGATCTATCAACATATAAATTATTTTCTATTAAGTATCTGTGAAAACAACAATGAAGTTAAATCTCATTTTGCCTGCTCTAGTAAGATGGACTAAAAATGTCTAGTTATATTTGTAGCCTTTAATACAATTAATGTTTTGACTGCAACTAGCACTTTTAATGTCATATGGAGTTACTCCAAAGCTGTCTTGACAAAGTGTAGCATTGCCCAGGAGTGTTGTTTCTTAAAAAAAAAAAGCTTCCACAGAATTGCTCTGTGCTACCACTACTTGCTGTCAGACGAGTGAAGGGCTTTTCTTTGGAAGTCCAGAACAACACACCACTTCTGTTGCAAACAGTAAGTTTTTTTATCACTGGTATCAAGCAGTGGAATTGGCCTGTATTAATGAACTGGTTTCTGAAAGATGAACATTTTTCTTGTTTGGGAGCAAGAAGCATTGGGACTTACTTAAGAAGATAGAACAAGGTCCAAAAAGTGGCAGGAATGGTGTTAGCTTGAGAGGCCCAGAGCACTGCCACATGAGTCTTCGCTTTTTCCATGTCATCAAAGGTTGACAGGGTGTCATTCAGGAACATGCGGAGGGTGACAAGCTCAGAGAGGTTGTCCCTTTTCAGGAGGTTCTTGTGCAGGAGCGCCTCTCCCAACTTCTCACGTGCACTGTGGGCACTCTTGAAGAGGTGGATAGGCAGCCCTGCCACGAGGGCTGGGAAAATCTTATCGAATTCCTTGAAGTTTTCAAGGGCATTTAGGATATGAGCTCTCTCAGTTTCCTGCTTTGATGATAGGTTTTTGTCATTATTTGAATTAAATTCTTTACCAAAAAGTGTTAAAAAGCCAGACTCGAACATCACTTGGCAACAGAATGTATAAAGTCCTTCTGTCACCCAGGTATCAGACTGAAGCTTGGGTGATCTTGACTGCAGCATGACATACTGTAGGTTTTCCATCATTGCTTCAATGAGGGCATCTAGGGCATTGCCTTGAAGGGTTCTAATGAAAGTCTGATGAAAATTTTCAGTGGTGTTCCCCTCTGCTGGGTCAATGCTACCATGCCCAAAAGCCTGTCACAAAATAAATTTTATGCATGATAAGTAAGGACTTGATGCTAAAGTCTAACAGAAATGAAAGACAAAGTATAACTTCATAGCTTACTAGAGGGAAGAGTAATAATGTAATAAAATAATTTACAGTCTTAGAATAGCGTATAGTCTTAGAACAATCCAAATGACTGCAAATTTCTTTTCCATTAAGAAAGAGGAAAAAAAGACCACAATGTTTTAAACCAGTAAAAGTGCAGAAATGTGAAACCAATCCTATTTCAAAGGCATGGTTATGTTTACAGGGATTAACTGGGTATGTCAGCAGATACTTTGCACGTTAGATATTAAAACCAGCAGTACCTTGGCAGAAGTGGCAAAATGGAACTTTTTCCAGTCCAAGTGTTTTCCCTGGCGCATCAATGCATGGTAGGAAAAAGGGTCAGTGAGGAAATGAATGTATTTCCCTGCTACATGGCAAGTGAAGATGTGGCCATGCTTCTTCTGCTTTTCTTTGAGGAATTCAAGGGGGTTGGCACCAAACTGCAAGGCACAGCCCAGGTATGGAAGGAACCCATTTTCAAGTGGTGGCTCACCTTGTCGCCTACAAAACACAAACAGAAGCTGAATTTAAAATTATGTATAAAGATCTCTTGTCGAGGACTACCAGGTATGTAAAGTGCTGATGCTAGGCTTTGTGCAACTTGGAAAAAAATGAAAAAAAAATCCCAAATAAATAGTTTATTTACAAATAATTTTTCTCCCATTTAAGGGCTAAGCTATGAAAGAAAGAACAACTTTAACTATTAATAGACATAATAAAACACAGTTTGATTATGTCATCTTTCTTTTCCCTGGATCAGAAGTATATTTTTCACCTGTTCACATGCCAAATTATTGCCATTAGCTCACATGCAGTTATGAAATTGTCACATAAATAAATAATCCATGACACGAATATTGTCTGATACATTTTTGGGCAATTATATTCACAATTTCATTTGAATAGCAAGCACTTTTTAGTATAGAAAGGTTGTTATTATTTGCATATCCCAATAATGGACCAGATCTTTCTAAAAATATGGGAATTTTGCTATGACACTCAGTAAGCATAAGAGCTAGTTTTTCAGACAAAATGTCATCAAACACACACTTTAAATTAAACAGATACTTAAAGTGAAGCATATGCTTAAATTATTTTCTTTTTTGAGTAGAAAACAACTTTCCTGTATAAGGACATCATGACTGCTGAAATAACTTTCATATAATACTTAAGTTTTTCCAGTAAATGAAGTTAATTATTTTCACCTTTTTTAAATTAAACTTTTTAAAATAAAACATGAAAATGACTGCTGAAAATACAAAATTAGACTAGTTAAGCAAATTACTTGTTCCTTATGTAAATGTGTCAGTAGGATAAATGCTTTTAAGAAATATGTATTCAAAATAGCATGGTACATAAATATTACCTGTATTAAACTGTGTTACTAGATATAATATAAAAATGTTTGTGAATAGGTATTAAACTCTACTTACATGTAAGTATTAGCTGTGATTACAATACAGGTGAAACTCCAGCCCAGAACTTTAGGAAATCAGAACATACTTATTCATATTTTAATTACCTTGCTTGTGCATAGATTTGTATCTACAGCTACCTCTAGGCATCACTGCACTATCATTGCAAAGCTCATACACAGAAATTCGACGGGAATATAAATCTCTCAAAAGACCAAACTACAGCATTGTCTGTGCTATCCTGCATATGTCCATCTGACAGTCTTGAGACTACAGTTCTTTTAGTGATGTACACAGGATATTTGACACAAACAAAGGCTAGGCACACTGAGATGCAGTTACAATAGGTTCCTTACCTTCTCCTCCTCCCTAGAAGAAACCAAGACACACAACAAAGTATTACTGCTGCTCCCCAGAGCCAGGATGCTAGGAACATTTCTGGTAATGCCCAAAAGCTTCCAAGTGGAAAATGGGTAACTAGCAGGATGGCAGGAGAGGTGACTGAGAATGAAAGAGAAGACAGGTCACAATTTATATACAGTGGGTGCACCACTGTCTCTAATGGCACTGAGCCAACCTAGCAAGCTATTGATTAACCATTTCTGGAGAGAGCTTGTTCTCTCTCTGTTCTGGCACCTTTCTGCGGAGAGCTTTGCTGGACTGATGCAGACAGTTGCAGATCTGGCCTTGAGCTGATGTCACGTAGCAGTAGCAGTTCCAAAGTAACCAAACAGCTGTAATAGTTGATAATTTGAAGGTTAGTCAGGTGTATTTTGATGAATCCTGCAGATTTACCAATTGCAGTTTATAGTTCAAATTTAGCAATATATGAAATGGCTACTGACCAGTGTCCAGGAGATTCAGACTGTGCTAACCGGTGGCTGCAGTCTGTGCTGCCCTTCAGCTGCCAGCCTGTTGCCCCTCCCTTCTCCTTGTGGACTGTCCTGGCTCTGGTGTGCCACTGCAAGAGAGAGTGGCGGGGTTCAGCAGTTGGGCAAAGGGATGGCTGCGGAGGTGGACTTACTTCCTCTAACGACATTTGTCTGGAAGAAAGGGAAAAAATGGTCTTTCACAGAATCATAGAATGAATCATAGAACAAAGAGAAGAAAGCGGATCTAGACAACCACACTGGTTTGGGGTTTTTTCATTGTCCATGGATCACCTTTTATTTTCCCACTAAACCTTTTCTCCTTTCTGTTGTTGACTTGTGAGAATTCAAACTTTGGCTTGCTCCTAGACCTGGCATGAAGCCATCAAGGAGGCAGCTCAGGTATAGTGATGTTTCATTAGTCATCCAAGGCCTAATATGTTTCTAAGAGAGAAACTAAAGGGTTTTTCAGACTCACTTTTGTACCAGTTTTTGTGGTGTCCCTACAGCTGTGTGATAAAACAGTAAAGATTTGGACATCTTGTTGTTGCAATTGAACACTACACTGAAGGCATTAACATGCAAATCTGGCAGGTGGAAATATTGTCCTGGCTTCAAACCAGGGCAGGAAGTGAGGCATGGAGTAACTGTGCACATGCGATTACATTTGAGGCAATTTTTAAGCTACTATACTGAAGAAATAAACCCTATTTAGAGCATCAAGGTTTGCTCTTAGTCTAAAAAATCACTCCTTTTGCATGTCAGCTCCAGTCCTCTATCCCATTTTTATTTAAGCACAGGTCTTTCACTTATTTTCCCATAAAAACTTCTTTTTCATCAGCTGAATTTAGCTTGTTATTGCATAATTGCTTTATAAAAACCTTCCTTTCCCATTTCCTGCAGGTT
The DNA here is from genome assembly GCA_013397865.1 of Struthidea cinerea. NCBI lineage: Eukaryota > Metazoa > Chordata > Aves > Passeriformes > Corcoracidae > Struthidea > Struthidea cinerea. The sequence continues at coordinate 298,362 of VZTI01000476.1, read as the reverse complement.
CACATTATGGAAAATTCCAGTTCTGGGTGTCATCTTTGATTTCATCCTGTGACTTCTTCATCCTACATGAGAATAATAACTATGATATTGGTGTCTAATTCTTTTTGCATGTGTTGTCCAAACAACACTGAAAAAAAGTCAGAAGTTAGTGTCAGTTTTGTGTCCAACACACAGGAATAATATTTAACCAGCAACAGTTGCCTGTGTCTCAGCACCATATCTTGTGTTGCCCTGGCTACAGCTGCCAGTCACACTTGCCTTTTCCCTCCGTGCTTTGGGTTGCTGTGCTGCAATGTGATGATAACATCATTTATAAACGGCATCCTGCTGCCAGCAAACAGCGGCAGTAACTTCTCTAAAGCTGCCCACCTTCTTTCGCTTTCTGCTTTGTACATATATAATAGTACTAAAAGTATAGCCAGGTGTAGGCAGACCACAGTAGCTGCTTGACAACTTGCCTTAAATAATTGCTTTTTCTCTCAGGAAAGTCTTAAATAGGCCAATCTGCAGTCCCAAAGCCAGCCTGTACTAATACAGGATGCAGCCTGTGATTTATGTCCTTGTGATAAACACAAACAGGAGTCTTGCCTGCCACAGATGCTCCACCAAATTTAGCAGCTGATAAGTGAGAATCTCCTTCCATTTATATTAGTGGGCATTAGGCTTTCCTGATTTTTCAGCAGCACCAGTAGAGTGCCCTGATGTTCTGGGTGTGGTATTTCGGTGTTCTTCAGACAAACACACCATTTCCCACTGCCAAAATTCAGGCAGGTGCCACCAATCTGTACAGCAGGGACTGAAAGCACCATGTGGTCCCACTGATTGGCAGTTAAAGTACATTTTCTGCAGCACATTGTGTGTTGTGACACAGTGTGTGAGTTTGGCTGTCTTGACTCAGCCCAAGAGGGTGACCTACAAGAGTTATGGGTGCGATCAGAAAAACATACTGATTTGACTTTGTGAAGCAAACTCCTTGCGTAAATGGCAAGAAGAATATTAATGCAAAAAACTGACACAGCTTGGGCTTAAGACTCAACTCAGGCCAGTGACACCATCAGGAATAAAGCACTGCATATGTTTGAATGTATAAGCCTTTGTCACTGCAAGTTTGAACATGGGTGTTCATCAAGAACTCAGCAATGCAACATATAGTAGTTAGGAAATGCAAAACCTTTTAACAACAGTAATATGACCTTTTGGTTAAGCCCTAATGAACACTGAGCTAGAACCGGTTCAGAAAGAGCAGCTCAAGAGCACAGGGGTGCAGGCAAGAGGGCACGCTGACACTTCACCCAGAATGGCGCATTTAGCAGCCGCTTCCAGCCCGGCCTGGCTGCCCACACCAGATGCAAGGGCAGCCGTGTCCTCACGAGGTCTGCTCGTGTCTTCAGGGCCAGGAATTGTGTCGAGACTGATGTACAGTTACATTGCACCACTCTCCCCGAAAGGGCACCAGGACACTCTTCACCCAGACAACACACCCACTGCCTGTGGGCAGAGGCTGCCAGGAGTACTCGTATCTATCACCTCTGCTCCAGCCAGTGAAGTAAGTTGGGTTGTGGCCTCCATGGAACCAATACTCTTCCCATAAAACAAACAGGCCCAGCTCACTTCTGCGGTGATTCCTGAAGCCTAAGAGAAGCCTTAAGTCTTGCTTCCTCCTGCTGCTCCAAAACAACTCACTATCTAAACCCAAGCTTCATCTCATATGCTGTAGCTATATGGCTTTCATTAGTCACAACCCACACGTGGTATTTAAATTAATAGAAAATAATAGATAGACTAAGCTGAGGGGAATAATTTTTTTTCCAGGGTTACTGATGGCTTCATAACTTGGGAGCACCAATGCACAGAAGGGTGTGATGGACTTAGGAGAGGCTGCTGAGTACATTTGGCAGTAAATAGCAGATTTCCACACAGCTAACTATAAAACTTGTTTATTCACTGGAAGTAAGCAAGAGGTACACATTACAAAAAAAGGATTGACTTTTTTTTCTCATGCATGTGTTGTGAGAACTTGGTTATTTTCTTTTATCAGCAGATGAAAAACCCTGAAACCACATGAACCAAGAATTTTGCTCAGCAGTGGGAAGGCAGCTCTGCAGTTCACGGAACAGGAGCAGGTTGACATGCTACAGCCAGAAGGTGCAATTGCAGCCATGAAACACTTCTGCAGCTGTGAAACTTGTAAAGGAGATCTCAGAAAGGTGGAGCAATAGGAAAGGAAATCTTTAACAAGAAGTTGCTTGTAGCTCAGAACCTTTGCAGCCACAAAACAGCTAATAAGTAATTATATGTCACCACCTACTGGTAAACCTCCTCGTGTAGCACGTGTGTTGCGTTCCACAGCAGCCACTCAGCTCTGTGAGTTCAGATCTGTTTCTTGTTTCTAGGCAACAAAAACATTATTTCTTCCACGTGTCTATGTATTTTTCTTTGTATACCTTTTATGAAGATCTGGAGATACTCCGGGTAAGATCACTGAGGTTTCTGAGGGCCAAGCTGAAAACCTGGCTTTTCTGGCATCAATGAAAATGTTCAACAGAACAAGAATTAAGGCTTTGCTCCTGACCAGCCACAAGAAACATCTATTTGTAGAGAGGAATGATGGCTGTCATCACACAGGATCCTGTAGTTTGGGGACAGTCCAGAAATTGAAGGTCCTTGTGCAGCAGCAGCGTTGACTTGGCACAGCCATCATATGTCTGCAAACTGAAAGGCATCAGCAATGCCCCAGGCACAGGGAGGAGAACACTGGCTGCCGTGTCCCCTCACAACAACAGACCTGACACACCATGGCACAACATTGCCCAGCCTGCCTTCATAAACCAGCTGCTGTTACCAAGTGATCATGCCAGAAATGTAGTATCTTCCCCAGAGAGACTGTAATTCCAGAAATAATTCCAACAGATCCCTAGCTGGATTCCCCTTTTCCCTGGTTTTCCTGGTTCAACGGAATAGGTGGACGTCTTGTATACCTCAATTATAATAGAGTACCTAAAAGAATATGAGTGAAATTATATTAAAGATACTGTAAAGAATAACGTCATAGTTTAATTATTTAATGACTACAAAATCTAAAATAAATTAATGCTACTACAATATCACTCCACAGCTCTATTTTAACAACCGTCATGGCTGTTAAAAGGGCAGATTTTGCCTACATTATACTCTGCCTTCTGCAGAATTTGTGAGTCATCTGACTCCAGGAAAACAGTGTGCTCATATTTCCTCAAAAAAAATTAAAAATAAAATTTAAAAAAATAATAATCATCATCATCATTTTTTTTTCTGTAGATGGTATGTAGATTGTAGAGCTACAACTCTTTTGTAATATGATATCATTGTGATATATTTGACCCTGTAATATTTTTCATGGTGAAGCACTCTGCATAGACAATGCCTTGTGTTTAATTAGGATAATAAACATTGATGGGCTATAAAATTGGACAGGCTTGGGAACTGGGTTTATTTGCATCCTGTTTCAGGACAATTGCCCCTGAGCATTTAAATAATAGTTGGGACAGATATTTCCTCTAATGACCATGTTAATATTTCCATATTTATCTCAGAGTATCCTCTGAATGTGCTTATATATCAGATAATGAACTTGATTTACTTGCACCATATCAGTTCATTTTCTCTCTGGGATTTTCTTTGTTCTTTAGGAATGTCAATTGAAAGTCAGGTAACCTTCTCCTATCAGACCTGGGATTCACAATGCCACTATCCTCCCTTTAATATCAAGCATTAGAAACTAAATCTCAATCAGAAATACCATCCTTTACTTGAATGAAAATATTTTATTAATATGTGGTATTCCATCATGACCAGTTTCCTTAAAACTGTAGAAAAGGGAACTATTAAACCTATGATCAAAGTAACAATTGAGAATATGACGATTTATGAAAGTTACTTTTTTCTAAGTATTGCAGAAGAGAAACAGTGAAGAGAGGAATTATGAAAGTGGAGACAGAAGAGAACTGACATGGGAACCCAAGCAGGAAAAGGAAATGGCCGTAAAATAAACCATGAGGAGTTATTAACACTCACCCAGAGCAGCAAACTGCATCTTCTTAAAGCAACTTTTTCTTTTTTTTTAAACTCTGGAGTTGATTTCCATTGTATCATTTCACAACAAAACAGAAGCTTCTATATTATCCTTTTACACCTAAACACACAATTGCAGGTGCTCAAAACACTTAACAGGGAGAAATCAAATCTCAGATGTGATTACAAAAATGATGCAGCTCACTGCTACCAAATAATTATTTGAAGAAAGGTAGTTACGTAACAAGCCAGGAGAACATTGCTGCAATCCAATTGGCTGGGTGAACACGACCAGCTGTTCTGGGCTGCTCCAGCAGATGGAGCAGGGAATGTAACGGCACCTTCTGCCTCACTTTGCTTCCCCTTGCTTGTCTTCTGCTGATGACTTTCTTTCTTTCTTTCTTTCTTTCTTTCTTTCTTTCTTTCTTTCTTTCTTTCTTTCTTTCTTTCTTTCTTTCTTTCTTTCTCTCTTTCTTTCTCTCTTTCTTTCTCTCTTTCTTTCTCTCTTTCTCTCTTTCTCTCTTTCTCTCTTTCTCTCTTTCTCTCTTTCTCTCTTTCTCTCT
>VZTI01000476.1:180549-293312 GCA_013397865.1 Struthidea cinerea | reverse complement strand
CCTCCCTCCCTTTTAAAGAGGTGCACTGCCCTGTGGCTTATTAGTTGCTATTTTGCTATCAGCCTTCCAGTATATAAAGGGAGTTGACAAGAAACATGGAGAGGGACTTTTTGCAGAAACACATAGTGATCAGACAAGGGGTAATGGTTTTAAAATGAAAGAAGGTAGATTTAGATTAGAGATGAGGAAGAAATTCTTTACTGTGAGGATGATGAGGCACTGGCAGAGCTTGCCCAGAGAGGTTGTGGACTCTCCATGCCTGGAAGTATTCAAGACCAGGGTGGATGGGACTCTGAGTACCCAGTGGAAGGTGTTCCTGCCCCTGGCAGGGGGGTTGGAACTGGATGTTCTTCAAGGTTCATTTCCAATCCAAACCATTCTACGATTATATGATTCATTGCCTGAGTTAGGCATCCATTAATTGTAGCACTTACTTCATGTGCCCTCCTTCATCACACTCACAGTTCAGTCTACATCTGCATTTAGAAGCCACGGAGATTCAGTGACACCTGTACCTATTCTGTAAGAAGGGTGGCATCTTAAGAACCACTCTGTTGTTGACAGCTATTTCCATCTTCTCTGTGTTGTGAAGTGCTGGTATTGCTCTGGTTCTGCAGCCTGGATTTGGGCCACTTGGGCAAACCTCACATCAGGTTGCCATGGGGTTGGCTTTGCACTCCTTTGGTTCCTGATTACCTGTGCAAAGACAACCTCCATCACTCCAGTGTGAAAGGAAATTAAAAGGTCCACCACCTTATTGGCAAGACGACATTCTGGCTGGGAGCCAGCTTGGCATCTGTAGTCCCAGTGGGGACTTGTCTCTCGGCTATGGCCACTGCAGGTCTAAGGGGACACAGCAGCCAACAGTTGCTGGAAACCACCAGTGATGGTGATTTCAACAGCTATTAGGCCACTTTGGGATTGGAGAAGTCTCCAGAAGTTTGGGAAAAATGGAGAAGCTGGATTAACAATGCAGCTGGAAAGGATCCACAGCCTGAAAATGGGGGAGGTCATCAGCACAGCTTTCCTTGAACAGTCTTCTCTGGTTTCAAATCTTTTTACTTTTCTTTTGGATCTACACATGAACACAGGAATCATTCTATCATTGTCTGAGAGCATCCCTGGTGGCTTTATGCAAGCCTGTTGCCTAGGTATGGAAAACTTTGCCAAGAATGGTTGTATATAAATACGTTTTTTAATGGAGATCTAAGCTTCACTGGACTGTGCAAAATGCAAAGAAGTAGAAGTGTGGGGCACACAGTTATGCAACTGAGCCACATTTTACTCTTCCAAGGGAAAATACATGTCCTTCTACTACTACTTCTACTTCAAGATTTACTTGAAGATTTCTTTTTCCTTTATCTATATTCTACTTTTTATAATACAATATTTATTGGATTATACAAGCCAAGATTGAAGAATGACTACCTTTCTATATCGCAGCAGCAATCTGCCAGTCATCACTTCAGTTCTTTTCTGTGATACATTCCTCTTCATGATCATACTTCTATGAGAAAAAGCTTTCTTCATTTTTTTTTTTTTTTTTTTTTTTTTTTTTTTTTTTTGGAGAAAGGGAACTGTGGCAGTGAACAATGTCTTCATTGTGCAAAAGAAAGGCAAAATAAGGCATGGTGGTGTAACAGATATAATATGAAACCAACTTCAAAGTGTAAGGCTGTTCAACTGTCCAGATTAGATTAAAAAGAGATGAATATGGGACTAAATAAACTGTTCAAAGCACAGCCCACTGGTTTTACCTGTGAATCAGCCTTCTGGCTTGAGAAAATTGAATTGCAACTGAATGCAGATGGCTAATTTGAAAAAAAAAATATATCTCTATGCTCCTGTTTAACAAGTAATATTAATTGTCCACTACCAGAATTGCTGTAATATTGCATTGTACCTATTTTTTCTATATGTTTTTATAGTATTTTTGAGTTAAATAGGCAAAGATCAGAGATCTACCTCTTACAGCTTTGCTTTGCAGTTGAAAAGACAAACCACAGGTAGAAAGACAAAAATTAAAACAGAAAAATACAAAAAGAACATGTTAACATAGGAAGAAAAAACTGATGGAAGAGAGGTGACAGGTAGATGTTGCAGAGAACAGGAAGATAAAGACAAAACACAAGGTAAAAGACAGAAGCATTTAAGCAGCTGGTTAGTGTACAAATGGGGACAATTTATTGCTTTTTTAAAGAAACGAACAAACATTGGTGCTCCAGTGGTTATATAGCTCAAGACTGGTCTCATAAGCTAAACAGGTTTGGTGCGGTCAGAAATGCAGTGGCAGACTGCCAAAAACCACTCCTGGTGCTACGGGAAGCATCTGACTTGCTGAGTCAGCGTGGAGACAGCTCCTCAGAAAAGTAAGGGCACTGTGCCAACACCAACACATGCCTTTGGATGAGCCATCTCCTGACTGCTCACAGCAATTCAAGTTCCCATGACAGTCTCCCCCAAAATTTTTGGCTCGGTCTAAAGACTTCCAGTGGTGAGAGAAATAAAAGGGAAATTCTAATTGCAAGTGTTCAGCAGCGGTAATTTGTGACTGAGGAATGGTCTGGCATGGAGGGCAAGGAGGGGTTAAACTGGCTGGAAGCAGGAATGCCAGAGACAGAACAAACTCCTTCCAAGGAAGTGAAGTTTCCCTTGGTGATGAGATAAGAAACAGTCTCAGCTTTGTCTCGCAGCCATCCTGGAATAAGAGGGCTCAGGCATCCAAGCTCAGGAGCAAACTGTGGGCAGAAGAGCTGGGTGAGGGGTGGATCCACAGGCTGAGCTGTCCCATGCAAATACTCTTCGATTTGGTGATGTGTGCATAAGGAATCCGTTTGTGATGCATCTTTGCATCCCATGCAGAACCACATATTGTGATGGGACTCTGCCCAATGCATTGTTCATTAACTTCTTCTTTTTATATTTAAGCACAAGGGTGTGCTTAATTCACCTCGAGGGTACCATAAAAATTCTCCAACAGGTGCCACTAGCGAGCCTTGCTGGAGCAGCTGCTCTTGGCCTCAGCTCTCCTGTGCCTCTTCTGCCAGAGGTTGCAGCCCCAGTAGCCAGAGCAGACATAGAGAAGTGCCCTCCTCTGTCCCACAACCCACAACCCCATCCCAGAGGCTGATGTCTGCTTAAAGTTATCCTTGGTGGCATTTTAAGACAAAGAGCCAGGCTCCTACTGAGGCATCAAAGCTCATGATTCCTCATGCTGTACTTGCCACAAGCACTTGTGCCCAGGACAGGTTGAATGGGGCTTTGAGAAACCTGGTCTAGTGGAACTGTCCCTGCCTATGGCAGGAGTTTGGAATGGTATGATCTTTAAGGTCCCTTCCTACCCAAAGCCTTCTGTGATTCTATGATTCCATTATTTTGAGGGCAGAGTGGTCTGTCCTTTTGTCTGGCTTCATGCTTCATTTAGACCATGGAACATCACCTAAATTGGACCACAACCTTGGCCTGAAACAGAATGCATCTAACATGAATGTACAAAATGTTAATTTAGTGATCCCAGGAGAAAGGAAAAGACATTGAATCCCTGGGGAAACAGTTAAACAGAAAAAAATTACAGCTACTGTGAAATATATACCTTATTTCTACTATGCCTACCTAGTCTTCACAATATGAAAACAGAGAATATAGATTTTTAAACACTGAAACATGTTTTTCAGAGGCAGGAAATAACTGTTCAGGTTGTTTCAGTCCTTTCCAGCCAAGCCCCACTTGTGGATTAGGCACAGGAAGAACACAATCACTCCTCCTGCCTGCCGGTGTAGAGCTCCAATCCATCCTTTCCTTGGCTCTCTTTCTTGTCTCCTGTCTCCTAGGACTGGCTCATGAAGGCGCCTGTTGTTTGCTGGACCTCTTCTTCATCTGTTGCAAAGGCTGGAAGTTGTCTAATGAATGACATCTTATTGCTCACGCCCTGGACTGTCAGGCTGTGGAGCTGGATGCTGCTCTTGCCTGTGCCCCAGAGCTCTCCTGCAGTGACAAATAACTCCTCTCTCCAGGCTCTCCACAAGCAGTTCCTGTGTTTTGCTCACTTTCTGTTTGCCCCACAGAGGCTCTAGGTCTAATCTGCAGAAGTGTTGGGGTGCACGCAACCGTGAGTGAAGTCAGGAAGGTGGGACTCTAAAAAAATATCTCCTGTATTCCCACAAACATGAGACATGAGTTTGTAGAACTGAGGCTCAAAATAATGCATCATGAGCATATTCAACTTGAGTGCCTGAATTCTTTGTCTGTATCCCAGGAATTAGGAAAGAAAATAAATGAGCAACTGTTTGCGCAGCACTCAGACGTTAGAATGTTACTTAGAAAGGATGGTGACAACACTAGTATTTCCATCTTTAGAGTGGAGTTTGAATAGTAGACAGGAAATCGGGCATGAAACTGCCAACTGAACAGTGGAAAATCACTCACTGAGTGCCATCCCCCCTGTGGGCTGAGGAGGGCACAGTGAAAGTAATATGTTATAATGCCCTTAAAAGGCAAGATCAAAAGAATATGAACAGGGAATGAGGAACAAAGTGACCCAGCAGTTCCTAATGCTAAGTACTTTACTGGGGCAAAGCTCCTGAAATGTAATCTCTTCTGCATAACAGGGGTTTATGCTGAAATCCTTGTTTCCATACGGAAAGTACAAAAATTCTTGTACCTGAAGTCTAGAGGCACAGCTCAGTGAAAAGCAGCCCCAGTTATTTAAACTGGTTTGGGGCGAGTTTGTTCTAGAAATACAAACAACATGTCTGGACACTCCTTGCACCTGGCTTAGAGCAGGACACGTTAACTCCTTCATAACTACCCCGGGTATGGAACCACCTTAATACAATTATTCTGTTTCCAGTGCTAACAGGGTGCTATCTTGCACAATTTGTACATGTTTTGAGTGACCACTAATAATATCTCATTGTGGAATGGGTGGGGAACTTCCTTACAAACAAAAGTACAACCTGTTTTCAGCTTCAAAGGAGAAATGTGAATTTTTCAGTAATAATTATGTATTATTTTATTGAGATTTTTGCAACAGCTGAGACTGATACTGATCAGTAGGTGGTTTCTATTATTCTTTGAAAGTTGGCACTAGACCAGTAAAAAACCCACAGAGAATACACTGACAATGGAAAATTATCACACTCGCCCATGGGTATTCTAATTTCAACATGCAAAGTCTAACAACTTGGCCATTTTTTCTACTTCTTTCAAACAATAGATGCACATACCTCAGGAACTAATCTAGAGCCATTTATTTGGGCAATTCACCTCTGACTCCTTACAACTCCCCAGTCTCAGTGGAGTTCTTAGAAAGATATGGCCCGGCCCTTCTTCTGCACCCCTCCAAACTCCAGGGCACAGAAGTATCTGCCTTGTCCCAGGTGCTCAGTTCATGTCACAGAGTGACTGAGGCACGTACCACCCCCTTCCAAGATTTGGCTTCCCTGGGAAGGAAACAAAACGAGACCAGTAGCTGGAATTGTCTTTGGCCTGTGTATTTGAAGGATGAGGACCCTGAGACATGCCAAACTGCACTGGTTGCACAGATTAGACATACCCATTTTTCAGCAATTATCTTTCTGGTTTACTATGTTTTGTTCCTATATTTAAATGAACAATTTTGAGAAAGCTTTTCAGTACGAAATGCGTAATCTTTCCCTGTCCAATAGCTGTTCCTAAGCAAGAAGAAGAAGCAGCCTTATACAGTTCTTCAAAATCTTTACTGAAATCATGTTTCATGATATATTGGGAGATGAGGATGATAAGATTCGCTTTTGATACCAAGGTGGATGTCCCACAGGTGGACGTGGTGCCTGAGCTACTGCCCATAACCTGGACATCTGCTGGTTCTTAGATTACGTATCTGTAATAGCACACACAGGGTATGCCCAAAAAGTAACAGATTATATGGAACCAAGTGTTTGGGCTAGGACATCATCATAAAGAAAAAGGAATACCCATTACAGTTTTGTGGGTAAAATTGGGGAAGGTGCATTGACAGTGCAGGTCTGACGTCCACTGAAGAATGCTGCTCGCTGCATAACAGCAGGCTGTCTTGAAAGACCACAAAGAGATAAAGTAATGCAGAAAATAGCAAATAACAACCTAACTTTCTGGAGAGAAGAAAGGTCTTGGCAATGAGAGGGGTGTTCAACATCAAACCAAAAGAAAACACCACCCTTCAGCTGTCAGCACTGGCACCCCGCCGAATTGCACGACTTGGAAAACTGTCAACCACACACCTGCAATTTCCATGCTACATGAACACTACAGGGCTCTTCATTCTACAGGGTGGGTCCAGGGCTTCACTGCACCAAGCTCATTTCAGGATGAAGAGTTACACACTTGGTCTGAGCACACAGTTTTAAAACTTGCACTTATGTTAAAATCTCCTTTGGCTACATAGAAAATTTAGCACTTCTAAAGAAGTAATCATCTGTAATTATTAAACCAGAGCTAGGTTCCCTCCCTTCCTCCTGGCCCAGAAGACACGTAACACAGGATTTTTGTGAACTTATACCCTAAGCCCAAGATTTCACTTCATGTATATTTAATGACCCGTAGTTGCATGACTCAGTAGCCAGTGGTTCAGGTGGTAGCATGCAGGAAGGTTCCAGCCTGACTGATTGTTGGATGGAGAAACACGAGCCTCCTGAGCAGCCGGAAAGTTACCGTTTCTCTGTATTCAGCACTGCTGTGGCTGCTACCGCAGTCCCTGTGGGGCTCACCAAAGATGCTGGCAGATGGAGAGAATCAAGAACTGGAAAATATATTGCAACAAAATTCCTGTTTACCTTAACTAAGGTTGTGATTATGCAAACAACTCATATGATGAAACAGCCTGTCACTGCCAGAATGAAGCGGAACAACCTTCCCTCTCAATCCCATTTCTCCTTCCTCTTCCTTCTTTCTCCTGTTTCCAGCCACGCACTCCCTTGCTCTGGCTCATACTTGTGCTTGAGAGAGCCTTTTATTGCTAGTATGGCTCACTAACCAGCAGAACATTCATGCTTTTTGGTGGATTTGATTTCTACTGGGGCAATTATTTAAGCTTTCCCTCAGAAGAGCTTGACAGCTGCTGGGACTGGCTGAGGACAGCGGAAAGAGACTGTAGGTGGGAGCAGACCTCCTTCCTAGGTGCTGGAGGACTGCTAAACTCCTCTACTGAACACTCTGGATTCTTAGGTGAAGAGAAGCTCTAAGGCACTAAGCACATTTGATTATCTGTATGATGAACAAGATTAAACAACAGGCAAAGAATCGTAATGAAGAAGGAAAGACTGAAAATTGATGCTAGAGAAGTTCACACTCTAAATAAGGCAAATGGGGGTAATTATGGTAATTGACTTATGAAAACCTCTTTCCGAGCTTGTTCTGGGATTTCTCTGTTGCTGGTACACTTTACATCATGGTTTCTTCAGGGAAGCCTCTCCAGGATAAAAGCTCTGCTTCTGACTCCTGCCCGTGGGAGAAGGCTCTGGCAGGTGCTGGACCGTGGGACAGGTGATGTGGTCACTCCGGCTCTGATGTGTCACAGCTCACCCATCCACGGCAGACACGCAAAACAAGGCAGACACGGGGCTGTTAGTGGAGCGCACTTTATTACAGTGGGGGGGGAGGGGGGAAGTAGGAAAATGAGCAGAAAATCGTACTTTTTCCTCCATGAAGATGCAGCTGTCAACCAATTAAAGCAAGCGAATGAGTCTAAGGCGCTACAAAAACAAGGAAATCTCAGGGGGAGTCTCAGAGGGGACCTCGCCAATCTCTACAGCTCCTCGACAGGAGGTTGTGGTGAGGTTGGGGGCCGGTCTCTTCTGCCGCACCTGCAGTGAGGGGACCAGAGGAAATGGCCTTAAGCTGAAACAGGGTTACTCAGATTAGATATTAGATGTAAGTTTTTCACTGTTAGAGTGGTCAGGCACCGGAATAAGTTGCCCAGGGAGGTGATGGAGTCACCATCCCTGGAGGAGTTAAGAGGCGTCTGGATCTGGCGCTGGGTGATGCCTTTCAGTGGTTACAGCGGTAGTGCCAGGTGGACGGTTGGACTGGACGATGTTGACGGTCTCTTCCCACCTTGATGATTCCACGATTCTACGTGAAACAAGCAGCCAGAGGGGAGCGAGGCCACAACCACCCCGTTCGTTCCCCTCCGTCCCACAGCCGCCAGCGGCTAAACCCGGCCCCGGCCCCTTCCCCGCGGCCCCCGGAGCATGCGCGGGGCCGGGCCAGTTCCGCCACCGCCCCCGCCCCACTCGTAGCGGCGCTGCCGGGATCCTGGGGAGTCGCTGCTGCCGCCCCTCTCCGTACTGCGGGCCCCGACGGACGGCAACCGACAACCCCCTGGGCCGGAGGTAAGTGAGGGGCCGGCGGGCAGGGTCCCCTCCCCGCGGCCCTTTGTGCGGTCCTCGGGGGTGGGCGGGGGGCTGCGGGCCTCGCATGGCGGAGCGGGGAGGGGGCGGCCGGCGCCGAGGCGGCCCCGCTGTGCCGCTTGCGAGGGCGGTGTCGGTCCCCGCTCCAGCCGCGGAGCCGTGTCGCGCTCCTGCGGTGCCGCCGCTCCCCGCAGCCGGCCACGGGGAAGGCTTCAGCCGGGCTCGGGGCGCTGCCGGCCCGAGGGGCTCCTCCGCCCGCGGACAGGGAAAGCAGCGAGTGGATAAGGCCCTGGGTGACTGACTGTGTCCGGCCCTCGGGTGTGGGAGCGTCTTCTGGCCTCCCGTTGCGGCTCCGCGGCCGCTGCGCGGGGGAGGCTCGGACATTTGTGTTAAACTTCTCTTGAGACGGGCTGAAAGGTGCTGCAGCAGTGGAGCGATAGGACGGGCCTTTTCAGGCAGGCGAGCCCTGCTTCAGGTCTGAAATGGAGGCAGCAGGTTTCGGAACTGAGAGGATAATAAGGACAATTGCTCCCAGGCTAATTAGATATGTATCAGAAGGGAAATACTGCGTTGTTAGTGGAGATCGCGTCTTGCGAAACCGTTCCTTGGTTCGTGATGTCTCCGCCTGACCTTCGGGAGGTGTTGTCCTGCATCTGCTTTAAAGATGAACTTCGGGGTTCCTAAGCTTCTAATTTCCGGAAGTGGGAACCAGTATTCCGGTATAGGTGCCAACGTTATGGCCTGCTGTAATTTTTCCACGGGCCACAGGAGGAAGACGTACGGGGTGGCGCTTTTTGTTTTGTTTTTTTTTTTCCCCTCCCGCAGTTTTGGCTGCTGGTGCTTTCAAAGACAGCAGTCACTACGGGCTGCCAGACTGGGGTTTAGCAGGATCATCCTATGTTGTGTTCATGCTTTCCGACCTGGAGAACGCGTCGGGAAGCCCGTCTCCTCCGAGGCACGCCCCCGAAAGCAGTTCGGGTTCACTCCCACCTCAAGACTTCCTGCTGGCAGGCTCAGGGAGTCACGAGTGACGCCTTTCATAGTTCTCCGATCGGTGGCCCGGCGCTTCCCTTTGGCAAACAGCATCTGCCTAGTGGGACGTGCTGGCACTGGCGGTCAGACTTTCCAGCCAAGTGTACTGTAGAGGGGCGAGAAGTCTTTACTGCCAGGTTTTGAGTGGTTGCCAGCTGAGTTACAGCTCCTGCCCCATGCTCTTTCTTTGGTTTTCCCTTCTGCTTTCCTAAACACTTGGTCTCCTCACAGTACATGGAAGTATGGAAATGGTTGGGGAAGGTGATTCTGATATTGGTGTAGATTTTTGAGAGAGGAGGTTGTAGCGACTCACATTTTTTGGTATCCGCTCCCCAGTGCCTAAAGCCATTACAGCACCAGCTGATATTCACGTTTGTACTGTGAATAACATTGCACAGAAGTTGTGAACAAGTTCTTCCTGCAATTGCTGATGGTCCCTGACAGTGGCAAGTGTTACTGAAAAATCTACTTTTTAACTACTTTTAATACAGTATTCTTGGGGCTCTCGCATTATCTTTGTTGGGTATTTGTGTTACAACTGCCTTTGCAGAAACTGAAAATACCATATGCAAAGTTATGATCTCACTGGATGCAGTTACAGTGGTGGCTGTTATTCTGGCTATTTAGTTGGAAAACCAAAACCAGGAACTGGTGAATTTATGATGAGGGAGCCAGCCCAGCAGATCCTTGGTGACAAGCACTTGGGTTTGTTAACCCTCGGCTGGGGGAGGGGAGGCTGAGGGGGTTGTCAAGGGGCAGGATAAACTTCTGGGGTGTTGCCTTACACAATCTGAGAACTAGTATATGTTCAGCTTTGCTGATGCTTTTCTACAGAAAGCACTGTGCTCCTCTTTATAAACAAGCAGAAGGTTGAGGTTGCTGGTCTGTGACAAACGTAACCAAGTAATTGCGTGCAGAGACTGGTCTGGGGAGGAGAAATAAGGGTGGCCAGGGTGTACCATGGAAGTTGGTCACTGGGACAGGGGACCCGGCATTCTCTGGGCTGTGCTCTGCGGATGCCAGAGATCACCACCTGCAAAGTGTTGCTGTTGTGTCCCTCGTTGCCCTGCCATGGGGTGACTCCTTTGGGAACACACTGTCCTTGGCTTGCCCTCTTTTTCTGCCTGCTGCCAGGGGTGTGCTGATTTTGAACATGTGCCAGTGCTTGGGCCAGCACCTGAATCTACCAGGGCAGCTGTAGCACAGAAGGAGATGCTGAGTCCGATGGTGTTGTGTGAGCAGCAGAATGGAGCATCCAGGAATCGCTTACCCGACCAAGGGCTTTGGCTTATGTTCGCTGTTACCCATTTTGGATGAGCAAAAGCATTTCACTGTTTCAGGTCAATGCTAGATTAAAACAGAACTTCAAACTGGCCTTAAATGTGTTTTATTTATAGTTTCCAGGCTTTAACTATGTTTAGTAGAATTGCAACAATTAATCAAAAAAGTCAGTAGCAATTAATTATTGTAGTAGAACAGGCCACGTGCTTACAGTTTAGATCTCTGTCACATTTGGGGCACGCTTTTTTTAAGTTTTAATTGCAGTTTGGCATGATACTGGAGCTGTTGGGCACTGCTGAACAAGCATAAAAGCTGTTGATGAACTTAGCGTAACATGAAGAGATGTCTATTGTGTTACTGCAGTATCACATTAGGCATCTGTGTGTGCGGTGTTCATTTAGAAACTAACTTCATATCTGTACTTAAAGAAGCAATAGCTCAAGGATTTATGCAGTGGTCACTTTTAGTCTGAAATTTTTGCTGAATTGCTACATTAATAAGAACCTCTTTTCTTTGGATGAGAAAGTGAATCCCCAAACCAAAAACTTTTAATAAAGCTTCTGTATTAACTGTGTTCTTAGTGCCTTCTGTAACTTGCAAAACTGTATCACATTTTGTTATCTTCTGTTTCTGTCCCTCCCCATCCCTCTCCCTAAAATGTTCTGATATACTGATGTGGAATGTTTTATAGTGGGTTTCAAAAGTTCAGCTGATCTCAGTGAGAGTGTGAGTGAAGGAGCTCTGGAAAAATGGGATTTCCTGAAGCCTCAGGTGACTGTTTCTAGCAGAGCTGGATGTCAGCATGGTGCCTTAGAATATCATGTGAAGTGGTTTATTTTTTTTTGGTTTTGCTAAGGGTTTTTTTTTTTCCCCTTGCTTTTTTTTTTATTACTTCCTGATCATTTGTCACAGGGCTCTCCCAGCGTCACATGAGAGCTAGCCTGGAATCTCTGTATTTTGAAAATCACCACTGACTAAATCTTCCTAGTTTCTACAGGTCTCTTACTGCAATTAATATGATGCAAATGGACGTGGGAAGCAAGTTCTCTCTAGTGGCTTCTTGCTGGATCTCATGATTTAACCCCAGCCGGCAGCTAAGTGCCACAAAACTGCTTGCTGGTTTGCCCTGCCCCGGCAGGCTGGGGGAAGAGAATCAGAAGAGTAAAGTGAGAACTCACAGGTTGATGTAATTAGATAGTTTAATGTGACAGAAAAGGAAGAAAAAATATTATTAAAATAGTTGGAATATGTATGCTCACTACTTGCTGACCAATGTCCATGCCTTTGGCCAGATTTCCTCCCAGTTTATATACCGAGCATGATGCCACATGGTATCCCTTTGGCCAGTTTGGGTCAGCTGTCCTGGCTGTGTCCCCTCCCAGGTCTTTGTGCCTCTCCAGCCTTCTCACTGGTAGGGCATGAGAAACTGAAAAGTCCTTGACTTAGTATAAACACTGTTTAGCAACAACTAAAACAATTAGTGTGTTATCAATATTTTTCTTATCCTAAATCCAAAACACAGCACTAGGAAGAACATTATCTCTATCCCAGCCAAAAGTGGGTCAGTGCAATATTAGAAGTGATGAAAGCGTTTAAATACTTTGGTCAACAAAGTGGAAGCTTCTACAGTTGTATATAAAATACTGTCCCAGTTGGGAGGAGGGTTTTTGTAGATTTTTTTCTCTTAACCCTCCTCATAATTGCATCTTGGCCTCCTAAAAGTCTCTCTTTGCTTCCTGTGAAATGTTTTTCTCTGTGTAGGTTTGCTCATTATTGAGACCTAAACTTTGACAGTGCTAAGCATGTTAAATAAAGCCTATTAGCCAAAGGCTGCTATTGATAACAGATTAAATGGGTAGTCTTAATGGAATTCATCTGTAGTGCCAGGTATCTTTACTGCTGACTGGCAGGTCACAGAACACTTATTTAGCACTTAGTCTTGTTAATTTTTTTTTTTTATTATTTAAAGAGTTAATCTCAGTAAATACCTGAGAGCTAATGCGGTTTTTTGTTTGCTTTCCCATTTGTTTTTTTCAGTCTGCCCTCTACCTAGTAAGACTTCATCAAAATGTCTCTCTATCCTTCCCTAGAAGATCTGAAGGTGGACAAAGTTATTCAGGTATGGTGGACTTGAAAAAAGATGAGTTTTGATGACAATAATATATCTGGTGATATTTAATCCAGGAAAGTGAATACTTACTGTAGTTGAGAATGTGTTTTACCATCTCACTCTGAAAGGAAGAAGACAAACTGTTTACTTTGTAGCTTGATCTAATATAATTTTACCACCTGGATATATTTATTTTGGTTTATATATTCATTTGTCTTTAATACATTGATATGTTTGGGTTTTTTGAAGTCTAGATACATGGTCTTAAGTAGATGAACATAGTCTCTTCACATACTTCAACTCTGACTTGATGACTAAACTAATACATCTGCTGCATCTCATGCCCAGTGTCCAAATCTGTGTCAGAAAGCTTTTGTGGTCATTTGAGCACAAAAAAATCCCACTGGCTGTTTTAATGCTGTCTGGAATCAGACTTGTCCTCCAGCTATTTCATGGTAGTGACCAGTTCTCACTGTACATCCAAGATTATCACCTTTGTGCAAAACCCTTTATGTGTAAGAATATTGGTAGTTTTATTGTTAGACATGATGAGGACTAAAAAATATCTGTGAAACAAGATAATGAAAAACCCTTTAATGGATTAAAAACTCTGTGGGAAGTTTGACATGGAGTTTCACAAGGAGTTTCCCTGCTTTCTTCAGCATTTTACTTTTCCCTGAACCTAACTTGTGTTCCTTCTCTGTTTAAACAATGGCAAGGAGCTATAGTATGTTTTAAAGTAGCTGCTGCTTCTGTCCTTGCTGTTTTCATTGGGAAGCAATCAAGCAAACTGCAAGAACAGCTTTACTCTCCTGTGCTATCCCCAAGTGCAGTGCCTTGTCTCATCTGTGTTTGTTAGTGTGGGGTGGGGCTTTTGAAGTTGTGAGTGCTATGTTGGGATTTCTCCTTGTCATGTCCGCCCACTCCATTGTTCTTATCTAACCACAGTCCTTTATCTACAGTCTGGTAATGCTGAACTAAAAAATAAGTAGCCTGGAGCCAAGAACGTGCTCCTTTGGCCTCTTACTGACCAACTGTTAGAGTTTGTATATTACAATGGAAAATTGTAATAACTGTAGTCAGTAAGCCATTCCATTTTCATTGACAGTTTTCATAGAATCACTGAATAGTTTGGGTAAAAGTCCTCTGCAACAAGCAGGGACGTCTTCAACTCCATCACTTTGTTCGGAGCCCTGTCCAACCTGACCTTGAACGTCTTCAAGGATGGGGCATCTACCTCCTCTCAGAACAACCTGTTCCAGTGCTTCACCACCCTCATTTTATAAGACTCCTTTCTCATATCTAGTCTAAATCTAACCCTTTCTTAGTTTAAAGTCTTTACTCCTTGTCCTGTTGCAACAGGCCCTGCTAAAAGGTCTGTCACCATCTTTCTTATAAACCCCCTTTAGTATTGGAAAGCTGCTGTGAGGTCTCCCCAGAGCATTCTCTTCTCCAGGCTGAACAGCCCCAGCTCTCTCAGCCTTTTCTCACAGGAGAGGTGTTCCATTCTTCTGATTGCTTCTGTTATTTCCTTGGGACCTGCTCTAACATGTCTTCCCTGTGCTGGGGATCCCAGAGCTGGACACAGCACTTCAGGTGGGATCTCACAAGGGCAGAGTAGAGAGGCAGAATCACCTCCCTCGACCTTTTGGCATCAAAAGCTAAACTGTTTTCTTCTCCCAAAAAATGCATTATAAAAATGCTGTCTCTTTAAATAAGTCTGAGAGCATTCTTAGGAGAAAAGGGGGCGAGTGCTGAAAGACAATTTCTGTATCTGCAATGAGTGAGTAAGATTCAAATGACTGCTGGCTAAAACAAACAGACTTGTTACATTAAATAATATTCTAACCTGCTCTTTTTGTCTATCATTTGAGTTGGAGCCCGTGCTTCTAAACACACGTGATATTGCAAAATAATGACTCATTCTTGCTGTGAAACCTTTTTTTAAAGACAACTTCCTGGAGCGTACAGGACTAAGAAGTCTTCCTATTTTTAAGCAGTTCCTTAACATCATGAAGTAATTTTACTGTCATGCTGTGTTACATAATTTATGTGTCCTGTTGAGCATAGGGTTTCACTGTGCATTGAGTAATTTCCCCCCCACACCTTTGACATTCAACCTCAGGAAAGTTATTGGGATAGCTATTTCCATCATGCTTAAGAGGCCTCTCTAAGGCTGTGTTTTTCACTGGTCATGAACACAGAAAGCCAAAAAATAGAGTTGAGGTATTGAGAAGGAAGGAAACTGACTCAAAAATATAAGAGAACTTAGTAAAGTAAGCCAGTCAGCAATACAGAAATAAGGCTTTGTATGTTCACTGTAGTGGCAAGTGCTGTAGAAAAATCATCTAGGAAGGTACATTTCTTTCAGAAGATATTATACTAGTAGCATTGGATTGTGTGGAACTTGACACCTGAAAAGAACTATGGATCTCACTAATAATGTCTGTAAATAATGTGAAGAAGTAAAACTGCTGCTATCCAGCTGAAAAAAGTAATGGCAAAACACTCTGCCAAAGTTTGTACCTTAAAACAGTTATAAGCTTTGTTGGACAAAGGTAATGTTTCCTTTAAGGCTTTTTAACTTGCTTGGTGACATAAAGAGAACAGGTTGACAGGAAAGCCTTTCTGCATTATCACTGTAGCTTTGTCTCTGAGGAAGATGTGAGTTATCTGCCAAAGTAGTTCTGATACTATTACAGCATGTTGTATTGAAACTATTTATTTCACATAAAAAGATTGACTTCATTACTTCAAGATGAATAGTAACTAGCATGTACAGGAAAAAAGAAAATACTGAGTCTCCTGCTTGCATAATAAAGATTTATTTTTTCTTATACACAATAACATATGTGAGTTTCCTTGCTTTTAGGCTCAGACTGCCTTTTCTTCAAATCCAGCTAATCCAGCAATTTTGTCTGAAGCCTCTGCTCCAATTGCTTGTGATGGAGGTAAGCTCATGTACTGTACAGTATCCTAATGTTGTGGAAAGCAGTTATGAAATCCTAAAGTTAACAGTACAGTCAAAAATAGCTATAAATGTGTTAACCTATTTACAAAGGGAAATAAATGTTACCCTAATTACATTTCCTATTTAGAAATGCTAACACCCACCTTGTGAGTCAAAAAGGAGTCTATAGGAGTCAAAAACCAGTGTTTGTTTATAAAAGGAAGTTGTGGCTAGCAGTCACAACTTTTTGAAACCTTTTCCAAGTGAGCCTAACATAACAAGATTTGATGTTGGTACCATTTGAGCTCTGTTTAGCTCTTACCTCAGACACTTAGTTGTCCTTATGTATCACATATATATTTGTAAGCTTTGGTGGACAGCGTGAGTCAGAGTCTTTCCTCTACACGTGAGCTTGCTCAGGAACAGACAAAGCCAAATTTCTGTCAACAAGAGAAGTGCCCAGGAAGGTGGCACTTAATCTTGTTGTTCGATCAACACTAAGCTTCCAGCAGATTACGGAATCAAATGTGTGGTGGGAAATCCATCAGATCTGAACCCGAATGACTTGTATCCATTTCTCCTTCTTTCATGCACATGTACATCCACAAAGGTGCACAGGTACGTTTGAGGTTGGAGCTCTGGATTAATGAATTACACTTGGTCTAAAAGGCCTAAAACCTCTAACCAGCAAGACCAGCAGCAGTGCTGGAATGGCAGTCAGGAAGGCTGATGGGTCAGGTATTAAGGCTTGGTGGATGGAACTTTGTTTCCAGTTCTTCTCTGAGTGCTTTTCTGTGTGTCTAAGATGACTTTAAGGCAGGAGTTTGTATAGCTCACCAGAGTTGCCTCCGGTAGATCCTTTCTGGATTAGATACTTACCTGACCTCACTTCACCAGACCAGATTTGAGTTTGCTTCAGCAGTCTCTTCTTGGCAGCATTTTTCCTGCTGTCCATAGGTAGAATTTGCCTGCAAGTATTTGGCCAGCAGGAACCAAAACATAATTTTGACATCAACTTGTGTGTGAATTGCTCTGGAACTCTGTGTGATTAATCATTCAATATATCCCAAACGAAAGAAGGCTTTACATCATCTGTAGGTTGTGCCAGACCCACTGGAAATTCTTCTTCCTGACAGAGACAGGAGACTACAACATCAAGAGCTTTTGTGTTCTGCTATGTTTTCTGCTATTTGGAGCACTCTGTTTCAAATGAGAATGTAATTCAGCCAGCAAAGATGCATCCTGAGTTGTGGTCTTTAGTAAAGAACAAAACAAAAAAAATGGGTAGCTGCAGAAGTCTTGTACTGTGTTGTTTATAATCCTAGGGACTTGAAAAAGGAAGCAAAAATAGAAAATTTATTAATCAAAAGCTTTGTAATCAATATTGCTTTGTAATCAAATTGATGAAGCTGTAAGCTAGCAGTTTAGTCCAGAAATATGATCAGACAGCTCTCATGCAAAGCAGCATATTAAAGAGCAAAAAAATGTCTTGTTTATACTGGCATTTACCTTGCAATGACCTTTGTTCCTTCCCAGAAAAGTTACTTTCCGTTGCTGGCAGACATGGTTTCTTATAATAGCTGTTTTTATACATTTATACCCATAAATGAACACTAGAAACCTAAGCTTTATGTACTGGGGAGTCTGGTTGCTTCCGAAGCCCTCCTTTGCACTACCTCTCTCTCCAAGCAGCCTTTTCTGTCCCCACTCATTTAGTGAGAATGTCAGGGGGACTCTTAAGAGCTCTCATAACTGGCACTTGTTAAATGGCACCAGTTAATGATCTGTGGAATGTGAAGAGCAATATCAAGTTTATTTCTAGAGTTGTTCAGCTCAAGGCCTGACAAGTCTGTCAGTTCAACTTCCTTTCATCCCACTCCTTGCACCTCCCTCCGCTTGGGTATAGAGGGATATTTTAAAGGCTGTGTGTGTCTTTTTTTTGTTGAGAGGCATATATAAAGCTCCTTCAGTTTGAAGCTGTGAGAAAATGACAGCTACTTTCACTTGAAGACTCAAAGCAGAATGTAGTGTGGGCCTTACAGCCAGGAGGCTTCTGCAGAAACCTTCCCATGCCTGGGATCTGGAATATCCTTGGCATGAATGCCTCTTGCAAGGCAGTGCTGTTTTGAACTTGGTAGAAGGTCTCTGTAGTGTGTGTTCTTCAGCACACCTGGTTTGGGGGTGGGGAGGAGAGTAGTTCTTCACTAACTGCCCAGAAGTTCTAGTGTTTTAAGGGCATGTCCTTATGGAATGCAGCACAGTGTTGGTTTTGGAACTTGTCACCATGTGTCTGTTGTTGTTTGTGTTGTAAAAGGTGAATAGAGTAACTGAAACAGAAAGTCCTCTTTAAGTTCTTTATCTCAGAAGTGCTGCTTGTCTGGTTACTCTTCTAAACCAGGCCAGAATAACAATCCTGATTCAAGTGGATCTTCTGTCATAATTTTCCAATTAAATAATTACAACAGCACAAGATTTGTTGAAGTAATGGTGCATGTAAAAGCAGTTAACTGCTCCTTCTGTTAAACTAACAGTTGTATTGATTTTTGTTTTGTTTTTCTCCTGTAGGCTTGTACCCCAGATTGTATCCAGAACTTTCTCAGTATATGGGCCTCAGCATCAATGAGGAAGAGGTGCAGAGAAACTTAGCAGTGGCAGCAGCTGCTCAGCCACAGGGTGTAAGTACTAGTCAAGCATATTCTAGAAAACAAAAGTGTAAAGACTAAATGTGTCTGTAGCATTCTAGAGAGCAGACTATTATTTGCCTTAAGTACCATACTTGACTGAGAGGTGAAGTATTTAAGTAGCAGTGCCTGTTTTAGTCTATTCTGAAACTGAGCAGTCCATTTCCAATGTTGGGGGGGTGGGGGACAGCTGGTGTTGTGGCTTATTTTGTGTGTTGTTTTTTTAAAATACCACTTCATACAAACTGACATATTGCTGTTCTTAAAAGTTGAAACTAAGTTGTCTGGCTGTTTTGTTTTAATCAGCAACTGGTAACACGACCTTCTACTAATTACATGGTAGCTCCAGTGACTGGAAATGATATTGGAATTCGCAGAGCAGAAATTAAGCAAGGCATCCGTGAAGCAATTCTGTGTAAAGATCAAGATGGCAGAATTGGGCTTCGCCTGAAGTCTGTTGATAATGTAAGTGTAGAAGTTGCTTTTGCCTCTAGAGATTTTACTGCTGGACTGTATTAGTAGTGAAGTTAGTGTGTGGCCACCAAATAGTCTTCTGTATAGTGGTTTCTTATCCATTACCAGAATATTCAAGTCCTTCATTAGACTTGTAACTAGATTTCCAGCTGTCTGAGCTAGGATCTGAATTTACAGCCGCAGTTTAATGCCATGTGTTTTATTTATAAGACCTGAAAAATCACAGCTGAGAAGCATCTCCTTTTTTGTAAAAGGTGCTTAAACCATTTTAGCTGTTTAATCTGAATGTTTTTAAAAAATTGTACTGAAGATAGCATATAGGGTTAAAATGCTTTTCTGTAGTTCTTCTAATGCAGAAAATGGGGTTTTCTTAGAGTAGCATGGGGTGGTGATTTGGTTTTTTTTTTTTTTTAAACATCCCCTCTCCCAAAGGTATTATTTATAATTTGCTTTGATACTTGCTTTACTTTGTTTTTAGGGATGCTTTGACTAGAAATAGCTTTGTAACACCTGTTAAAACAGACAAGTATTTACTCCTTTGCATAAGATTTTAATGTTACCCTCATGTCTCTTTTTTTTCTTTTTAATATTTAGAGATCTAGACAGAACAGATTTGCTCATTTTTGAACTTATATATAGCATTAATTATCTGTCAGATTTTTAAATACATCTAGAAACAGACTGAAATTTCAAAAGGGCCTCTTAAGGAGAGATAATTAGCAAGTCCTTCTGTGTTGTCTGTTTGGCTGATATTGTGTAGAATGGGAAACTTTAAGGGCCTGTGTGTTTTGTGACTGGTCTTCATCTTTAAGCAAGAACTTCCCCTTCTCCTCCCCTCCCTTTTTTTTCCCTCTTTTGTAGGGTATATTTGTCCAGTTAGTTCAGGCAAACTCTCCAGCATCCCTTGCTGGTCTGCGGTTTGGGGACCAGGTTCTGCAGATCAATGGTGAAAACTGTGCAGGATGGAGTTCTGATAAAGCACATAAAGTTCTGAAACAGGCTTCTGCAGAAAGGATTTCAATGATCATTCGGGACAGGTAAAGCCAACCACAGATACGGATTTGTTCTTACCCATCTCTGAGTAATTCTGTGGGGTTTGGGTCTCCTCTTGCTTGAGCAGGTTTAACAAAATCTGTTTGTCCATGCACTTCAGTGGTAAAGATCTTCAGAAATGTTCCCTTTTGTGGGGAACAATCAAAATGGTTCTTAACTTGTAAACTTCCTGGGCATGATGAGGCATAATGTTTTTCCAAGATAAACTAGTGATGGCACAAGTTAAATTTAAATTCTGAATTCAAGAGTTCTGTGCTTTTTTTCAGATACAGTTTTTTTCATTTAGTGTAAGTGAAAGTCAACAATAAAAGATAGTAACAAAATGCTTGCTGTATTAATTAATACATTTACATTTTACATAGCATGACAGCTTTTCTTGTGAACTCTGTTGCTTACGTATGAATTAATGCCAGTTTTACTAAAAGCATGCTTGATGACCCAGTATGTTTTTTCAATTGTATGAAATAATGATCTTCTAGCTAATTGTATGTAGTAACAACAGGTCAGATTAAACATAAGGCCTGTAGGCTGCAGGAAGACAGATGATACTTCAGGTGACTAAGCATATGCCTCAAAGCTTTTTCCATGTTCCTTCTTGCTTAAGAACCAAGTCTGACCCAGTGGAGGGCACATGTTTTGATCAGGGCAGTTACTTCAATCACTGAATCAAAATACTGTGGCAGTAGGTTCCCTGCTCTGTCTACCACTTCAGTGCCCAACATGCCACCCCCTTCCTATATCTGCTGCCTTTTTAAGACAATTTAAAGGTTTATTGCCCCTAAAGCAGTAGAAATGTTGTTGGGGAAGCCTTGTGCTCTCAGAATCTCAGTTGTTGCAACTGCCCATGCTATTTTATTGACCTTGTAATGTTTGTAGAGAACTTAATTTTTAATGGACATTTGTGTTTGTTTGGTTGTGGTGGTGGGTGGGTGGATGTTGTATGTGGTTTTTGTATTATTATTAATCCAGATGGTGAAATATCTATAGAACAGGGAAAACATATAAGGTTCATAAACAAATATATTTTAGTATAACAATATTAATAAAATGAAGTTAAACCTAACAACTTGTCATTATAGATAATGTATGGGTTCCTTAGAGTACAATTACTTTTTGTAAGCTAAAGATGCTAAAATAGCATGTGGTTATTTCTGTGGTTTAGTAGACTGAAAACATTGCTTTGTACTTTAAATGTCTTTTTAGACCTTTTGAACGAATTATTACCATGCATAAGGACAGCACAGGGCATGTTGGTTTCATATTCAAGAATGGAAAAATAACCTCAATAGTGAAAGACAGTTCTGCTGCAAGAAATGGACTTCTGACAGAGCACAACATCTGTGAAATAAATGGCCAGAATGTAATTGGGTTGAAGGTAAAATAAGTACTGGGGGGGGTGGGGTGGTGTGTGGATGACTGTGAGCTTTTTATGTTTGTATAGTAAGTGTGTTTTGGAGAGGGAGAAGATTGTAATATATTATTTAATGTTCATAAAATCAAAAATTCAGTCATGAGAGGTAACTTGACTGGGCAGACATGCATGTTTTGGGCTTCTTTGCAGTTTTGTATTGGTTGTCAGGGCAGCTCATTCTCATCCTCTCTGCCTCTACCTGGCGAGGCTGACCCTCAGTTTTTATCTGTAGTCCAGCCTTGCTGGCAAAACGAAGTGTAAGCTTCCTCCTTCCAGCAGAAATTCTGTGTTATGACATCTGTGTCCCTTCTCTAGTCAGTTCATGCAAGACACTCCTAACCAAACATCTGTGAAGTGGCATTGCAGTTTCAGTGATTTGCCTGAAGGTTGAGTCCTCCAAACAAGGAGTTGGAGGCATCTCAAAGTCACGTGAAATGTGTCTAGAAAAAGCTCTTGAACTCCTGCTTTCTTAGTCAGCTTGAGTTGTGCTGCTAATACGACTTCTTGTTTACTGCCAGGACTCGCAGGTTGCAGACATCTTGGCAACAGCTGGAAATGTAGTGACCATCACTGTCATGCCTTCCAGTATTTATGAGTATATAATAAAGAGGTAGGTAATACAACACAGCCGTGGTGTCAATTATAATCAAGGTGACAAGGACTACAAAATGTATTCATGATAAGACCTAATTACAAACTTTATGTAAAGATTGGAGGACGGGATTAGGATGTCTGAAAATTTGTTTAATCTGATGTTTTGGTCAAATTGGTGTATGTTAGTACTGTTTTTAACCTATTCTATGTTTGTAATAATCCTTTGCCTTTTCCTCTCTGGAAAAACCCTTTTCTAAACTTTTTTTGACTAAGCCTGAATTTCTGAGAACTTTAAGTGGCTGGATACCACAAGTATTTCTTACCTTGTAACTAAAATGTTTGTAGCGCAACTAATTCCCATGATGTAAAAGTGATTCTTGGCAGGATAGATTTGAGTTTTTTTTTCCTAATCCTTTGGCAACACTGGCTTTCTATAGCTCAGTCTGTCCTGCAAAAATGTTTCCAAAGTTGCTAGAAATTAATAATGCTTCAGGTGTAATTGAGGTTTTTTTCCTGGATTTTCTTTTTTAACCCCCTTGTCTTGGTATCCTCTTTCTACAAAGCAGTTTTCAGTCTAACAGCCGCATTTTCTCCTGCTCTCCTTCCTTTCTGCTTGTACTCTGCTTGCACACATGCCCATACCTTGAAACATACCAACAACATAGCTCAGGTGCTAATAGAAATGTTGAGTATTGTGGGCTTCTCTTTTGTCTGGGGCTGCAGTTTGGTGCAGCTTTCTGTAGCAACTTGTCAAAAATAGTGGAGTAAAAGTCCAGCTTTTAATTTGTATTAAAGGGCTGGCACTGACAAAGCTACTGTGAGCAGAAGCTTGAGTGGTCTTCTGTAGTTGTCTTACAAAACTGAATGCCTTTTCCTTTTCCTTAGGATGGCAACTAGCATTGTGAAGAGCCTGATGGATCACTCTGTTCCTGAAGTCTAAACTTGCACCATGCATGTCTGTGTGCATATATATGATGATTCCACTAAACTTGGGCTATTATACTCAGTGATCTCTTTCTTCTGCACATGAGCCTTTCTGGAGGCTGAGAGAAGATATGCTGCATCAAGCATTTGCATCTATAATGGCTGGGAATGTCACCATTCAACATATCTTGTGTATTCACACACTGTAAAACTTGCAGCCTTACATGCTTGACAAATGTGAAATTCCAATTGTGTTATGACTTCTTTTCATAGGTCTTTTATTTAGCTTACTACTAAATACAAGCCATTGCAACTAAAGGAACCAGGTATCACTTGCAAAGCTACGTGTTGTTACCCAGGACAATGCTGTGCTTTCTATGTCTAAGACAAATGAGTATTTTTACTGCTTTTTGTTTGCAAGAGTAGATTTGAAATAGCATATTACAAGTAAGGCTAGTACTAGTTAATTTTTTGTTCTAGTAAATACTGTTTACACAGAAATGCCACCTAGCTGAATATAGCTCAAGGCATCAGTCAGTAAGTAAGCGTAATTAAAGTAGTGTACAGATACTCAAATCTTTTTATTACTTGTTATATGAATTGTAACTAATATGCTTATCTCTCGCCTTAACCATGTTCTTTGAAGGATTCAGACATAACCAAATAAATGACCAAAACTTTACATCCTCTGTGTGTACATACTTAAGATGAGCTTTTATCGAGGTCAGTTTCAGCCAACAACTAGGATAGGAAATGCAGTGTAAAATATTTAAATATGCTTAACTCCTTTTAACCTTGAAATCTTTTAGAAGGGTAGCTCTGGGCTACTTTAAACAAGATGTGCTTAATGGGAAAAATTCTTCACTGTGAGGGTGGTGAGGTACTGGAACAGGTTGCCCAGAGGAGCTGTGGATGCCTCATCCCTCAAAGTGTTGAAGGCCAGGCTGGATGGGGACCTCAGCAGCCTGGTTGAGTGGAAGGTGTCCCTGCCCATGGCTGGGAGTTTGGAACTAGGTGATCTTTAAATCCCTCTAGAGCCTAAGCCTTCTTATGATTCTAACTCTCTTCGTACCTTAAGCTTAACACATAGAATAGCAGCCAGCTGTTCTCCAAGATGTACTAACTGTAGAGTTGCAATTTCACTGTAAAACTGCATGCAGCTTGCTGGGTGTGCTGGGTCAGGCTGGGATGAAGTTAGTTTTCTTGTAGGAGCAGGTATGGGACTGTGCTGGAGGCTTGTGACCAAAGCAGGGCTGTTAACACAGCAGTGTGTTTGTTGAGTACAACGTGCAAAGTGTCAAGGCCTCTCCTGCTTCTCACTCTGCCCCTGCCCCCAGGGAGCAGGAGGCTGAGCGGGAGCACAGCTGGGACCGCTGACCCAAACTGGCCAAAGGAAAATTCCACACCATTTGACATTGTGCTCAGCAATAATTAGGGGGGAATCTTTCTAAGGGAGTTGGTCTGGGCATCAGTCTGCTGGGGGAATAGGGGAATGGTTACCTTTGCATCACCTTTTTTTTTCCCCCTTCGCGTCCTCCCATCTATTGCAATCCACAACTCTTCATAGCTTTTGCCCTTTTGATTCTCTTGCCCCACTTGCTGTGGGGCAGGGTGAGTGATAAGCTCAGTAGGGGCTCAGCTGCTCATTGGGATCAGCATACCACAACGGCTCAGAGGCATGTTCAACTGAGACTTGAAAGTTCAGTGATTGCCTTTTTACTTTTTTTTTCCCCCTCTGCTCTGTTCCAGATTTCAGCTATGCAATATAGGATCACTGAACTTCAGTTTTCCTCATAGTTGGCAGCAGCATGAAGTCAAAGCAAAGAACTTCATTTAGTAGAGGTATTATTTTTTGAAGATGTATTTGGGGAATCAGTTTAGCTATTCCTTCAGAACTGACTTAGATCCTGGATTGGTCTGGGGATGGTGGCATCTTAATTATTTTTTTGTTGTCCATTTAAAGGACATACGCTGCAAAAGATTGTAAGAGATCACACCAAAATGAAAAGCAAACACTTCAGAGCTTGGCAGTCTGCAATAAACAGTCATCTGCCAGTTCCTCAGCATGTGTAGCTAAGTGTAGCTTTTCCTTTTTGTAGGAAAAGCAGGGTTGGGAAACCTGCTCTTCGTGGGAGGACTGAAGTTCAGCAGTGTAAGCTCAGCTCTGCCTGTCAAGAAAAGTCTTCTTGTGGAGCTTGCTGTTTCTCAAATGAATTTCTCAGTTATGGTAACCCAGAGAAAACCATTACAGCACTTCAGGCTGGAGATGTGATCAAATTGATCCTGCAAGCCAGTTTAAGGGGACAGTTTGGTTGCTGAATGATGTGTCTCTGGAACCACTGTGGCAAGCCTACACTGGCAGTAATTGGTGGCTTTGTGTAGCATTGGTATAATTCAGCCCCATGGGCTAGACCTTGTGCCTGCAGTCATCTCTAAGGGCCTTGCCAAGCTCCTTTGCTTAGCTGTGAAAGCCCTGGAGCCCAGACACTGATCTCTGCTTCTAACCTGTTTTTACTCAGGAGGAGCTGAGTCAGCAAGGGCTGATTCTAGATCTAATGGGGCTTTAAAACTCTTTATTTACAGCTTGACCAGTGGCATTTGGTCACTTAAATCTTGTGACTCCCTACTAAGAACAAGTCTGGCTAAAACTAAAAATAAAAAAAAGTAAACCTGGACAAAAATATATTGGGATAATAACCATAGGGGTTTTTTTTTTTGTTATCAGCCAGATTGCTGGAACTACTGGGGCAAGCCATTGAAAAAAACAGAGGTAGAACTTTAGTACAAGAACTTCCAACTATAGCAGGTAGCAACAAGAAGTAAAAGAATACTCAAAAGCTCTTGTTTTAAGGCAGAAATTAGCTAGCATTGAAGAGTAACTTATGGTTAAATGCATATACATAAATTCAAACAAACTGCAACGAAATATCAAGGCAACAGGGTTAACTTCACTGGTTTTTCCCCCTTAAAAAGCAATGGTTGTTTAGGCAATGAAGCAGTGGGTGAGGACTGTTTTGTAGCATGCTTTACAGCAGAAGGTAAACCTCAGCTGCACTCCCAGGCTATGCATACCATGCAACCATATTTAACCAAAAGAAGGGTATATTGTCTGAGGTAGTTTAACTCAGAACTGAGGGGTTACAAGCTTCAGGGTCATTTTCCTCTGGTTTAGCTCAGCAGGAGGCCCCCTAGTGACAAAGGACAACCCAGAATCCACCCAAGCCATTTCCAGGTAGGTGTAGAAAAATCATATTCTGTCTTCTTTGTCTACACACAGATATGTTTGGGAAATAAATAAATTGAAAGGTGAAGAAACAGGGCAGACACCCAACATTCCTCTGCAAGATTAAGACTGGTACAGCAGGCAGGCATGGTATGGCTTAGTCTTTTGTGATGTGTGACTTCACCACACGCACTCATTGATTACATAAAAACTCAGCTACCTGCTAAGCCAAGGGCATAGTGCAGCTGAAATAAATGCCACTTTGGTTTAATACCATTACCTTACTGAAAAGTAAGCTCACGCTCCAACATAATAAAAGAGTGGGAGAATGAGAGAGCAGCCCCTAATCCTAAACTGATTGTTTTACAATGCCAAGAAACAGCTGTGCCTTGGAATAGGCATTGGGTGTCAAACCCGAGACAGGATATCTGACTGAACACAGCTTAGTAGAACACTTGCCCAGGACGCAGTACCAGCAACACCAGCAGTAGGGAAGACCAGCAGAGAAATAAATAGATCTTCAGTCATACTCCGGCAGCATTACAAATGCAAATACTTATTGCTGTAAATAAACCACTTAAATATTATTTCCAGTCTTTCACTTCAGAACAGCTCCTCCCAGGAAGTGATACCCTGAAGTCCTACAGAGAAGGTAATCCTTGTGCAACATTGCTTTGTTCCTGGGTTAAGACAGTTGGGGGATTGGGTAAACCCAGGAACTCTAGCTCTGTTTAAATGCCATACTAAATTCCATCCCAAAGGTGATTTGCATTAAAGAAGGTTGAGAACACAAAACATGAAAATGCTGAAGGATAGTAATATAAATAAGGAAAAGCAGGAGTGATAGTCTTTTATGCTCTAACTTCAGGCACAGGATTAGGGGAATATTTATCCCAACACATGTATGTGTAGCTGTTCTGTTAGGAGATCAATTTTATGCTTGTCTTCTTTTCAGACCAATACATTAGTGCTGTTGTTCGGCAGGAAAAAGCAAGAGAGAATATGTTCTTATTGTGCTCCATGCCTCTGCAAATAGCCACAGCTGAGGACTATCTAGGAGCCCAGACTGAGGACTGCTCAGAACAGCAACTGCTGTGGTTTTCACAGCAGTATTTACAATAACACGCATCTCCACTAAACAGAAAGGTTGATTGCACACAATGTACATGCATTATGGCATGAGACATGACAGCATTAAGCTGCACACACCCTAAAAGGTTTAAATTAAGAATGCAAATGCTGCTTCTTTCAAAGCAGTTCAAACAGCAAGCTATGATGCATTCCATGTAAATCAAACAATGACTGCAAGTTAAGAGCTCTTTAATTACAGAAAAATAAGTCTTTAATTTCATATCAGATACCATTTTAGACAAGCAATTTCTGTATGATAGTCCATGAAAAACAAATGCATACTCTATGGAAGTTAAGAGCTCTCAGTAAAGTCACCATAACATAGAAAGTTGTAGTTGAACAAAGCTTCCTGTCTGGTTGAACTTCAGCAGCCATCATTGCACGCAGTTAAGTTCCTTTAAAAGGTTTGGTTTAAAATTAGAGTTCATTTAAATGACTGGAGGGAAAGGCACTTAGTATTGCAGTTTCCAGAACATGATTTGTTTGTCTTCCCCTCCTGTAATAACACTGTTGCACTGTTCATTCATCCACATGGACATTACAGCACCTGGGAAAAAAAAAACAAAGCAAAAACCAAACAATTAAATCCAAGTGCAAATGAGTGTGGTACTCAAGATGACAGAACAGATCTTTTTAAGAGAGTTTAGTGCAGTCTGATCATTAGATTACATTGACACCATATATGCTAAGAGGAATTTTAGTAGGCTTCTAGGTAGCTGCTTGTATTCACAGTAATGATCTCATGCTCCATTGCCTTAGCTGACTTTTGGTACTAGAGGGACAAAATCATCACAGTGTAGAATGCAGATGGCAACTAAGGAAAGCATTCATGGAGAATGAGCTTTTTTTGCTCTGCCATCTGGAATTTTCATGTTAAAAGTGTATTCATATCTTGTAGCACATGCCTTAGAAGCCCACTTCTGAAAAGTCCCCAACTACAGAATGATCTCTCCCCAGGTCAAGTTCCAGAGTAAAACTTAACAGCAGGGAAGTTTGAAACAACTGTTTTTAGTTAAATAGCCTTAAAAACTTAACTGAATAAAACAGAGGTAGTTTTTCTCCACACAACCTGGTTGCTGATGTACTGAGACTATATAGATATATTTAATCAGCCTACAAATTCCCATCCAAAACAAGTTCTCTAGTAAACTTTAACATTGTTAGACTCAGCCTGGACAGACTGTGACAAAGGATACAGTGCAGTCTGTACTGTATTTGAGGGCCAAGAGGTAGAAAAAGGTTGGCTTTCACAATATTGGGTGAATTAGAAAAACTGAGAGTAATTTCCCTTTGGCCAGGCTGATAAACAGCAATATTCCTCCATTGTTATTAGATTTCTTAGGAGGCTCCATGGACCTACTTTTAATTCTGGTGTTTCATGTAAAGCTGACATCAGGAACAGCCTGCTGGCTGAGCAGATAACTCTCAAAGTTTTCAGTACTAAAAGAGATGGAAAATAGGACTCTCATATTCAGTTTGAGAATGGGAATAGTTCAGGCATACCTGCATGCCCTTTGATTCTTTCAATAACTTTTCCTCCAAGAATGTCCCAAATCAGTAATTCACCAGATTGAGATCCTGATAAGATGGTATTTCCATCCCACTTGAAGCACCTGCAAGTAAGTCTGAAATTAGTTCACGTCAAGCTTTTACATGATGACAGCCAAGTATTTCCAAACTAGGTCAAAAAAGAATTGGAAACAGAGATATGAAACCGAAGGAAACTCCACTTTTTAACACAGTCTTTCTGGAAACATTATTCCCCAATTATTTTAAAGAGTCATGACCCAAACTTGCTTCTCTGACTGCCCTAGATCCAAGCCAGGCCTTCCCCTGGCAGAGGATGAAACATAATCCCATAATAGAAGAGGACCCAGTCAGCTACACGTGTGTGTGATATCCCAGTGCTCTCGTGAGCCATCACTTTCACTTCTGCCACTTCATAATCCTGAAACAATCATTTGAACTGCAAAGATGACTTTCAGGTAAATAACTAGTGAAAATATATATGTGAACATGCATATGTGTTTAGGTATACCCACAAAAAAATGAACAAGTGTACTCCATGTACAGCTGCTATATTTTTACTCCAGTAACTGAGTAAGCATTACATCTGTTTACCTGATAAACCATAAATAACTGTATACTTCTCAGTTGCTGGAAAAAGGTGATCAATCTTTGATTTTAACAGCCAATCATTTTTTTAAGATTATTGAAATAAAAAGAAAACATTAAAACATACCCTCCAAAACAAAACCAAAGAATCAATTATTAACAATGATTTAAGTAAGAAAATTGTCACCTTGTTAGACATTTCAGTAGCTCAGCTGCTGGAAGAGCTGGTTAGGTACAGCTCTCATCATCTTTAAAGGACATTAAAGTTGTTGTTGAAAAGTTATTTACTTAGAGAGCTGTTTGATTTTGCCCCAGTTTGGAAAGCTTGATCATAATGCACACAACATGGTAGAGTGTCAGCCTTTGCCCTCTAAAAAGTGATTCAACAAAACAAAGTTTCCAGTATTGCTGCCCTTTCCACTCTGCTGTCACCAACTATCTCCAGGCAGCTCCATAACCTGCATGTTCTCAGCATTACCTCTGTGGCTCTTCAGCGGTCACAGAAGATATGAGCATTCCAGTTTGTACATCTATTACTTTCAAACAACAGTCCTCTCCTGTGCTCAGTAGATGTCTGCTGTCTGTAACAAAAGAAGAAAGCAAACAAAAGAAACTACAACAACAACAAAAAAGCATGTTCAGACATTCAGTTCTAGTTACCAAAGCACTCTGCGATCAGTGTGTTGGACGTGACATTGCCTGACCTACTTATCTATAAATAATTTAGTGGAAATTAAGTGTCTAAGCAAGCAAAGATAAACAAGATTGGTTTAGAATCTAGACCACTGGTCTACAACCTAGCATGGCCTTGCGTACAATTAAATTCTTTAGAGTGGAGATGTGTGACAATCCAAAACATTTCGCCATCCCCCTTAAAGCAGTAATTCTAATAGGAAAGATCTATTACATGGTATCAGGAATAAGATTCCCTTTGAAACTCCCAACAGTGCATATTAAAAAGTAAAATCCAACATACCAGGACTAAAAGCAGAATGAAATACAGTCCCAGAATGACATGGCAACTGATGCAACACTGTTGCTGTAGAAACATCCCAAACACTAATGGTACCCTCTTTGGTTCCAGATGCCAGTATGGTATTTGCAGCATTGAGGTCGATTGTATTTACCTAGGAAGTTAAACATCCCGTGATTTTTCCTATTCTTTCACGTGAGCCATCTTGAGACAGGTTTTAAACATACACAAAAGAAGCCCATTATCCCTAAGATGATATTTTATTTATGAAAAGCTTTGAAATTAATTCTCAGCATCCTTAAATTAAGTACAAGTATGAAAAATCCAAACTAAAAAAAGAAAAAATAGGTCACTTTAAAGATATTTTAAAAAGCTTTTGCTTTGCAGAATCAGAAATGCTAAGTGACATTTCAGATTGCTTTTAGTACCAATACTCTCCATCTAAATGCCAGACTCTATCCTTAAGGGTAAAATTTTCACTTTTAAAAAACTTCCTACCCATCAGTTGTTTCCAATTCTCTTGGGTACAGTTCTTAAATGTTACCAGAACTGTTTCAGTATTTGCCAACGTTGTGACCTGTTAAAAAAACTAACTCTTAGGAGGTTTAGAACACAGTAATTCTAAATATCTGACTAGACTGACGTTAGAGGCTATAAACAAAAGTATGCAGTTACACATTTATGATTCATTGCACACAGTGTGTTTATATATTTACAGTGAAATTCACTAAGATATTTGATAGCATGGTAAACAACTCAGGAATTCTTTTTCATTTGCTTGCCTTGCATTAAGAGGGAGCTGTAACAATCAAAACACTTGAAAAAAGATTAGTCTGTTTTCAAAACCAAAGAAGCAAACAAAAGCCACCCAATCCTTCCTGCCCCCATAGGAATTCTGTGCACACAAGCTGAGCAAGACAAATTAAGAAACCTCTGTTTACACTGGTGCTTCAGTCCCCAGAAGTGGACCTTTCAACCCAGGAAGCAGGGAGCACTGGTGCAGAACCATCAGACAGTGAAAACCCCAAAACACAACAAAAAGCCCCCATACACATTTCCCAAAATACACTCCTCAGCCCCTAACCCAACCCTTGTGCTTTACCACTAGATCATGCTTTAAATGATCAATTAGTTTTATTATTCTGAGATACGATATCATACTGAGATACTGTAACATACTTACACTAACATCATGTTCTAACTCTGCAAGCAGTTCAAAGTGGTGTTTTTTATTGCTCAAGGTCTCTCCAGGAACACAGTGCCACACCTACAACAGAGATAGTTAAGTTTGCTCAAGGAAGCAGTAGTGTAACCCCAGATACGTTCCCCCAGTGCTGAACTCTCACATTACAAGGAGGGCTGCTGGTGTTCACTGTGGGCCTTGCCTATGTGGCAGAATACAGCAAGAAATGGCACCTGAACTCATTTACCCTAAGCAGAGCCATGTGCTAAAGACGACTCTGCTGACTCTAGACAGCTACAGAGCTTACCTAAGAGTGGGTATGTCACTGCACTGAATGTGTACTTACCAAAAAATCATACACAGCAGGCTTTGGGAAATTATTTCCTGTGTCTAGCTTCCAAATTATCTTTCCACCTAACTGCAGGCATGCTCTTTAAATTAGCAAGTTTCTGGTCCTCTTAGCTGAAGAATGTAAACTACAAAATTATTAAACATTTTAGAAGTCTATTCCACCCAGGAAACAGAATCGCCAAAGTCACAAAACATTCCAGTTCCTCCAACAAATACAGTTTGTCTTCAGAATCCTCATTTTTTACAGTAAGTTAAAATGAATGAAATTTCTTGAAAAATAACACTTTAGCTTTGAAACAGTTGAGCTAAAGCTAAATGAAGAATAAACTCTAAAGTAAACTTACTGTGATACGAGCTAGGTTATTACTCTAGTACAAGAGGTATATCCAGCCCAAAGCATTTGACTGTCTGAATATTACAAAGTGCTGGCTATAAATAGTTATGCAACTGTAACAACCCCATCTACAAACCTTCACAGTGGAATCCCAAGATGCAGAATATAAGCGCCCATCATGCCAACAGATCTTGCTGACTGCATCATCATGGCCCATTAGGATGTCTTGCTGTCTTCCAAATGCAATTGAATAAAAATATCTAACAGGGGAAGGTTACAAAAGCATTACATTTTGTAAAACTTAAGGGTTTTTTTTCTAGATGAAGTAACTTTGTTTCTCTAGTTTCTAATGGAAATCTAGTGGGAAGAAATAGAAACACAGACACTGTGTTTTAACTACAAATTTCTGTATCATTATTTAAAACCATAAACATAACAACCAAGGCACTCCATGCAATTCAATAAAGTCAGTAGAAAATAAATACACACATGTGATTGTCCCATGAAGAACTTATGACAGTGGTATCTCCTGGTAAGATTAGACAAGATGACAAAGCCTGTAAGAAAAAAAAAAAGTAGTATTCAACTTCTTACCCCAAATTCAATAGAATTATATTAACATGATTTTGGAGAACATGAAGCATTTTAATCTTCTATAAACGTAACATGCAGATGTTATATAAACACTGACCAAGAAAAACCTTAGAGGTTGGACACTGAACAGCAAGAATACTTAATCTCTGTTAAATAAAGGTAGCAGAGACATTCAGAAATACATGCAGAACTGACAGATCTTTCCAAAGAAGCTGGTATTTCAAGGACATGGTATATAATTCCTCACTCAGAAGTAACTTGGTTAGATCGTCTTTTAAGCTGCTGTCAATGTTTTTTCCAGCTACTATCACTGGAAATGGCAAGGAAAAAACCAACAATCAGCCCAGGGCTTCTACCTGATGTCATTTCTGGTCATGTTTTAGGTCTACTTGAAACAGTAAGCTGCTGGACTGCAAGGCTACTCCTTGCTGTACTACATTACTGTAAGTATTTAGATCAGCACTAAAACTACAGGGGAGAAGAACAAGAGTATACAAGGCCTCCTCATGAAAAACAGACTTTTTGCTTAGGAGTCAAAGAGCTCCCTTTTCACAGTGCCAAGAAGCAATGTTCCAAAGTTTCCCTTTGCTGAAGCATTAGGAATTGATGTATCTCAATTTACCTGCTAGTGTGTCCCATGGCAGACCACAGGGTCTTGATCCTGCAACTTACTTGGGGACCAGTCAGAACATGCTATGGCTTCTGTCTGGGCAACACATTTGCCATTCCTGTTCCCCCCAGAGATGATGGTAGAGACAAAACTGATGTATCTTGGTGTCTTGCACCAACAGAAGACTGAACGTGGCAACTGGGAGTGTATCTTTATGACCCAGGTCTGGCCACAGTGCTCAAGCAAAGAAAAATCAAATTCAGAATCGCCTTGCCAGCTCCTTTAGGAGCAGGGGAAAAATGTTGTTCAGAAGTTGCTGAGATCATTGCTCATGGAGGAAGGATGGCTCATTTTCACCCAGCACAGATTCCATTCCCTGTACTTGGTTTTCCTTTGCTGGCTGACTCAGGCTTCAAACACTTGGGTGCAGTAAGGCAATGCTGGATGCGAGTACATGGGTGGAATTTAAGCTTTGCAATTCTGGTCCCAATAGCAGTTCAAGGTTGCTCAGGAAGGCACCTCTGCTGATGCCAGACTATCTTTGTCTACCACAAGCTCTTCCCTGGATAGCAGGGCAACTCAGAACACAGCCAGTGTAACCAATTAATGCTCCTTCCCATGTTTGCAGAATGTGCTCTGTCTCTCTGGTGGCCTGACAGAGTCTCAATGCACTCTGCTAAATTATTCACACACAATAAAATTGAGTAGGCAGGGGAAAGAAAAGAGGCATTGATGGATGCTAAGAGCCATCTCTCTGAGCAGCTTTCAGAAGATTCCCAATGCTCTCCTTCTTATTTTGACAGCAACTTACCATATTTGAAAAGGACACACTTCTCTGGATGGTTTTTGATTCTTTCGAAAACATCTTCAAAGTTGAATCTGGGGACAAGGGACAAAATAGAAGATAAAAGGACTATTTTATATTCTAGAAGCTAGTAATTTTGTTCCTGCTTGAATATCTTACTATGAGAAGCAGACACAGGTTTCTCATAGTTTCTGAGAAACTCTTTATAAGGCTTGTGACTTGGGCCTGGAACTACCCTGTTTTGTACCAGTTACAGATGGACTACCCCAAGCTCATCAAACTCCAAGAGAACTCTGGTATCTAAATGGACAAACTTACATTATTATTAATACTGACATTATCTTCCAAGCCTAAATAATACTGAAATGCTTGAGTCAAAATCATCTAAAACAGAGCAAATTCATATAGTTAAGCTATTTAATTACATCAGATATATATTTCAGTTTCATGCCCTTTTGTTGAAAAAACCTCATTAACCTGCATTTACACTGCAGGTTGGTAAATACCTGTGCAATACTTACCCTGGGAAGTAGTGAAAACAGAAGACCCATTGCAAGTGACAGCTATTCCAGTAATTGCCCTGTTTAATACAAGTAAGCTTGTGGGTGACTTCATAGGTTTTGAAACTTAACCACCATACTGTAAAAAGACTACAGTTGAAATCTGTTATTTGAGCTCTGTAAGAGCTAAGACATTCAAGGAGAATAAAAACACTACACTGGTATGTTATCTGCCTAGAGACAAAAATATACCTTGACATAACATATGAAACACCAGGACAGGATCCCCATAGTGTTCGGTAAGAACTCCATCTTCATCAGAAGGTACTTGCCCATGTGAGAGGACAAATGGTTTCACATTTAGTTTTTCCAATTTTGGATTAGCTACAAGTAGTCAGGAAGCTGCCTACAAGCAGATACTGAATACCCCAAGTGTCAGGAATTGGAACTTGCACATCTTTTCTCCTTTAAGTTGACATTGGCAAAGTCACTATAGGTAGAAATTTAGACAAAGCTTAGGTCAGGGAATTAGGGAGCACAGAGCCTCCTGCTTAGCCAAAGCTCTGTTACACAGCTCTGTGTCTCATTATTTCTCAGCAGTCTTCCGAAAAAAAAGTAATAAAAATAATCAGAAGCTGAAATTTGAGTCTCTTCAGGATCGGATTTCTCTAATGCTAACAATCTGGTAACAGGTTTCTCACTACAAATATTACCTTGTTTTAGCGACATGATAATGTTTTCCTAGATTGGATTACAGTCACCAAGGAAGTAGCTGGACTCAAGGTAGTAAGAAATCCTTGTAACCAACCCAGTCACTAGGACAAGAGATGGGGCCAAAGAAAAATTTGTTCTTTAAAATATAGCTGACATTGTTCATTATTAGGTATTTTCAAAGTTCACCTGAAGTGCCCCTACTGACTCTTGCTCCCTAGGAATCCATCAGAACAGTAGTTTGGTACCTGGATTAACTGAAAACCTATAGCTGGAGACTTGGCAAACTGCTCACACAGCAGCAGCTTGAGGTGTACAGCAGAAAAACTTAAGTGTTTAACCTTTCAAATCAGATGGGATGAAGAGGTTGGGTCCTCCTGGTGTTATAAAAAAAATAAACAGAAGTCTTTATCTGGCTGCTGTTATCAGTTTTAGAGAAGAGTAATCAATATCTACTTCAGGTACTAAAATGGTAATGAACTTATACAGATCTAGAGCTAAGGAAGAACAACAGCAAAAAAATCAAGCTGACAAATACCTTCTCTGGATTCACAACCCATCATATACTCAAATTCATCTTGCATAATCAAATCACTAAGTCATCTCACAAAGAAAAGTATTTACCTTAAACCCTAAACCCATCATTCAGATTGATACACAGATCCCCCACCCCAATTTAATGGAAGAATTTTGACTGAAAAGAATAGTACCTACTCTTTGTGAATTTTATATTGCTTATCTAATTTTAGTTTGGCAATATTGTTCCAGGCAAGTGTTATACTTTCTTCTGTCAAATCTTCAAATGATTCTTCATTTGGAGAAACTGCAATAAAATGCCACAATAAAGTTTCATCACAAAGAGAAAATAAAAAGACATATTTCAAATACCTAGGCAGCTGACATAAATATGAAAGTACAGAAATCATGCAGAGCTTCAGGAATAAGACCCTTAGGCTAATGCAGAAAGTGACAAGATCACTAACTTTTTTCCCAAATCTCTTGCTGAATTTGCATAGGCTTACACAGTCAAAACCAGCATTTTTCTCACCAAATTAGTGCTTTTAAACTGCAGACTTTACAGAATATAATTCCAAAATGGAAAACAAACAAACAAAAAAGAAAACCCAAAAACTCTGCAGTGATGTTTTGATGTCCTTTGAAATGTCAAGGGGTTTTCAGATGGAAAAGGACTAGAAAAAGCCATTTACTGCTACAATACAGTATACGCTTTTATTATTCTATTGCATTCTGTTAAGAGTGTCCCAACTTCATTTCACTGTTGCAAAAGTTAAGGGATGAAAAATGCAACAAAATTGAGATAATTAGATTTTGATTATTATAAAAAGGTCAAACCCAAGAGAAACTGTCGATGTGTGAATTAATGACTTAGGCAGCAAACCACCACATCTACTTAATACATATGACCATTACTATCACCACATACAACTTTTAAAGCCACTCTTGCCACCTGGATGCCATGCTAAGTAGCACTCATTGCCACTCCTCTGCTTAAAAGTGAAGGCCATCAAATGGCAAGTGAATTGAAGACAATCAAATGTGAAAAACCTTTCCAAGTGATACCTGGGCTGAATCTTCAGCCCAATTTATAGTTAAATCACTATATACATTATGAAGACAATAGCATCTTAGTTTCAGAGAAATGGTGTAAGTCCTGCCTTGAACAGAAGTCTGTGAGGGCATTACAATCCTTTTCTTGAAGAAAGATATTCAATCAACTCCAGCCCTACAGTATGTAGGGGGGAAAAAAAAATTCCCTTCAGATTTTCATTCAAGTCATGGAAAAGGGAAAAAATTCAGATGCTTAATTTAAGTTCTTAGGGTTTACTTTGATCAAGCTAATTAATTGATTACCCCCAAGACATTCCTGTTAAAAACCCAAACAAATCTTTACATCATTTAAAATGCCTGCATATATGGTCAGTGCAACTGCTGTCACATCAGCTTGAATCTGATGTCAGGAAAGGCCAGGGATGATAGCCCTCCCACAGCTTCAGAAGCAGAGGTTGAACAGTCCCAGAGGAGACCACTGGAACAGAAGGCAAAATACAGGGCAACATCTCTTTTTCAAATTTGAAACTGGTCTGGTTTGTCTTTCTTTAAGATTTAGTTCATGGGATTATCTTGGGCTGGTTTACAGGGAAAGTAACCAAGAGAGTTGTATAATGAGATCCTGTGGGAGAAAGATACTACTCAAAATTACAAATCCTTTACATTGTCAGTTTATCTATTAAACATTTACCTGGAGACTCAGATATGGAAATGCTGTGACTAGATGTTCGAGACAAGCTTTTCAATTTCGGAATTATCCTTTGAGGATGAGGGGTTGTAAACAACTGTTTTGGCGTCTGTCCAAACTCCAGGATTTGTGTCAGCAGAGCTACTTTTTCATTGGGGTCCATAATACTTTACAAAACAAGACACATAATTAAGCCAAGGAGGCAAGTACTATTTTTCCCTCCCCTCCCCTGAAAGCATGGGCCTGCATGTGCAGTTACTACAGCACTACAGGCCATCACATTCTTAAAGAACTGATTTACTGCAGGTTCATAATCATATAACAGCTTCATAATTTATGTCAAATGACAATATTCTCAGTAACTGAAAAAATGAAGCAATTTCACAAAAGCCAGACTGAAGAAATGTTCAAGTAACAATCTTTCAATGCAAGCTAAAACTGAGAACATGATGCTGGTTCTCTGCATATTTGGGAGCATAAAATGGAAGAGAAACACCGTTCATATACAGAGCCCTTCTACTGCCAGCAGAGAACATTGAGAGATACTGAGAAACTTGGCTAACTGCTTTAACAAAAACATTCAGATTCTTGTTAATTACCTGTTTAAATCCACTCCTCCTTCATAAGTTAATGGGTGAAACACTGGAAAAAAAAGTTTATTTGCACAATGTAGATATACAAGGCTCATTTTGTTTGTCTGCCTATAAACAAAGCTGCATTTTTTAACTCACAAATAAGCTATTTCAGCAGGCATTAGCGTTTGAGGTCTTACATTTTAATCCTGGATTTTTTTACCTGAAAAAAGTTTAGGATTTCTAAGAGACTTTCAGAAAGTTTCAGAAGAAATCAGTACTTTCATAAAGGAAGGATCACTTATTTAAACTTAATTAAATACCCCAATAAATAAATAAACAAGTAAATAAATAACTAAGCAAGCACAGTTGCTTAACTGGATCTCTGGTTAATTTTTAGACAGGGAACAGAAAGTAATAAAGAATGATCAGAGAGGTTTGTATATTCACCTTCCCCGGTGAATTGCCATGACGCAAATGACTTTGGGGCCTCTGCTTAAGATTATTTACTTTGACATAAGTTCATTCATACACGGATGCCTTCTGCCTCTCTTACCTACTTAAGTGTCTGCAATTCATTATGCTAATAAAATTCCATACAGCAGCAGAAGCAGCACATTATGCATAAAAAAGTGCTCTCATTAGTGCTCTCTCTTTTGAGAGGTAAAAATATAGGTGCCATAATTTATATGCTGATTTACTGTATTTACAGTCTGTGGTATGTTGTGATTGACACTTATGCTCACAGTATGACTGGATGCCAAACCCTGAAATTCTAAAATACAGCCAATCATATGTTAAGGACATGTGGAGAAAGTACACTGAAAAGAAACGAACAACAGGAAAACAACCCAAAACCTCCCAACCAAACAGAAAAAAAAAACCAAAAAACCCAACAAAAAACAAAAACCCCACCACCCAACAAAAAACCAAATCTTACTATCTCAACTGTCTTACCCTGGAAGTAAAAAGTACCGAGTACCAAAATGAGGAGTTACTTATTCTTTCCCTCACCACTGTTGTAGAATATGTTTAGAAGAAAACCTTCCTATGTTGTTAAGTGCAAATTATCTCAACATTAGCTGTTACTTGTAGTCCTTCAAAAGGATCAGGGCTTATGGAATAAACATCCTAAAAATCTGATCTACTACTCTTTTTTTTA
Organism: Struthidea cinerea; assembly: GCA_013397865.1. NCBI lineage: Eukaryota > Metazoa > Chordata > Aves > Passeriformes > Corcoracidae > Struthidea > Struthidea cinerea. Next base: position 253,915 of record VZTI01000476.1, on the reverse strand, counting down.
CCAAGAAGGCATTTCCTTATTGGGTAGTAACATACACAGCTAAAATATCAGACTGATGAGTAAGTTAATAATTGGTAATCAGGTGTAAATAAATACATCTACACAGCAGTCACAAAACATCCCCCTTTGTAAGGGCCCACCGTGATGAGATACGTGTTCAGAGTAAGGCTGCAAACAGTGAAACGTCTCACATGCAGTCTTATGTATGTATACAAGGACAAACCAACACACACTTTTTCCTTCATGCTTGCTCCTAAAGACCTGGAGCCCATTAGCCCATTCTTTCCCTTGCCAATTCTCTCAGGAGGAGGGGGAAATTGCATTGAAATTCCCTCACTGAAATTACAGTGAAGGAAAGTTAAATACATGTTTATTTGGAGACCCTCCAGGCTCCCATTTTTAATTGGGAAACATTAATTCCATACTCTATTGCCACACTGATGTGCAAGCAATTCCCAGCAATGCTACAGAATCATCTTTTCCACCCCCTGAAGCACATCTTCAAAGATGAAAATCACCATGAAGGTATTGCTACCAGATAAGTCACTATTTCAAATAAGGATGAAACGTTTGAAGCACAAAATAAGCACTACAGATGGGTTGTGATTTACCATTCCTGCCTAGTTGAAACATCCCTTTATATTTTTTTGCTAGTTCTAGAAATGTATATTTACCATTGTGAGCTGCAACTGCTTCACTTCCTTTCTGCTTGTAGCCAAATATGATGTCAATCCACTCATGAAGATGTTCTGATACATATGGACTTTCTAAAGCCTCTTGGCTCTTCTGAAGAAAGTCATCAGGACCTGACAAGAGAAAGGTTAATTAAAGGAGAAAATACCCCATTCAATATTGGTATCCATCTCTCTTCCTCCTCTTTCTTGAAAAGCCAACCAAACACCCCATGATAAACCTCAATTTTCTTATAAAAAATAAAAGCACCTATTAATGATGTCAATGTTTTAAAGAAAGAATTCATTTCAAAGAAACGGGAATGGACATTTTTGAGGAAGAACCATGATTCCAGCAATCTTGAATTAATTAAAAATACAAGAAGTTAGACTATTATTACCTGATGCCCAAGGTGGAAGCTCTACATCTTCAACCATCTTTCCACCCTGCCTTTTTCCTAAGTCCAACTTCAAGCTGTTTACTAGAAAACTAGAATCATTTTCATAAAATTCTGGAATCAACTGGAATTAAAAAAAAAAAAACAAAACAACAAAAAACAAACAAGTTTTGGTATTAGCTTAGTTTTGATCACTTAAACAGAACATTCAGTGGAAAGAAAGTTATTAAAGTTCATATGTCAAGCCCTAAAGTTGGGTAGGTTTTCCAGGTTTTCCCTACAAGACAGTTCTCTGACCTAAACTGCTAAATTTAGAGTGGCACACACATTTTTAACAAGTAATGTGTGACACATAAATCCATAATATCTATGAATATCTTCAGAACTCTCATTGCATAGCCACCTTCTCATTTTTAGGACATCAAGTAAGAATCAAGACTAAAATCTAGAACAAAACTAAAATTACGACCGAAGTTTCAGAGGTTAAATCAATTCTTTAAATACCACCATATCTAACCATTAACTGTAGACTATTTTTTAAAAAAGCATCACTGTATTAAATGTTTCTTTGATAAAGGAGTTTAACAGTATTGACTATGTGACAGTTTATTATTCTCAACATATTCTACAAATTAGGGTTTCTCAAGGCTCAAAAAGCCAAGATGCTACTTCTACAGTTTAACCTCTCTGGATGTAGCATTGCAATACATCCAAATCCTTACAAGATTCCAGCAAACAATACATAAAATTGCATCTTTTCAGCCTTAATCCACACTGGTAATTCTCACGTATTTCCAACAGCATTCACAATGATACTTCTGTTAAATTAAAAGCCAGAAAGCAGGCACAGACAAGTAAACATGGAGCTGATATAGGATTAATATCCAGTTAATAAAGGATTCATAAAATGCAGTCATCAGCCTTAGATAAAACTCCAAGAACCCAAAAAACCAATCCCACACAACTGAAAAGCACAAACAACAACAAAATACAACCGAACACACTCCAACCAAACACTCTCAAATCAACAGTAGATGAGAAAGCTAAGCATAGATGAGAAGATTTGAATAATTTTCCAGCCATTTACCTCTTTGAAATCGGTTGCACCATCCAAGCAGTTTTTCCAGGTTTCTGCAATACTAGATAATACAGATCAATCACACATTTGTTAGAAAAAATATCTTTTAAGGCTTTGCACTCCCTATTGATGTATATTTGAAAACAAAACCAGTCTAGTTAGAGACAAAGTGTAAACAAACCTGTTGAACATTCTGTCAGCGTGATCAAACTTCCCATTCTGCAGACAGAGCATGTATTCTGGAGCTTAGGAGAAAGAAAAACAGCATCAGCTTGCTCCAAACCCTGTCTGCTTTGGAGGTAACTGTCTGCTCAGAGAGCATATAAAAGGTGTCTTACCAACTCTAACGAGATAAAACAAAACATAACCCGGAGAAGAATAATGGCTTCCATACATGAACTTGGGCTCTGGCATTTCCTGATAACGTGTCTGCAACACAGGAAGAAGAAAGAAACGTCTGTTTCAAATCAGCACTCCTGCTTTCCCTCAATACTGAACACATACACACTGTTTCTTTTTAAAGACACAGATCAGGACCACTCTCAATTTTTCTTCTAATGACAAAACAAACTCTTTAAGTTCTAATAACCATGCAGCTTTAATCAGAGCAGTAAATCAATACAGCAAAATAGTTGTTAAAACTGATCATCCAAAACTGCCAGGTTTTCAGTGTGTTTTTCCTCTCTCACTTTAACACATAACTGCAGTGACTCAAATTCAAAGAAGTGCAAACAAATGCTTCCTTTTTGTCTTTCACATCAAGTTTAATGAGAGTATGGAAGAACATACTGACTTCCATCAGCCTGGAAGATTCCTTCCTGTCTGAAGCTCCTATGCATTACTCTAAAACATATCATAAAATAAACAGAATGACTTTTACTGCAGTAAGCACGAAGTCAATAACAGTTTGAGGAAAGTCAGATCTTAGAAGGAAGACTTTATATACTGTTACTATAAACACAATATTGTTCATATTCTCACGTTCCATAACCTTAGGAAGCTGTATGATTTTGAACTATTTTAATATTTTTTATCAATATAATACGGTTATTCTGGCAATATTTTTTTCTAATGTTCTGTAAAATACTTTGGCATAATTAACTTTCCATAAAAGACAATAATTTTACACAAATAATTAAAAGCCAAGCAGCTGAGGACCTTCTAAGTCTCTAACTATGTGTTTGACAGCTTAGAAAGGAAAGCCTGCCTACCTTGAGAAATAGAAAAACATGGTGCACTATTATAAGCATATAGAATTTTCAAGTTAGTGCTCTGACCTCCATGGATCCAAATTTCCTCTCTCTGAAGTACTCTCCCTCAAATTTAGTTTTTTCTTAAATGGAAATACTTAAGATTTCTACTACTTTTTCTTATTTTTTTCAAGCACGTGTTTTACGTTACACTTTTAAATCCATGGGTTTTGAAGTTTCATAAGTCCATATATGTCCATACCATCTCAGTGCCACCGTATACATGGTCAAACGGATTTGGCAAGACTTTTAAAAGCATGTATGTATGAAATGGTAGTAAGAGAGAGGAAATGGATTCAAGTAATTTTAAATTAGTACTGACAAAACCAGTACTGATGAAATTGAGCTGGAAAATAAATGTAGAATGGTTATAGGTATGTTTGCTTCTGATAAGGTTTGTAGTTAACTTTAGATATAATAATTCATAACACATAATTCCCAAAGCTTGCTGAACAAAGCTCCTTTCATTGCCAATATGTACAAGGCCCAAAACGTTCAGCATGTAAATGCCAATATATACATACCACAAGTCTATCCAGCCTTTCCTTATTCAGGGCACCAACTGGTTTACTGAGGTCACGAAATGTTTCAGGCTTTGTCAGATCTATAAAAAACCAAACCCATGGTTATAGACTCCAAGCATTCTACTAGACATTAACATACTCTAATCAATATTTTAAAACAAACAAAAAAACCCCCAACCTATCCAAGCAGCAACAAAGCAAACAAAAACCAACACAGAACCCCTCCAGTAATTTTCTCCCTCCCTACTAACTGCAATCCCATAAAGTCATACTGTAAATAGCTACTCATCTTCCTTCCAAGTCCATGTAATCTCATGCCTCTTGCTTAAGAACTAATAGTTAATATATGGGACAGTTCTTACAAGTAGTATCATGGTCCTGCTACCAAAGGCACAAAAGCAGCTGTATCATCTTCCTACTCAATAACCATTCTGTCAGGCTACATTTAAGTCCCACAATCAGATTGAAGTGTTTGAGCAGGTGCTGATGAATACCAGGAGATTCCCCTCCTCTGCTTCTTGCAGAAGGACACAATCCTCAAAAGGACAAACTCCCATCACAAACTGCACTAAGACCCTTAATCAAGGAGTCTATTTAGGCACAAGCCTTGTCAGCCTCTTGTATTCAATTTGCAATGCTAAGAACTATAGAAGAACACCTGGATTCTATACATTTCAGTGTGTATAACTTGTTAAAAAAAAAAAAAGTCATTTTACTTTTCCATGGTTCTGTTCAATTTATAAGAAACACAGAAAGTCTTTGAACGCTCAGTACCGCCAATCTGCAAAGCAACCAAGCAGATGTTTGGTACATACTCGGTATCTGAGGAGTGCAATACTTAACAGAGAAAGGTGAGGTATTTTACTCCCTTAAGCTAAAGGGGAGGGGTAAGTCCACAAGAAAACATCTAAGACCACTAATGCCAGGTTCATTTTGATGTAACATGAACTTTATGCAGTGTAAAAGCCCCCCACACACATTTCAGGTCGGTCACGATGCACTGACATGCCTTTTTGTATACACATACCTAACACTGAACTAGAGTAGTCTGCTATGATCCAAGGAAATACAGGATACTGGGAGAGATCATTGCAGCTTCTATCAGCCAGATTGTTGAGATGGAGAAGATACTGGTAATTTGATAAATGTCCTCGCTGCCACTGCAGCATATAACTTTCAGCTGTGTGCTCTGCAATATGATTTTCTAAAATAAAATAAAACATTAAGAGTTGTGAGGTTTAGAGTTTGACCCCCAAATTATACCATGATTAACATTACACAAGATACTATACAATAATTAAGGGCATAGTTTCTTAAGAGAACAAGTAAGAATTAATTGGCAACTTCATGTTTCCATAGCTACCATAGCTTTTTAATGTCCCTGCAAATGGGCCTAAATTGCATTTGGCCAGAAAAAAAACCCCCAAACCATAAAAGAAGGAGTTCTGAAACCAAACACAGTAAAAATGGACGACTATTCACACAGGAATGGAAAAATATTTGCAGACCATGAACAACTGTCTCAGCAATCTGGCAACCTTTAAGATTTCAAATTTATAGACTCAGTTCTGCTAGAGTCAAGCAAAAATTAAATACATTTTCCTACTGCAACCAAGGACATTCACTATCAATAACTTGTGGAAAGAAGTCATGTATGTACACAAACAGGATTTAATTTCAGATCAAATGAAACCGAGAGTAGAGGAAAAGAAAACTTGGCCCACACTCAGAAAAGTAAGAATTATGCACTTCGAGTTCTCTTTGAAGTACAGGCAGGAGCTCAAGAAATTCAAACTGCACTACTCTCTGCTTATTAGCTGTAATGTCAAGGTATGCTGCTGGAAAACTGGGTTATTTATTTATTTTTAAACTTTCTTCCATTGATTCAGTATACAGCACTTGGGCAAGTGCCCGAAATAGCAGAATTGAAGGACTGCAACCATGGCACGACATTAAGAAAGAAACTTGGATTATATGGCAGGCCTCTATTTTAGCTCAGCATAGGGTAGAAAAACATATTCCAACCTTTCCTTCACTTCAGTACTTTAAATTCTACAAATAAAAAGTGTTAGCACCTTCAAAGAGAAGCTCTTCTGCTGTCAGGGAGAGATGCTGAGGTGCTACAAACACTTTCAGAGAAAGGGCTCACCCTTTTATTTTACTAAGCTCCAACATCATCAGCATTTTCATCTACACTTTGAAATTTCACCTTAGAAAATTATCCAGGAAACAAAGTCTGAAGCAGGGTAACAGCATGCAGCTATTTCAATACAGAGAAAATGATGTCAGAATCTATTTCCTTTTCAAAGAAAAATCTAAAAGACTAAAACAGTTCTCAAGGAAAGTTATCGTTCCTTCCTGGCCTTTCCATTTTCCTTTGTGAAGCAGGAGGGAAATATCAACTGATATTTAGGTGAATTCACTGAAACAGAACTAGAGTCCTGGTACAATAACAAAATAGCACAAAATTTACATAAACATTTTCAACATTGGCAGTAAATACAAGTTTCAGTGTTTCAAATTACAGAAAAACTCAGTCTTTTTCTCCCTTTTTTCCAGGACACACACATTTTAGGAAGTTTATGTTTACAATCTGCGAAAAAAACCCATGACTTTCTAGGAATTAATGCATACAAAATTTAATAGAAATGAGAATTTAACTGTTTCAGAATGGTAATTTCATCAACCACTCCTAAGACTGAGGAAAGTTCAGGTATTTATGTGTACACTGGAAATCCACCTATTACATGAGGTTTCTCAGAAGGGTCTTAACTGAGGGTCTGGGGGATTCACACACAAGCTAGTCTATATTTTTTCAGCAAAACACAATTTAGCTGTGTGGACCTTATTTATCCCTTGCTTTGAAGATAAGAGTTTTGTGGCTTTGTTTGTTTCATTTGTTTGAGTTTTGGTTTGGTTTTGTCTTGAAGCAGGGGGGGAAGGGGGCTGTTAAATGGCAGTGCATATCAAGTTGCAAATCAAAAGAATTAGTTTTGCGTTAATAATGCCACCTCAGCTTTCACACTCAGCTCTTCAAACACAACCAAATAGATGCCATTCCACAACATTCATTTTGATCTTTGCTTATTTCTATTAAAAATTGTTACAGCTTATATATCTGTTTATTCTTCTCATTCTTCCCACACATCCACAGAGCAAAACCCAGACAAATTTCCCTTCACACGGTACTACACACTACATTAATAAATAAATACTGCAAACCTATATATGTTGCAATAAGGAAATAGACCTCATCTCGATCCTGATAGTTGTAGAATTTCAAGTAGATATCAGAACACAGATCATTTTCTGTGCAAAATACTTCAAGCCCCTGAAAAGTTAAAGGGGGGGGGGGACAAATGAGAGCGATTATTGACAAGCTGTAGTACTTGTGATTTTTAACAGAATGTTCCAGTTACTAATATGTAAGACTTATGACTCTATACTGGCTAGCAGTTTTTCCCATAAAATCTAACATTAAATTTTCTATTTCCAATCATAACAGCATTCAGTTTACACTGAGCCAATAGATTGGCTCTGTCTGGATTGATTAAGCATAGGTAACAGACATTTAATTCTTTGCATCACTCCATTCACTTAGGCAAAAAAAAAAGTATATTTGGTTTAAATGTGTTTTGAGAAAAAAAAATTTCTACAAGACTGAAATTTCAGTGCTAACACTGAAAGCACACAACTGAGGTTTCACTGCAGAACTCTTGTCATTCCTCAGTCATGTACAGTAGGACTCATCACTCCACATTAGTCTCAATATGAAGCAGTGACCAAACCTCCTCCACAAATCAATCCAGAGAAAATACACCATGAGAGAGAAATTCATTCTATCCTGTGATAGGTGTTTGAGATAAATGGAATGAATTGCTCCCTGATGAGACCCCCTTCTCCCTTCCCCTATACTGACTGCTTATGAAAGAAGTTTTTCAACCTTGTCAGAATTCACTCTGTTTTTATCTTTTTGACAACATAGGAAAAGAAAACACTTGAGAAACCGGAAAGCATCATTGAGTAATATTTCACTATTTAATACAGAGTTTTTAAGAACATATGGCTTTTACCTAATGATGCAGACTGTTTCAGCTGGTCACTTTAAGAAACCATATATACAGCAAGACATTAAAATAAAATAAATACTTGAGCTTACCAGTGGCATCAGCCCATGTCTTCTTTTATAGATGCGACGCACATCTTGCAGTGTTATTTGTACTACTGGTTTCTGTGGGAGATGAGGGAGGGGGGAAAAAAGATGGAGACATTCTAGTAGGTTTGTGTTCTTCTGCCTTACCCTCCTCAGACAGTCTGAAGTCTTTCTTGACTATAGATACTAGCAATATGAAAACAATATCCATCCATGTCGTTTTAGCAGAGGAATGATGATGCTAAGCAGTTATGTTAAAAAGAGGAAGCTAGTCTTTGCTGTTGGTTTTTGCCTGAATAGCAAAGCAGTTGAGGATCAACAAGCAGCAGTGTATCATCCCCGAGTCTGTGGCCAGTAACAATGCTCATGCACGAGAGAAGCAGAACACAACGACCTGTATCTCTTTGACCTAATTCAAAGGGAGCCATTGGGCTGCCAGACAAGCTGTGCCAAGGGTGCCACCTGCCGGGTGGAATCAGAATGGCACCGTTATTCCACTGAAACCCTTTTCCTTGCCTGGACTTAGTTCCAGCATGTCAGAATCAGCGTAATTCGGGTAGGAAGGTACCTTTAAACACCATCTAGTCCAACCCCACTACAGTGAGCAGGAACATCTTTAACTAGACCAGGTTACTCAGAGCCTGGTCCCACCTAACCTTGAATGTTTCCAGGGATGGGGCATCCACCACCTCCATGGGCAACCTGTGCCAGTGTTTTACTACCCACATTGTAAGAAACTTCTTTTTTCTCTATCTAGCCTGAATCTAGACTGGTCTAGTTTAAAACTATTACCCTTGACCTATTGCAAAAGGCCCTGCGAAAAAGTCAGTCCCCCAAATTCCTCCTCCTTTGTCAAACACAACTTTCTCCAATTCCCTTTTCCATTCTCTGTACTAGCTCCAAACATCCCTTCCTCTTGTCACAGACATGATCTCTGTAACTCAATGTTCCTTTCAGAGCACTCAGAGCTTTCCCTTTATTTTCCCCGTGTCAGAGTCTCCAGGCTCCACTGAATCTCCTGCTCATCTTTTCCTTGTCCTTATGGCACTCAAATTAGGCAGATTCCTTTCTTCCCCCACAGGGTACCAGTGGATGAGAGCACTAGAGGTGTGCTTCAGTCCTCAGCCCTGTGGAGGGAACTGGCAGCACAGCATTGGGATTAGAGGATGGGTCTAGTTTGGTACTTCATCCCTGGCCAGACCGCTCCCCCAGCCTGCAGGACCAGTCATACCCAGCTGGAGCAGCACCAGGGCTGCTGAAGCAATCTCACACACTGACAAGCAGAGCGGAAAAAAAAAAAAAATTAATCTGAGAATTAAAGTTTTCTGGTGATCGTGCTACTGCCATGCTCATATTGAAGATACTTCACAAAATCATAGCTAAGTCAGTGGCCTGCTAAGACCATCACTACTATTTCTATGACAAAGATCCAACACAGTAATCCATCTGCAACATGCACTCAGTTTTCCTCCAGAGAAAGAAATGACCAGTTTAATAGAAAACCTAGCTAAGAGCTCCCAAAGTAAACTCCATGGATATAAAGCTTTCACTAAGTTGGAACAGCATCAGACTAAGATTGAGAAATTTATCTTCAATGAAATGTTACAAGGATCTTCAAATATTAATAGAGAATGAGCAAAGGACATTTTGTGCTTTGTCAGTAGGAGGTAAACTTCAAGCAAGTTAGCACAGAATGAAGCCTCGGAAGAGATACACTGAATGCAGCAGAGCAGAGATCAAAGGAAAACTGAAGACCTTCTAAATACAACTGAAAATAGTCTTCTCAGAGATGTGCTCTACGTGCATTTCAAAGAAATAGTATAGAAAATTAAAACTGTCCACTAGCAGGGCAGCGTGCTCACATTGTATGCAAGACCATCTACGAGGCACTTACAGGATATCCATTAAGAGGCTGGAAGTACAAGTTAGCATCAGTAACACACACATGCCCTGGATTAGTCACCAGTGGCGTCACCATTTCTGCTTTACATTCCATATGCAGCGTTTCAGAAATGCTTTGAAATCTACAAGTGAAGAAAAGGAGTAAGTTTACCTCCAGTTCTTACTTTGGTAGAGGCACCCTTAAATTATTTAGAAAGGTTAGCTTATAGCCTTGGGACATCAGAATGGGGGACTTCACTAAGCGTATTTTACATGGGAAGAAGTTCTTTGTTGAAACCTCCACTTTAAGAGGCACTCCAGAAAGGAACACTGCTACATTCTGCTCCAGTCTCAGAGCAGAAAGCCAGTCGACTTTTCTAAAACTGTAGTTTTATTTGGCATATACCGATGCCCAATTGCAACAAATTCACAGATAAATGAAACATTTTGGAGATAAAGTAACACATTCATCTTCACAACACAGAATTTCCCACTCTCCATTCCAGATGCTTCAGAACACAAAGAAGCTAACTCTCTGAACTGGAGAATTTACACTAACTCAACCAGCCATCTAACTATCAGTGCAGTAGACTAATCAACCAACAAGATGGAAATGATTTCCCAGTCGAAAGTGATTAGAAAAGTACCTGTTTTTATCAAATGAAGTTCTAGCCAAGCGTGATTGCAATATAGCAGTTATCTAACATGGAAGGAAAGAAAAATTAGTATGGTGTCTGAGTCAAATGCAAGGAGAACTTAATTATTAAACAGTGATATCACAATTCCATTATTAAACAGGGATATTAGAAATAATCAGGTACTTACCATGGCAGCTTGATCTCCCATCTTATCTAGACAAGAAGCCCTGTAAAGCTAAACAACGAGCTTTAAGTGAAATAGCACAGAGATCTCCCACACAGCTCAGAAGTCAACAGAAACAGGAGGGGCTTTAGCATTCTTGGTGACAGCATACTAAAAAATCTATTACTATTTCTTTTTAAAGTAGGAGATACTTGTTCACTGTGAGTGCCATGTTACTACTTTGTCTGCATACTACCACCCTGCGTACTAAAAGCTAATATGGGTCACTTACAACAGCTGTCAGAACTAACTGCGGTGTTCAACTCTACATTTTAAACATAGATACTACAAGATTTTCACCTTAAAAACAAATAAAGCTCTACATTAAAAACCAAAAGATGCTGTGTTGAACTATGCAGGGATACCAAATAACCACATACCTGATGCAGAGTTTGCACAACATCTCCTACTTTCCCAGCAACATCCAGTTGGAATAAGTGTTCTGTTCTACCCTAAAATTAAAAGTATTTTTACTACAAATGAATTTCAAACAGAACTCAGAGGAAAAAAAATAAAATCAAACTAAACTAAAATAAAAACCCCTAAATAATAAAACTCTAAGACCCGATAAAACTATGCTATTAAAGATTGTGCTATATCTCAAAGATTCCAAAAGCAGATGTAAAACCTGATTTTTTTCCTCTTTACAAATATATCTTCCCTGTGGAAAGCTCTCTGTACAGTATTTTGTCTGTTGTTTAACACAATACAGCACAATAGCTTTGAAGTGAACAAGTTAATGCAGTACAAACACCAGTAAATGCAGAAGTAGTACCTATTTTAATATCTATTTTTAACACATGCAAATACAGAACTAGCAAATGACATGCTACATTTAAACAACTATTGTATTTCTTACAGATAAAAGACACCAGCCCATCAAATCTTTAAAGACTAGGCTGAAAAAGTTAGTCATTGTCATCTACATAAGTAATTTTGAGCTGAAAAGATCCCAAATCCAATCACAGCCTATTTTGACTAGTCATTTACAAAAGCCTCACTAACACATCACCTAGAATATGCGGCACACTCATTTTTACCCTACAAAGTTTTCCCAGCTTTCTTAAGTGTCATTATAGTACATATTTCTGGTTTTAACTTGAATATATTAAAAGTATGTGTATGGATCAACTGGTACTAACTTTACACACAACTCATATTTAGCAAATGCTGCTGGATCTTTTCATGATCCCTGAATGTAGTATAAAACTGTATCAAATGTGTTTCTGTAGGGTTTTGTGATTTCTCAGGCTAGACTTTAAAAAAGCCAACAAAGTGATCAGTAAGACTATGACAAGACATTGGTCAGTAGATACAACTGGATTAATTTTAAACTGAAGGAAGGAAGACATGAAAATCTAGATGATCTTCACATACATTAGTATGTGATCTGAGCTGAACTGACAGCAACACAAGAGGAAAGCATGCTTCAAAAAGCAAATGGAATTGGATCATAGGGAGACATGAAATCCAGTAGCAATTTAGATAAAAGCCTTGTAACATTTCACCCAGAGCATTGTTTTCCTTCAACAGGAAAAAACAACAGCTCTCAGAAATCCTAGTGAATGGTCTACAAGGATTGCTTACAGACAACAATGTGAAAGTTTTTGTGAGCAGTTGTCTCTGTAGCTGTCCAGCCATGTGCAAAGACAACAGCTCAGTATTTTGTAACTGATCTGAAACAATCAAAGAAAGACACAGAAGATAAAATGTATTTCTCAATTCCAGCACTCAGTGACATATATGGAACTGGCAACAATTCAAGTAGAAGATATTTAGCAGCAACAGAAAAAATATCAGAAAAGACTGAAGGTGAACTAGATTTCTTGTTTAAAAATGCAGAAACATAGCTGCACTTTAGCAAAGTAAATTGTAATGGTTAACTGTCAGAAATGTTTTAGCTGTGGATGAATCATAACTTAGGAGAAAATGAAGTGAAAAGCTTTCCAAACAACCCTTCTGATTCTTTTCTTTTTCACTGTGTTGGCAATGGGATAAGGTATTTGTGTGATACTTAATAAATCTTGCACATGGCTGCAAAACAGATCATGGAAGGACTAGAAGACAAAACAGTTCAACACATGAAGAATTACAGGAATAAAACAAACAAAGAAAAAAAAATAATTTAAAGTCCTAGTTTAAAGGCAGATCTAACCACAAAACCAACCCCAAGCAGCTGTTGAGAGCAGTTGTTGCCTCTCTGCTGTTGACTACAGTAATGCAAATTTAGGGACTCCATCATTCTTGAAATTTCTTACTTGAACAAATACATTGAGAAATACAATTCTGTCTTTTTCCATTCTTGGGCATTACGTCAATCAACCCTGAATTTTTATTTTGTGTCTGTGTCTTAACTAATATCACAATTTAAGCAAAGAACTCTTATTTGTATGCCTTGAAGCCTCCAGGCTCAGAATTGGAGCAGACCAACCCCACCAGCAGAAAACAACCAGGAGTAAGCTCCAATTTCTGCTGTGAGTAGCCTCATCTGCCATTTCTTTGAACTGAGAAGCACTCCGCTGGGAAATATCAATTAGCAATCTCTCATCCTCAGAGCAGAACTGAGGAGAAGCCACTCAGCCAGGATGCAGTGTCCACTGTACACAGCAGTCAGCTGACAGCTCTGTTGAGCCCATAGAGCTGCACATCAAGGTAAATGGCAAGTGTCAAGTCTGCAGCATGTCCTCCAAGAAGTATCAGAAAGCCATCACAGAAGAATTCCGACATGTTTTTTCAATATGCAATCACTTTTTTTTAAAGCTTTATTGTCATATTCCTCAAATGATAATTATCTTACTCTTTCAGAAGTAAGAACATAAATCCTTACAAAACTCCAGTTTTCTAAGAACAGTGAAAAAATACATACTTACTCTTACTGTTTTATAGGGTGCAATAACATTTCTTTCTTTAATGAGAAAAACCTGAAAGAGTAACAGACATTACAGATTCACACCTTAAAAAATAATAAAATTAATCAGAAGTACTGGTAAATACAAAGCTAAAAACACTGTTTAAAGCAAGCAAAACACTGGGTTGTAATATCCTGCTTTAACTACCCCAGATAAACTTCAGAAAAACAGTAAGATTTTATATCAGCCAACTGCAAGGAGGGCAGAGTTCAATTTAGTTCAGAGGCTTACTTATACAGTCAATTAGTGGGCTTTTATCCTAATCATATGACCTTCAAGGAGTTGCAGTACTAAAACAAATACACTCAGTTACATTCAATGGGGCAGATCATCCCCCTCTTCTAGTGGCTCAAGGCTCTGAACAAACAGGAATTACCCCCAAACTGGCAACTCACAACATACACTGTGCAAACTTTCTCAAATGAATGCCCTTCTGCTGCTGCTAAACATTTTGCTTCCAGCTCCAACCGCAATGAACATCAGATTTCAACCCTCATCCAATATTATGCTTTTGAACAGTTTTATTTCTGGTGCTAGCCTCATATCTGAGAACATCTTCCCTCTCCAAGACCCACATAAAACTACTCTCCTTCTTCAGAACATTCTCAACTCCTATAAAAAGACTTGACTGCTAGCACACTAATTTGTACACTGCTTTACTATCCACCATCTGAAAGGCGACAAGCCAGAAATAAGTTGTGGTTTTGCTCTGTTCGTAGAGAAGGCTCAAACTTGCTAAATCTCAGGCCTAGGCTTGGGATTGGTTCTGAACTAAACACAACACACTGGACTGCATAACCTACGTGTTCTACTCTTGGCCTAAGAGAGTTGGTCAAACACAGGTCCTTTCCCAGTGCCTCAGTTTGCTTCCTACAGGTAGCACACCTGTGGTTCTACACTCCAAGGCATCATGGCAGCAGCCTCAAACCAAGGGCAAGTACTAAAGTTGCAAGAATGGATGTGTACCATCCTGACTATCCAGAATCCTTCTGGCTGCTACATATAGCCTTTCCCATTCCCACCAGCTGACAACAGAGCCAACCTTCGCCACACAACTGCTCCAAGAGACATCCAGCTAGAAGAAAGCAAGTGGTAGGCTTAGAAGGCTCTAAGCTCAGCATGCCTCTCTAAGTGCTACATTAAAAAACAATGGTAATTAGTGTCTTTCATCTGCCATCAGCACGTACAGACCTGAATCAGGCCAAGGGAGAATCAGAATGAGAAACCAGCTCTACATTCATCGCTCTTCTGCAGGATAACTATACTGAGTACTCCACATTACATAAGAAGTAAGCATAATGGTTTGTGGTTTTTTACTTGTAAGCTGAGCAAAATCTTGAGCATACTGTATTGATTTCCTATTTTGGAGGATTTCCCCCAATTCTCTCTCAAGAAAATATACTGAAATAATCTCAAATTATTATTCTCATTTACTATTATTTTAAAGTCATTAGTTCTAAGTTATCTGTTACATAAAGAAAAGCTGCTTACCCAGCTATGTATTAACAATTTTTTCTGAGTCTAAAAGGCAAAGATGTTTAAGATGTTCCAAGCGTTCGCTATGTGCAGTTTCCTACAAGGCCAAATTTCTACTTAAAAACCATTTTTATTTAGATCATGATTCGTCATAATCACAGCTAGTGACTACTTGACACTTGGAAGTCCATATGCCTTTTATACAAAATACCAGCATTTATGACGTCACCCAACTATTTCAGAACACTTCCTCAGAGACAGGAAGATGACTGGCAAGCTAGACATGGGAGGACTGGGGGGTGCTAACCACATTTGCCGTCTTAAAACTTAATTCCTCTTTCCTACAAGGTGTTTCTTATAATCACTTGTACTACAGAACATAGAGTAATGATGCATGGTGGAAGCATTGCCTGGAGCAGTTAGAAATATTTCTTTTAAAAATCACTCTGTACACAAGAAAACCTGCCAACTCAAGAAATAGATTACACAGCATTTTTCACAGAAGCAGTTTCAAAATGAAATTAAATATACTGATTACTTCAACACAGACCACAAGTTTCTATGGCATAGACAATATTAAATGCTTGAGTTTGTTTTAGACTGCTGTAGCAGTATTGTAGCAGCAAGGCTATGAATTTTGGGCATTGGTAAATACAGATTTTAGAAATACACAAGAATATTTAAAATTTTATTTCCTGCCTCTACTCTGTTCTATCTTGAAAGGAAAACATGAACATTTTTTTTAAAAACCTTTTACAGCTTTGGAACACCTATCAACTGCAAATTATCAAAATTTACAGTGTATCCCCTTGGTTAACTTTAAGAATTAACATATCCACAATCACAACTATTTACTGGAACTCAAAACAATATTTCGGGACAGCTTCTGAAAACTATTTGGTGGAGATACAGCACAGACCAGAGTCTTCACAAAGCTGAACCACAGGGATCGAGATGGCTTTGCCATTACCACAACACGCTGAAGAAAGGAGATGAAAGCAGTACAACAAGACCAAACTAAAGATGATTAATAACAAGTTTTATTAGAGTCTATTCTCCTTTTTCATTCAATTCTAAGGTTTCCCTAAGCTCCACTACAAAATGCACAGGGCAAAAAGTTTAGTTTATTGAATTAATAATTTAATGAAGCCATTAACAGTTCGCAATTTCCGGCATCAACCATTTCACATTAATGCTAAGTTTTTGACACTAATTAGTTTTGCTTTCAGTTAACTTCCCACTCTTGGACTACAGCTTTGAGTAAAAATACCATTAAGGAATGTAAGCATGCTCATTTATGTAACCTCATCCATTTATAGATCAAGAATCTGTTATATGCAGGTCTTACCTGGCTACATACAACAGAAATCCCACCAGATGTATTCCTAAAATGTAAATAAGATATTTGAAATGATGGGCATTTCAGCTTTAAAGGAAGTTAAATACATACAGTGTCCCAAATTTACCTACCGTGTGAAAGGGTTATTTGCTTCATTATCTTCTGGGGCTTTTATACTAACGCAATCTCTCAACGGTATCTGCAGCAATTTATAAAAATACACAGTCTTTCTTAAAAGCTTTTTAAAGAGAATCTTAAGTTACCAAGAAATTTAAATTTGCACCACTTACCTTGATAATGGGCTGAATATTGTCATCTGGTTCAAAAATAATTGACTTTGAACAGATTTTTAGGGAGCCTCTGAATTTTCTAAAAGGAACAATTAAAAAAAAGTTGTGCATGTGTTTGAGATACATGAGCCTAGAATGACTCCAGGAAATTAAGCTATGTAAGAGTTTTGTACCTTTCATCTTTGCAATCTTTATTTATAATATGATTAGCTGTGTGCTGTTCAAAGTAATATTCTTCCAGGTTAAGAAGAAGCAGTGAAAACCTACAAATTAAAAAAAAAAAAACTTTTATTCTATGGGAAAATACTGTAACAGTTAGTACTCTTAATAAAACATATCAGGTCTTTGATCTCTTTGCTGTGCCCCACACCCCAATAATGAATTAATTTAGCTCTTTAAAGTAACAACCTATATGGAAAATTTGTCTACACATGAAGAAGATCAATTGATGCTCTTCCAACATATATAAGGTTAGATATTTGATTCTGATGTCTTAGGTGGAAACTATTCAAATACAGTCAGGCTTTCTGCTTTAGCCCTATGCCAGTCAGAATGTGCAATGACAAAAAAGGAAGGGCAGGAACTAATCACTTCGAATGGATGGAATTAGATTGTTTTGAAGCCAAGCCAAATTACATTTGTCTAAAATGTTAAGTGAAAACACTGGCACAGATTTTACAACACGGCTGAGTCACTCGAAGGATGCCCTCTGGGGAAGCGTTACCTTCCTCATCAACCACATTGTGTACTTCCTCCATACCTCTGTCTGTTCAACCCCCCAAGAAGCCTGTTCATGGACTAATGTGATTACAACAAACCTCAACAACAACAAAATAAAAACAGGAAACTGAAGTCTTCCAAAGTATTTCATTTCAGGATCATAGTAATGACAGTGCTGGTACCAAGTAAATGCAAATAGGGCAGATTAGGGGGAACATGAAAGTGCTTTCTCTATCAACTTAACTAAAACTGCTGCAAGTGATCAAAACTCGACAACTTTCTAACAGGGTGAGCACGTGGTCACTGAGTGTGTTCCAGCTGTAGAGAATGCCAGTGGATGCTGCTGGTACAGCAGGAGACGCAGAAACAACTTCAGTTGGAAGTACAACTTGTCTGCATGCAGCACTGATCTGATCTGCACAAGTACTTAGTATTTATTTACACCCACACTTTGAGCTTTTTGCACTTTGCTCATGATGCGCTTCACTCGAAATACCTGTGGAAACACTAATAAACACCAAGTGTCCCCAGAGCAGTACTCAAACAGCAGTAAATATGTCAAGAGTTCACAAAATGAACTGAGTGAATCGAACAGCCTGTTCATTAAAAAAGCATATCTCACAATGGAAAAAGAGTGTTATTGAAAATACATCTTGTGCACTTAAAGATCTGTGTTGTGGTTGTTATATTAAACAGAATATGACAATAAAGATTTACTGTAACTACAAGTAACAGTGGGTTTATATAATCAAAACTGCTCTTGTGTCCAACATACTTCGTCCTACTGCTCTGCTGCTTTTTCGAAATGGCCTTATCTTTATCTCTCCTCTCTTGAAAACAGTTTTTTTATGATCCCATTGTGCTGGTTTTGGCTTGATTTTCTTCACTATCTACTATGGGACTTTGTTTTGGATTTGTGCTGAAAACAGTGTTGATAATTCAGAGATGTTTTTATTATCACTGAGTGTGCTTAAACACAGTCAAGGCCTTTTCTGCTTCCCCACCAGCAAGGAGGCTGGAGGTGCACAAGGAGCTGAGAGGGGACACAGACAGGACAGCTGACCCCAAGCGACCCAAGGGTTATTCTGTACCATATGGCATTATACTCAGGATATGAAACGTAGTAGCTGCCACACGGTTACCATTAAATCCCATTTTTCAACATATCCAGTTGAAATCATCTGGGACAAACTTAAAATTTCTGATTTTGCCAACTCAGATCTTGAAATTTCTATCACATTTTTAAAGCTTTTCAATAAAGCTATGTTAGGATGCATAAAGAGCAATTCACTAGTAGAATGCTCTGCTTTCTAGTATGTATAAGCATATACATTCAATTTATTATCCACAAGCCAAAATACTTAAATAACAAAAAAAAAAAGTCAAGAACAAAGGTAGCACCCAGATTTGTTTGAAAAAAATCTATTCTCTTTCATCATAAAACAGCCACTATTGACACAGGGAACATGAGCTTCAGGGAAATGGCATTTATGGTCCCACAATTAATTTTTTTCCAAGAAAACTACAATGCCTGTTCAACAGAATTAATTTCTGAAATTCTTCATTCTTGGTCTCTTTCCTTTGTCTCCACCTACTCTTTTAACAAACTACTCACATTTTTATATTCTTTCCAAATTCACCTGTTGACAGCACTGGTAATTACTAGACTTTTTAAGTTTTGGGTAAATGCAGGCATCCCTCATGTATTCAAGACAAGCCATGTTTTTATATCAAAACATTGGCTGTTATTCACAGTAACTGTAATATGCTTAACATAAGCCAAAATACATAAACCAAGAGAGCTCTCTTTGCAATTTTTCACTATAACTATCTCCATGAAACTATTGTATCTCTATACTTGTCACTTTACAAATCAATTCACCTTCCCACAACCAGAAGCTGTGGGCAAGAATTTGAGGTATTCTTTCCCTGGCATAACACTCACTGCTGCTGAACCAGATGATTTCATGACGAAAAAAAAAAGGAAGCAGCAAAGATATGCACAAAAACTCAAGATAAACTCTTCATATAGGCTAAATAGGGACTGTGGGGAAACTGTAGATTTATTGCTTTTAAAATACCATGTTTGCTAGAGGCATCCAGTTTATCTTTTTGCTATTCTCTCTGTCTCTTCCACATGTCTACTCACTCCTCAGGTTTATGGAGACATCATCACTGTAAAGCTTCTTGCTGGAGACCAGCGACCTCCTGTGCAATGATCACCTGCTCACTGACCTCAGCCTTCCTGTTTTGAAAATAGGTTGTATTGCTGTGCTGGCAACTGTTAAAGCATTTTTCCCCTCAAACATTGTATATCATATAGGCTAAGTGCATTTTCCACATTTTATCTTCCCCTTCCACTCTCCACAGAGCCTTCCATGTAGTTCTGAAGTCTCTTCCTGGCATTTCTATGCTTGTTGCTACTCTATGTGCAAGTCCATTTACTCTAACTGCATTTTCCTATATTTTCAGGCTGCAATGAGACACTTCTGCAGGCAGACAGAGCCAGATATCAAATCTCCACAAATGGAATCACAAGTCTCTACTTCTCTCAAGCACCCACTGCAATTGGGACAAACTTACTGCCTGTCCCAAGACTATGCCACAAAAACTTCCCCTTTTAAAATTGATACGGTACTATAAGTGAAAGCGAAATTTTCAGACTTGCATCTCAACTACTGGTTAACAAATCTAGACCAGTTCAAGTGACTGCTAATAATGAACTCTTGAGATTATGATGCATGATCTCTGGCATAACCTTCTGGAGTTTCTCAACTCATCTCAGTCTTTACCGCTTAGGTATTTAAATTTCATTTGCCTGTGTTAATGATCCATAGAGTTGTCAAAGAAAAGTCAAGTTTCATCACATGCTACTAGAGTACAGTCAGAGCTTTTTATCTTCACAGAAGAAACATCTTTTACATAAACAGAGCCACTGATAGTTACTGTATCAACAGGGTCCCTCTTGAGAACCATCACTGCACATGATGATACTTCAGGCTTGCCAGGGGGTTTAACAAGTCTCTACAGATAGCAAGGGTACAGATCAGTCTCTGGCACGTTGCATAAGTAGGCAAACAGTGTTGTGCAGGCCTGAAAAAAACAGGACATCAATCATAATAACTATAAAATTACAGCAATGGGATCTTCAATGCACAACTAGTAAGTTGGGCTTTGGGCTGACTGCCTTCCAGAGAGCTAAAGGAGGTATTCCAAAGACACTTGTAACTCAAGATGACTGGCATACCAAATTTATATACTAACAACTGCTATGTGGTCCTACAACTAGAACTTGTATGCACACTTAATATAGACCTAAAATAGTAATTAAATTCTGCACATGACAGGAAGACTTACAAATAAATAAATAAATAGTAGGAAGAGAATGCATGAGATACCCTGTATAAGAAACTGGTTAAACCTGCAACGGTTGAAAATTGTATTTTGGTCTTCAGCCACTGAGCAGCTGTACTGTTCCCAGGGCTGTGTAATTAACAGCAAACACTGCAAGCCTATGACTTTATCACACTGACCTGGAATAACAGCCTGGATCACAAAACCAATGTCAAGACAAGTAACAATGTCCCCAGTCTAACATTTCTTGCCTTCAAGTCTGATCCCCAGATGTAAAAACCCCTCAATCTAAGTGGTTAGTCAGGCGAATGGCAAGTTTTAACTGGGTCATGTACAAAAATGCTTTGGTATCTAAAATGAAAAAGGTCTGGTTTTTTGTTTTGTTTTTTATACTTTTAAATTATCAGCCAGAAGCGGCATATTAAAAAAAAAAAAAATTCAAACCACAAACAAACAAACAAAGCCCAGTTCTGGTTCTTACACATTTGTAGGAGATCCCTTCAGTTTCTATTAAACACATTTGCCTGGTGCTCTAAAACTTTGTATTCCTATAATACAGTAATAAACAAATATCACAAAGTTCTTTTTTAGGCAAACAGAAAAGGATCAAGTTTGAGATGTTTTTCTTATTATCAGCATGTGGTTCATTTTGATCCATTTTCAAAATTAATAACCCAATTGTTACTTGAAACTTCCCAAGTATAAATCATTAATGAGTGTTTATTAAAAATCTACTTAGAGAAAGGTAATGCTATAGCTTGGAAAGCAACTTGAATATCTGTTAACACAAAATCCTTTGAAATCAAGAAATAAAACTCAAATCTTAAGGCTTATTACAGGACACTTTTATGCTTGTCTCCGAATAAGGACAGGTTTATGTTCACAAATGTTGTGGTCACAATGCTATTTAATGCTTTGCAACACACTGATGAAGCTAGTAAGCCACAGACATGTCTTCAGGGATCACTGACCTTTTTTTCCTTGTACAATGAACTTGACATACTGGGCTATCCAAAAAAACCCCAGTATGTTATTCTGAAAATAACAAAGAGACAAATTAGACAAGATTTTCAAAAAAAGTTCAAACTCCATGGAAGTAGCTATAAGGATAGAGGGTCTGCAAGATGTTCAATGCCTTATACTATAGCTTCTTAACAGTCCAGTCTTTGTCTCCAGTGTCTCACCAAGAGCAAACAAACCTTCAGAGAACTTCCAAGATGACTGCATTTTCTTATTACATGTAATATTTGAAAAATGGAACTTGAGGGGGCGGGGGGAGAAGCAGCTTCAGTAACTTTGCTGGTCCCACACACTTGTAATGCCTCAAAAACTACTTCCAGTTGTGGAGACCAGCCAATTTTGACTTAAAAAGTTATCACATTAGCACATAGGCCACAATACAAACTTCTGTTCAGAGCTGTGGAGTTTTCCCAGGATAGTTTTGCACATGGAAGGGTACATGGAATACGAGAAACAGTACCACGTGAGGGGGTCAGGCACAAGAACAAGGTGGTCGGGAACGAGACTACCCTTTAGAATGCAGCAAACCTGCAGAGCAGCTCGGCTGTCAGAGATGCTGGGAAAGAGGCAGTTTCACTTTCCAGGGTAAAATAAAACTGTAGCCACCACTGCCACTATGGCAAAGCCTTGAGCTTTAGAGTGGGAAAGGCACTCACGCTGTTACATCTCAGGTTTAATGCAAGTTCTGCATACAAAAACCAACAGCAGCAGCAGCTTGGAGGGGGAAAAACGAACATGCTAGATAAGAGAATATCTTCTATGATAACAACTCACAAAGCTGGAAAAACCAACATCACCAACTTAACACAAGGAGTTTCCCAGATCCAAAATGGAAAGAAGATTTTCAGACATAGTTGTGCCTGTCTGTCTGTGTTTGGGAGGTAGGAGCTACAGCAATGGATGATCAGTATAGTGTATGCACACACATCTCTACATCCCCCCAGATAGCTTTAATGAAGGCTTTAAGAGCTTTGGTGTTGGAACATCTTCAATTCCCACAGTGTTAAAAGTATATAGAACCTGGTGGAGTAAAGAGTTAATCTTTTAACAGTCTATGAGGAGCTGCTTGAGCTTTAAAGGTAAGAACCTACACTTAAGGGGAGAGGTAAATTAAAGCATGCCAACATAATTTTGCTTGAAGACCTATTTCAAATTCCTGTCTTCATATACTCTCAGAAAGATTATATCAAGAATAACCGAAAAATTCATATGCCAGTCACTTGGAAGGTATTTTCTTGTGAAGGGAATCAGTATTCCTTTGAGAAGCAGCTCCAGGTAGAAAAAAGAAAAAGGTAACTATCTTGCCAAGAAAAACAGAACTCACTACCTTTTTCAAAGAGCTCCCATATAATTGCCACTCAGAAAAGGTCTGAGGAATATGAGTCAAGAACACACCCAAGACGCATAGGAAAACTCGGTGCTAAGTATCAGGAAAACACTTGCAAAACTTCAGCTCGTATGATGTCATTCCCAATACAAAGGTTTGGGAACCCAAAGGCATCCAAACATTCCCAGCATTGTTCAGAGTAGGCAGCCAACAAGCCGATCACTCTTTAGAAACGACAATCTGGGGTTTATAAATCCTGCCAAGATGCTACAAAATATCCTCCAAACAAAAGTGTGTTGCATCAGGCTTGGTCTACTTGGGAATTTAATGTTATTTCGCTTGATGTGCATGTACCTCTATACTTCACTTCCAAAAAGACTCAGAGATCCCACAACATCTGGGAGGAAAAAAAAAGAAAACAAAACAACAAGTCCACAGTTTGTTTTATATACTAATTCCACCTACCAGCTGAAACACTGGACTTACTCAAGCTAGACACAGATAAATCCATGCAGAGACCTTTGCCATGGCAAAATCCTGTTTATACCACCCAGAAAAAGTACCCATTGATCCTGCTTTAAATTCATAATCTGTGATTGAAGTCTTACTATTTTTGTCCTTTCATCAGAAAAGCACATGCTGGAAATCTACTTGGACACAAGGGTTTCAAGTGGCTGATCCACCACACCTTGCACAATCACTTGACTTGATACTGGAAGTACAATCCTGATAACAGAAGGAAATTGTCAGGGATGAAAAAGCAGGGCAGCCCAATCTAGCAGCAGCCCACAGATATGCAAACCAATTCTAAAATTAAATCCCCTTCCAACAAGAACAAATTACCTACAGGCCAGCGGTAGGACTCATTTGCTGATGCTTGGATAAAAGCCTTCATTATGCATATTTTGTCTCAAGAGAGTAAGATAAGGCTACTGATTTAAAATAAATAAATAATCCCAATGCCCAAGCAGCCATCACATTGAAGATCCACCTGGAGCACCTACAAGCTGCCAGTAGGTTGCTTCATGTGAGGGATGTTTCCAGCAGAAGAGATGAACCCCTCACACAACAAGTTGAGCAGCAGGCAAGACAAACCAGCAGAACTTTATAGAGAGCCCCTGTATCAAGTGTTTACACTTGCCTGCATTTGGGCACACTGCCAAAAGAACTGAGAAATCAATTTATAAAGAAAGGAATGACCTGAGCCAAACACCACATCATCTAACTTGATGTTTTGTAACAAAAATTGTTTGCAAAAAAGGATTGCTGTTCATGAAGGATGAGTATTTTAGGGATTAAATTAACTGTCCTGCACACAGGACATTTCAGCACTTTCTCATTTTCTACTAGAAAATGCATATAGTCAGAAAAGAAGGTTTATGTAATCAGATATTAAAGTGGACTAACTAATTAGTCAAGAAGAAATATTTTTTTTTCAGATCACTTAAAACTAACATGGTCTTCCTTCCCTCCAAAGCAACTGCATAAGAAGATTAACTTCTTACTTACCAAGTTTCACAGTACTCTTAACCGGAACTTTTATAGCTTAAAGTTTTGTAGAAAGCAACGTACAAGTAACAAAAAAGCCCAACCAACCAAAAACCTAAAAAAACCCCAAGAAATCCCAAACCAAAACACACATCAAATAGAGCTGCCACAAAATTTTTAAAAGTCCTGCTCATCTTAGTAGGAAATACCTACACCAAGGATACAAAGATCAACTAAAGCCTTCAAGCAGAAGTTGGTGTCCCTAACAGCTACCCAGCACCAAGGTAAAAAACTCTCAGAACCTGTCCCTTCAGTTAAGTCATAGCAGGCTGGTTTTTTGCTGCTTTAAGGCAGAACTGTAAGGACAACACGCAACAAAAATAGTGTTTCTGATCCGATATGTTGAAGCTCAAAATATTTTAAACCACTTAAATGCTTTTAAGATTTCCTAATTGAGAAAAGCACAGGAAAAGAGGGAGAGGCAGGGACCTGATATAGGGTACAAAACATAATTTACTTGGATTTTATACTAACATCAGTTGTTAGGCAGGGGGAAGAAACAGAGAAATGGGTTTGCAGATATAGGTAAATCTGCCTTGCAAATGAGAATGAGACTAATCTTTCATGAAGTGCTCAAATTACAAATTCAAATAATAAGATCCTGATACGCTTTCAAGTATAAGCAAAGAAAAAAAGTTCTCATCAATAACTGCAGATCAGTAATGCTGACACTGACATGCTGAGTTTGTTCTCAGGGCTTTTTAGAAGAGATTTAGATCCCACTTGGGTTCTTTGGGACAAGTCTGATGAGTTTTGGCCTTTTTATCTCAGATTCCCCCCCAAAAAAAACCCCACCAAAACACTATTTACATTAAATCCATAACACAGCTAACACGGTCATTTTACTTGCTTTTTCTACATTTAAGATGCTTTACTTTACACTTAAAAATAGTTCTCTTTTCCTTCTCCACAGAAAGCTTGTCCTTTCTTCCTGCAGCCCCTTACACACAACTGAAACCACAGCAGCCCCCCAAAGCAACAAGATATACAAGAAGACAAAACGTGATCCAGAACACATCTGCACTTCAAAAAAAAAAAAAAAAAAAAAACCAAAAACACTTCAGAGGATGTGGTAGCTTCATGTGCTGTACAGCTATGAATCAGAATTTACATGGACAGAGTGAGTCCAGCTCTTCATCATGTGGTTTTCTCATCAACAATAAAGAGTGCTGTGTAACCAGCAGAGAGCTGCATCAGGAATTTGCGCAGGGCTCGCACGGGACCAGCCTGCTGTCCGCCTGGTTCCTGCAGCAGGAGACAACCGGGGATCCGTGATCCCCCCAGAGAAGGCAATGTGTCCTTCTGCTGTGTGACCCATGCCGACCTACTGCTCGCACAGAGATTACCCACGTGGAAATATTAAGCTTGCAAAAGAATGTCAAACTTTGTGACAAGACAGATACAGCTAAGCCGGGTAAAAGAAAGTGGGACACTACCTAGAAATAAGAGAGTAAATTCAGGATACACTCAAGCATGTGCGATAAGCCTTTGTTGTACATTCAGAAACAAAACAAAGATTACAGTCAGCAAGCAGGAACGGGCTAGTTGAATTTAACACTTTAAAGAGGCAACACAGAGTCTGTAATCTAAGGGCTGACAATACACTATTAGCGTTCAAGAAAAAAAACAAAACTAAAAAATCCCAGCAAACTATAACAAAGTACAGTGAAGCCAAGCTCCATGCCACAAGCACAAAATATATAAAAGAACAAGAACAAAAAATATAAAAGAAATCTACAAGACGCTATTTTTCATGCAGTTTATGCAAGGCAAGCAGCATTCCTATTTTCCCAGGTCCTTTCTACACCCTTTTCAGCCCTAACTCGGGAACCATCAGCCACCTGATCTCAGCAGTAACAACAACGAGGGCAGCACAGCAGCCGGGCTCTCCTCCCGGCGCTGCGCCGCGGCCTCTCCGAAGGCACCGCCACCCACAGCTCCGCCGGGCCCTCCGAAGGGCTGGGGCCGTGCGGGGGCGACCGGGGCCGGCGGGGCAGTGCCGCTCACCTCTCCTTGGAGTACAGCTCCCGCTCCAGGCGCCGCCTGCGGATGAAAGCCATGGAGCCGCCCGGCCCAGGTGCCGGTGCCGCCGCCACCACAGCAGGCCGGGCCGCGCCTCAGGGAGGCGGGGAGAGCGGGCCGGCTGCGGCCACAGCCGGGCTGGGGAGCCCAGCCCGCCCCGTTTATACCGCCGGAGAGGGGGCGGAGGTGGCACGGGGAAAAGGCCGGGGAAATGGAGCCTGTCGGCACCGAGGGTTCTGCGCCCTCGCCCGGGCTGCGGCGTCTCTGCGGCCCTTCGGGGCCTCCGCGGCGCACACGGAGGGAAGCTCACGCTGTATTCCATTGCGAAACAGCTTAGTTAGGTGGATTTAAATAAAAGTTTTAAATGTAGTGCCACTGCAGTGAGATTATTGTGCCCGTAATGCGTGTGACAGAAGCTCTCCGGGCAGGAGGTGTGTTCAAAGCCTAAAATCCCAGAATATGCAGAGTTGGAAGGGATCCATCGGGATCATCCAGTCCCGCTCCTAGCCCTGCCCAGAACATCCCCAGGAGTCACACCATGTGCCTGAGAGCATTGTTCAAACGCTTCTTGAACTCTGTCAGGCTTGGTGCTGTGACCATTTCCCTGGGGAGCCTGTTCCAGTGACCAAGTACCCCCTAGGTGAAAAACTTGTTCCTCATATCCAGCCTAAACCTCCCCTGACTCGGCTTCGTGCCGTTTCCTCAAATCTTATCATTGCCTAAAAAGACCTCTATGGAAAGAGGAGTTAAGTAAAATCCCTTAGTTCTTATAAAAACCCTTCAATTCGTAGAGCTGCCATTGTATCTGAACAATTTATAATGTGTTTACAGACACGATCTCTTGTGCAGTAGAAAAATGCTGCTTTTTGCATATTTGTAAGTTAGAAAAATGGGTTAATTGAGGGGATATAATTTTTCACATAGGAATTAGAAGAATTATAGGATTCTAGGCCTCAAGAGTTTGTCTGATGTACTCGCTGCACAGGCAGATTCAGGTATATGTTGATCAGTGTTATTCAAATATTTTCAATTTGTGGACATAAATATGAGAAGTGTTGTATCTACAGAAGACAGGTTTACTTTGGCTAATTGTCTTTCAGGGTCCTCTTAAGAGTACTTCACAGAATCTAAGGAGACAACAGATCACAGTGTAAAAACCACTTCTATCTTCTGCATGAAGTACTTCTCTAATCGATTTGTAAAAGCACCTGTTTGAAGAAAACCTGCAGCATTTGCATGTGGCTTGTACAAATTTCTAACAGCATCTATGGACATATATTTGTCCAATAGCCAACCTGAATTTTCTTTGCTGCATTCCTTGTTCTCATACTTCCAGTGGAAATCATGGAGTCACAGAATCATGGAAAGGCTTGGGTTGGAAGGGACCTTAAAAATCTAGTTCCAATCCCCCTGCTGTGGGCAGGGCTGCCTTTCACTAGACCAGATGGCTCAGGTCCCCATCCAGTCTAGCACTGAACACTTCCAGGGATGGGGTACCCACCACTTCTCTGGGCAACCTGTTCCAGTGCCTCACCACCCTCGCAGTAAAGAATTTCTTCCTAACATCTAATCTAAACTTTCTCTCTTCTGGTTTGATGCCATTACCCCTTGTCCTTGTCACTATATGCTCTTGTAAATAGTCTCTCTCCATCTTTCTTGTAGGCTTCAGGTACTGGAAGGACTCAATTAGGTCACCCTGAAGCCTTTCTCTTTTCCAGGCTAAAGAATCCCAATTGTCTCAGCTTTTCCTCATAGGAGAGGTGCTCCATCCCTCTAATCATCTTGGTGGCCTCCTCTGGACTTGCTCCAGCAGGTAGATATCCTTCCTGTGTTGAGGACCCCCAGAGCTGGATGCAGCACTTGAAGGTGAAAAATATTTATGTGCCTCATATATGTTTTAATAAATATTTGTGTGTAAATATATATTTATTTATATAATTGTTTATATGTGCAGCTATGCATATCATCCTCTCATAGAGTAAACATTTTTTTCACTTTTCTTATAGACTGCACTCATAAATGATTTATTCTTACAGCTTTATTCTGCCTTCTTTCCAGTATGACTTTCGCCTTTATCTTAAGGTATAAGGCATCAACACAAACTACAGTGCAGTAATTATGCCCCATGTGTTACACATGAGAGGAACATTCATAAATGCATCCCAGAAAAAAACTTACTTTTCTTATTGTGACAAAAATTTCTGCTCAAAACCTCTTCTAACATAATGCCACCTAGTTCTCCCCATTTTATGCTCTACATGTAAGTTCTTCTCAGGTATAATATTTTGCCTTAGCCTTGACGATTTCATTCTACTAACTTTAGACATTTATCCTAGTTAAATAACCAGTTTTGAAATCTGATACTGTCTTCCAGCACCCAGGTTGGTGAGAACCAGATTCTTAATATGTCTATATTCTCTTGCACCTTGCAGATCACTAATGGAAATACTGAACAGAACTGAAATGACAAGAGATCCTTATGGGTTCTCATTGCAGGTTCTCTCCAAGTTTGATCTTTGTAAGCAGCATGCCAATTTCTTGGTGCTTTCATGAAAGTTATGTTTCTTTTGCTTTTTGTTTTAATGAAACTCATGGAACGGTGTCTAAATTATACTAAACTCAAGATCTATGATACTTACTGTTTCACTTTTTCTACTGAATCAGTTAAATTGATTGTAAAAAAGGGCATTAGAGGAGTGTAAGAGTATCTGTTCCTGACAATCTTATGGTAATTTCTTAATAGTGAAATTTATTCTAGATTATTCCTTGACAACAAAATTAATCTGAATTGCTTTTGACCAGCTTTCCTTAGATAGATGCATTTTATCCTTTTCTTGTCTCTTTAAACCTATATAGTCTTTTAGCAACCAGAGATTATTTTTGCTATATTATTAAGTAAATTTCTTCAGACCCTAAAGAAATTTACTTAATTACTTAATTAATTTTATTTGATTACATAAAATTTACATAGTTTTAAATTCATTCATTCTTTAAACTCTATGGTAAGATAAATTCAGCTAAGTATCCGGGCATTTCTTATGTATTTCCAGAACATTTTCTTGTTGCATTTTATACTCCTTTTTACCTGTCACTCATTTTTTACTGTAGGCTTTGTAATTTTATTCTTTTATTCATATTCTTTTATGTTACTCTTCAGTTATGTCCCCTTATTGTGCCTTCTTTCTTCAAATCCTTGAAGAGTTTTTAATGTGATGTTAACACAGTCTACTTCAGCTTCCTTTCCTTCTTTTTGTTCACATCAAGATAGCTTGCTATTGTATGTTTAATTAAAAATGAGTGTATTGTTCTCTGTAGAAAATCTAGGTTAGCTTTAAATGACTGAGCTCAGGCCTAGACTGTACAGAAAGGAGGTTAATTAACTCATATAGAATGGCATGCTGTTATGATGAACCTGCTTTTAGTACCTAGACTAGCTTGATTAAAGCTAGCTTAACTATTTCTACATAACAATGCAATCCAGAGTTGGCAGTGCTGACATGCTTTTTCTTCCTCTTTCTCTCAGAGTAGGGAAGCCTATTTTGGTCAAATGTGTCATGATCACTTTCACTCATTTTACTTTCTGCCTTTAAAATCAAAATGAGCTCCTCTCTACCTGTCATGCAGTTCCAGTTGGTAATGCCTCTTGTAACTTCCTCTGTACTGTGAAGCAAAACTTCATCCCTAAAATACTGCAGGAATTTGATGGACATTTTGTGTCCTGCCATATTGTTCTTCTAACTGGTATTCAAGTGATTGAAATCCATTTTATTATCTCATGTGCAATCTTCTTGAATACCTTCATTAGTTGCTCAGAATACATCAGAAAAATCACCAACTTCCTCCTTTTGAATACAGCTGTAGTCTGTTATAAAAAATAGACCCCAATTAAAACATAATTTTGCTTCCTCCTTTTAATTTTCACCAAGAACAGTATCTTTTGTCTCTTCCTCGTTTCAATACACATTGAATCATCATCCCCTGATTTACTGTGCCCATTTTCCCTAGCATTCCTACATGCATTTATCACTCGTGTGCTACCATATCTCTGGGAGGCTACTAAACCTGTATTTTTTCCATAGGTTCACTGGATCCCTGGCTTTGACTTCAAATATTCCAAGTTGGTTTTCTTTTTTTTTCATTTTTTGTTTCTGGCAGATATTCCCAATGGTATTTAACCACTAAAGCTTTGTCTTTCAGGTATCTAAAAAACTTCATTAAATTCAATGCTCAAGTGTTTCTTGTCAATCCATTCTGTTCTATTGGGCATTTTTAAACATGTTCAGAGTAGGCTTAGCCTCAACTGTTGAAGCCAATGGTGAAGTTCTTGTTGGAAGTATAAAAGACTCCTGAGTGTTGTTCAAGGATTCATCCAATAATGTATTTATTCTGAAAGATATGTCAATAGCCAGTCTATGGCACATTAACCAAAGGCAAAACTAGTAAAGAGTACTATAGCTTATTGTTAGTAGAACTAGTCAGAAAACAGAAACATTTTTTAATGGGGAAAAAACCAACATTGTTACCTCTCATTACAATGACATTTAAACTAGTTAAGTTTGCATTTTTGTAAAGAAAGCATTTTTTGAAAGATATGAATGAATAGTTTCACTGCCAGGAAAAGTTTAGGACAGACTAATTTCTGCTACTGGCCCGAGTCTTCTGTGACACATGCTATCTTTTCACTGTGTGTGTACTCAGAGCTGAGAATGATACAGATCCACCACAGTAACTGTAACAGAATCAACAACAATTAGTTGTGCCATGGCTTACCTGTTGCTGTGATCTGAGTGATGACCTGGAGTTACATGCAAAAACTCCACTAGTTTAAAAATAATCATGTAAAGTATACCCTCATGATAGAATTGCCAGCTCCATTCTGAACACATTTTAACTAGTTTGTAATCATCTTTCTGGCACCAAATTCTGCTAAGCTTTTTTGAGCTAGTTGTAAGTCAATTTATATGTGGACACAGCATGGTTTGATTTATAATCAATTTTAATTAAACCAATTTTTATCAATAAACAAATGTTTAATTTACCATTTTCCCTGGAGAAAAAGATAAACCTAAAGTGTCAACATTTAAAGGTGTTCTATAAGTCAAATTGTAAAGGGAAGGATAAGAGAAACTTATACAATTATTTTACATGTCAATTTAAATTGAAGATTCTATGTAAAATTAATGTTTCCAGCGAAATCCCTCTGAACCACACCCATTCTGAAATACAGTACTTGATTATAAATTGTTTTGGTTTTAGTATTCCTTGAAGGATCACATCTCTTTTAGGTCTTTATACTCCTTTGCTAACGTTACTTACAGCTCTTTTTCATAGGTTAATCTCTGTAGAATTTGAGAGCTGGATTTTTCAGCCACTGGTTTGGTACACACTGGTACAGATCCCTGCACTTCATTTTGGAAGCATCTTGAAGAGGACTCATAAAATAGGGCAGAGTGCATGGTAATCCAGAAATAATCTGGTACACTTTTATGTATCTGCACTGCTGGGAAATAAAATAATACTAATTTAGTCTCTTCAAGGGCATGTAAATTTTAAAGATCAGAGACAAATTTGTAACAGAAAAGAATATATTTACTTTATTAAAACAGATTTAGAACACATGTGCACTATATGGAAAAAACAGCCGACTGTGTTCATCAAGATACTCCCACACCCCTTCAGTGTTCCAGCTACTTTATGGAGCTGATGACTTGGCTGTCCTCCAACACCCATACATACTTCATGTCATTAGATGCATGAGTCACTCTGCTCTGCTGTAGAGCTGCTAAATGTGGTGCCACAAATGTTGATTTGAAAAATGGATGAGCCCTTGAGTCATTTTTCAGTATAGCTGGTGTTTTAAGGAAAGGCCTTTTAGTGAGCCTGTTACATATAGTCCACAGGACAATGGAGCTGTATTTTATATCATAGTAATAAAAATAAACATGGATAGTGGTGGTGAAAGAAAACTTGAAAAGCCTCAAGGAAGGAGGAAGCATCTATTAAGGACAGATACTCTATGCGAAAGTAGTATATAACAAACCTTACAGACTAAATACCAGTTTCCATTTTATCCACCACCATAACATATCACTTAAATGTAAATTTAAAAAGTAACTTGTAGTGTCATTGGGTTTTCTCTGTTTTTGTATGGGCACAGTTAATTTGTTGGCAGAGCATTAGTTAGCTGATGAATACATTGTTTTATTCCTTTGCTTGTGAGCAAGTGCACGTGACTCGATGTCTAAGAGTATATGTGTATAAAACTCAAAGGGAAATTTAAATCCCACTCTGTAAATGGTAAAATCACTAGTCTTCCCTTTTTTGGCCAGTGGGTTCAGTGTTCTGGCAGAGGGTGTTTTCCTTGGATGTAGAGGAAGGAAAATAAATCAGAAGAATTGCGATACAGAACTAAACTGTTTAATTTGCTTAAGTAGTTGGACTTTTAAAATGTTTCAGCGAAGAATATTTTAAATGCCTATACTTTTTGCATAGCAGTCCCAGGTGTTTTAGGCCATTTGTTTAGTAACTACTTCATCTCTCTGTCCAACAGTGTTCTTGCTGCAAAGAAGAGCTGTGACACCATATTCATGCTTCCATTTTATATCAGTAAAACAAATACATAATTTAGATTAATTTTCAGACATGCATACAAACTTATTATTTCTTTGACATATATTCTTGTCTATTGGTTGACTTTGTCCTGCTTTCCCTAAACCAGAGAAGATCAAGAGCAAACCTGTGTTATCGTAAGTCCTGTCCAAAAGCTAAGACAGTGTGAACAACTGGGGAGTTACAAGATCAGCGCAGGTAAGGCTTGCATAAAAAATTAAACTGTTTTTCTTATATTGAAGAATATCCAACGAATGTATAAAGGCCTTTCCTTCTTTGTTCCCATCTAGAAAATTTGGCATGCTTTGTATAATGTATAATAGAGAAGTCCTATGACTATATTTCTGAATGTAAGACTAGAATTTTTCTAAAGTGTAAAATGCTTTCTTCTCTGTCAGCAGTCAATAGAGTTATATATATATATATTTTATAACATCTGGAGAAGTGACAAGTGAAGACAAACAACTTTTCTATTCAGAGCAGTTGTTTAGAACAGAATTTCTTCAGGAAATAATTGCGCTTGAAGCACTAAGGATGGATTCTTCTCACCTAAATTTAGCCAAATATGCAAGTTAAGCCTTTAGTCTAGGATAGTCTTCCATGCTTCTACTGTGCATCATGGAGAGAGGTGGGTGATTCACTGTTGTTGCCTTGGACATCACACCTAAGGAGAATGGATTGCTTCCTATAGGATCTCTGTTCACTCTGGAGATAGTCCAGATGACTGTCTTAAATTAGACATTCAATTTTTAGGTAACTTCAGCTGAGTAAAATGAGCCATGTGCTGCAGGAGGTGCTTTTCAAAGAAAAGTCATGGATTATGTTACATTATTTGTTAACAGCAACCTCAAATTTGCCCTAAAGATTAAAGTTACCCATTGCCATATTCACACACATTCAGGAGTAACTTGTAGCACATTTTAAGCATTTCAAAATCTGTTACCATGTTGATCTCATAGTGATCTGACATGGCTGGAAAGGCTGGACACCAGGTAGCATTGTGGAGGGAAAGTTCCCTGGACATGAAGCACACTGCTCTTATAGCTGTTTTGCAAGTTGTGCTTTTAATTGTGGTGGAAACATATCTGCTATTGGCTGACTGGTTCGAAGGAGAGAGAAAAAGCAGTCTTTTGCATTTTAAGAGGAGCAGAGGTGAAATTCTGGGGTTTTGTGTGTTCTGAAAAATTTCCAAAACCAAGCTAGAGCTTCTGCTCAGTACTCATAAGCATATGGTAATTTTTACAGGATCACATTTAGAATTCCCACTTGGTGTGATATGAAAGAGAAAAATTCAGTATTTGATATTGCTGCCTCATTATAATAGCTTGACTTCAATAGCCTTCTGTTCAAAGAATTGGAACAGAATAGGGTGTGAGAAACTACTTAGGACTACATCACTCAGCAATATGCAGAAAATAAATTGAACAGCTCCTCATGCTATATGCTTTATGATACTTACGGTTTTTTTGAAATTCCTAAAGTGAAAGACCATTAATGGAAGAAGTTCAAGTTACCAGATCACTTATTTTAAAAGGATATTGGAAAGATGGTTTAGACAGTGAAGCAGTATTTGGCTTGTCACTCTTGGATGGTAAAGATTAAAGACTTCACACACTGCAAAGACATACTTCAAGTACCCAAGAATTTTTAGAAGTCTAAAGCAGAAGGCACCTACTCTTCTTCTGAGATTTTGAACCTGAAATCCATGCTTCAAAGGAAGCGTGTATGCTCAGCATCTATAATGGTCAGGTCTTAAAGGATACAGCATTCTGATTGACAACTTAAGCAATGAGCTGTGGTGGTTTGGGAAGACAGGAACAGAAGAAAAAAAGACAAGAGTATGGTTTTTCATTGCTATATGAATCAGCATATCTATGTCCAACAAGTGGCTGCATTCTTTTAGCCAGTTGTACCTGTGTGTTAGATGGTTTTGACTCTGGTTATTTTCCTTCATCTGACTGTAAGGATTTGTTTTATCTTTATGTAAGAAGAAAGTGAATTCTTTGGGAAAAGGAGCATCTCTTGGTTGCATTTGTATAATATGTGACAGGATATTGTGGTCCATGACATTAAATCAATTGCAACAGTAGAGCTACATTAGTCACTGATGATGGCATCTGGATGATAAGAAAGTCAAGGAAACTGGCAAGACTCCAAAAGTCTAAATTAAGTGAGGAGAGCATAAGCAAATGCCATCAATAAAAGGAAATGTTGTGATGGACAGGGTAAGATTCTACTAGTCAATTACTGACAGAATCTGATTGACATTCAAGTTTTTGTCTATTGTGACCAGTGCTTCTCAATCAATCACTACAGCAGTACCAAAACCTTTCCACAGTTTGAAAGCTTATCATTTAGGAGTGATGTTTAGAGGAATTTTTCTTTTAAAAAATGTTTTTCAATTTTTGCCAACAAATGCATATATCTTTACAATCAGTGCAGGTGTTTCTCTGGTCTGTGCTGCTCTCTGTGCTCGTCACAGTGACGTGTCTCCAGATATTGAAAAACTTTTTTTGCCCCCACCTTTTTCTAGAGATATTTAGAAACTTCATTAAGAAAGAAATAGTTTTTAACTTAGAAATTTTTATAATTTCATGGGAAAGTCAGAACCAAACCATGAAGAAGTACAATGAATAGACAGGAAGTTATCACACATTTAAATATGCTGCAGTGTCTGAATATATGAATACTCATTACACAGCTCTCAGTGCACTTGAGACCCTGCCACCAAACACATGAAACCACTTTAAAAGCTAGGGCATGTATGCAGAGCTTTCAATTCTTGCAGGCTTTTTCACAAAATTGATCTAACTGTACACCACAGGCTCTTGTGAAATAGCAGCACCACAAAGGTTTGTTCTTCCTTATATTTCACCAGAAGCTGTAACCACAAGTGCCAACTGTCTACAGATGATACAGGAGTTAATTTGTGAAGGAAGAGATGCAGCAAACTATCAAGAAAATACTTTTACAAAATCACCTGTGGTGTTATTTCTGCTGTTGGGACTACTGGGTAACAAATATTATTTGTGGTGATATTTCGCTCTACTCTCAACCACAGCAAACCCTGACAGACCAGTAACTTTGAAGCTTGTTTATTGCAAACCAAGGCATGAACTGGGACTTTTAAAACACTTCTATTTACTGTCCTGTCTGTGGAAGCTCTCCCAACTTCTCCCTTCACTCTCTAGTGTGTTTATTAAAGTGTTTGCATTGCTTTTCTGCCAGTTCTAGGGCTTAAGTTTACCTGGTGGCTGATACATGTCTCTGTCTTCTGGTGGGAAATTAGTGTGACAGAGCCTGGAGAAAACAGACTCACTTCACCTCAGATTAATGCTTCTGAGATTAGTTCCATCCTAATAAATCAGAAAATTAATATCTATTCATCTACTACATTAATGAGTGTTTGAAATTTATTTACATATATTTTAGACAGACAAAATCTGAAAAAATAATTTCCAGAAATATTTTCTTAGAAGTTTACATTACCTGTACTTGTTTATCCAAAGTTTGATCATATAATAAATGGGCATATTAAAACCTAAACATTTTTCTTGGTGCATCCATTTCAATCCATTTAAGATTCTTGTTTCTGACAGAGATAGCTACTGCATTTCAGAAAACAAAATAAAGATTTACACACACAGTTTATGATGTCCTTCATTAAAAAACCCTTTGGATACCACCCCGCAATAAAAATTGTTACGAGTTTTCACCTTGGAGAGATCTCCTATTGAGTTCTACACAGCAAGTATTTCAGCCAGAGGTGAGTGAAGTACTTCAAACCTCATAAACTGTGGAAACAGAGGAGACCTTGATGTATCAATATGTGGAAGAAATTTTGAAGCTAAGTTTGGAATTCTTACTTGAAAATTTCATTCTTGAAATGCCCTAGATGAAGATGATAAACTGCCTGTGAAGCTATTTCCCTGTGCTCATATCAAAAGGATAACATATCAGCTTTCTTTAGATTAAAAATAAAAAAAACAACCTGGAAAAAATAGGAGTGCTGTTTCATATTTTTGGTCACTTGATGGCACTAAACTAACACTGTATACATATTAATCACCAATAGCATAAGAATATTTCTGTGCCAGTGGATTTTTTTTTTAAGGCTTGGCTTGATCAAAGTACTTTGTTTTGTTGAGGGTAGATTTCAGACACAATGGAGATTAAAAATAAACAAACATAAACCCAAGAAGCAGTAGTGAAATCTGGCTGGCTATGTTCCGTCTGTCTTGTTAAAGTTCATGACATACTACAAATACCATGATGGAAGGGAATATGTAGCATTTCTGAGGAAAACAAAAGTCAGTTTTCCAAAGTAATACACCAAAGACCAAACCAAGCCTTCCAGCGTAAAATCTGAGAGAAGTATCTGCAAACTTTGG
Organism: Struthidea cinerea; assembly: GCA_013397865.1. Lineage (NCBI taxonomy): Eukaryota > Metazoa > Chordata > Aves > Passeriformes > Corcoracidae > Struthidea > Struthidea cinerea. Next base: position 216,094 of record VZTI01000476.1, on the reverse strand, counting down.
ACAGTGGCATTTCCACCAAAGTCTGTGGCCATCAGGTGGCCGCCTACATGAGGTAGAACATGTGGACATCCTGGACTTTTCCATATCTCAGTGTCTTTGGGGAAATTGCCAAGATTTCAAGGCTAAATGTTGGGTTTATTGTGTGAATTAGAAGTGAAGCAGGGAGAACTTTGCATGGATGGTCTCAGCCATGTAACAGGAAGTCTCTGCTGTGATAGGTGTGTGAAGAAGGGATTGCAGGACTGCTGCGTCTCTTCCAATAAAGGCTTCTCCTCACAGACTGTCCAGCAAAATGTCTGTATTGTATTTATTTGTACTGAAATCTGAGAAATCCTCAGTTAAATGTATCTTTTGGGGGGACTTTTCAGGATGTAATAGAGTAGCAAGGGAGCATTTTTATTTAATTGTCAAAAGTTTTGATCTTTCAACATATTTTCCTCTTCTAGAAAGGAAAGAAAATCACAATTTTTAAAATTTTTCATGGATTAGCAACCAGAAATGCTTTTGTTGTATCAAAGAATATATTTTCTCCTGATAATGCTTTTTCTCTGGATGTTTTTAACTTCTTTTTCAACAGGAAGTTACTTGCATTTCAAAATCTCCATCTTAAGTTCTACCTGGACTTTGGTCCTTCTAATTTTCTCCCTATGGAACCTCATAACATCCTTGTAGTTCTCCTGAGTTGCGTGCCCCTTCTTCCAAAGGTCATAAACTAATTTTTCCCTCAGTTCCAGCCAAAGCTCTCTGGCCGGTCATGCTGGTCTTCTTCCCCACCATCTTGTCTTTTGGCACATGGGGGCAGCCTGCTCCTGAGCGTTTAAGATTTCCTTCTTGAAGAATGTCCAGCCTTCCTGGGCTTCTTTGCTCTTCAGGACTGCCCTTCAACCAGTCTCCTATAAAGGCCAAAGTCTGCCTTCTGGAAGCCCAAGGTGGCAGTTCTGCTGGCCACTTTCCTTACTTAGCTGAAAACGTAATCATTTTGTGATAGCTGTGCCCCAGATGGCCTCCAACCATCAAATCACCTCTGTGTTCACAAACCATGGGTCCAGTGAGTGTGTTGCTGAGGTGGCTCCCTCAACAGCTCTGTCAGGAACTTTTCTTCCACACACTCCAGGACCTTCTGGACTGTTTAATCTCTGCTCTGTTGTATTGCCAGCAGCCATCTGGTAAATTGAATTTCTCCATGAGAACAAGGACTAGAGATTGTGAGACTTCTCCCAGCTGCTTATAGAATATTTCTTCTGCCTCTTCATTCTGATTAGCTTGTCTGTAACAGAGTCCCACTAGGATATCTGCCTTGTTGGGCTTCTCTCTGATTCTCACCCACAAACACTCAACCCTGTCAGCACCATCATTAAGCTCTAGACAATCAAAACCTGTCCTATGTGTTTCCATTCTTACTACCTCTTATGTTTTCATCTATGTCCAGTACGGGAAACTTGTATGGTACTCATTCTGAAGGGGAGAAAGTCCATGACTTCACCACTTCTGGAACAGTGGAGCATTGATCTGCACGTCTTTTCATCATGTTGTGGTTTAATTGCTGCAGAGACAAGGCCATGATGGGTTTCACTTTCTCATCTACTCATAAGTTCCTATCTACAACTATTGAGAAGTAGATCACAAATCACGGGATATTCTCAGTTGAAAGCGGATCCACAGGGATCACCAAGTCCAACTCTGAAGTGTATGGCCGATACAGGGGCTGAACCAACAACCTTTGTGTTATTAGCACCGTGCTCTAGCCAGCTGAGCTAAATAAATATGGTATTTTCTGGGAGTTTTTTGGGCTTTACAAAGAGTTCAGTTAAATGGAAGATTTTCAACTTTCTAGCCAGTGAATCCATTGTCAAAAGTTTGGTTGCATTTATCATCTCATGTGCTTTTAACCATAAGCTTAGGGAAAGGAGTTGCAAAGCATTGAAGCGATTTCCACAGCATGCAAAGCCAATTTCAGCTCTCCTTTCTACTCATGAAAGTTAATGGCTTTCCACAGGAGGTAAATGAGGACAAATTTGGCTTTCTTGGCTTAAAAAATACCTTGTTTTCATGGCTATCTGCACTAAATTTAATCCAACTACAACAAATGAATCTGTTCACATAGTTGGATAAATGTGAGCTAAGCTAATATAAGCCATGTGAAAAGTCACCCTGTTCTATGCAGTACCAGTCAAATAGTATTTGAACTTTATATGAAAGTATAGAAATATATATTAAAATCTTCTCAAAAATAGTAGGTGAATGTGTAGGTTTTAGATGCATGTCTATTTTTACATGATAAATAAAATCATAGGATCTCAAATTTGAATTTGCAAGCTTGCTGCCAGAGAAGCAAAGAAGAGAAATGAGGAAAAGCTCAAGAAACTGTCTTTTCAGTATCACACAGTGTCATATAAGTTTTTCACTATTACATTTCTTAGTCTCTTGTGCTCCATATACATGTGCTGGAATCACATAGCAGAAGTCCTAATTTTTTATAGGCCTGGTAAAAAATGATCATAATTTTAATTGCATGTGACAGTTTGATTATGGTTGTACTTACGTAGCTCAGAAACTGCCCTGTCCTTATGTTGCTATTTTTCAAATCATCTTTTATTCATGCAGCATAGATTGAGTTGTTTTTGCTCCTATAAATTTCTAAAGGGTTTTAAAAAACATTGCAAACTTAATCAGTCTGTAAAAATTTTAATCAAAAAATCTAGCATTCAATGAAAGAGCTGCTAGAGGGACTTTCAGGAGGACAGACACAGGGAAACTCAGTAGGTCTGCCTGGTTGACGGGGGAGTGTGCTGCCTGAATGGCATGGGCACTGCTGTCTTGCCTCTCTGTGCCTTCATGCAACCTTGTGATGCCTATTCAAACCATTTGGATACCATTTCTACCTGAATAAAATCAGATAAAAGGCAGCGATGACTGTGACAACCAGAAACTTTCCTGGAAGCTCCTAGGAAGACCTCCCATGTCCATTCCTCCACTGCTTATCCCTTTTAGCCCTGATCAGCCATTAGCTGCCTAACAGGGCAGACCCATAACTCTGCTGCATTCAGTTCTGTCTTCTTTCTTATAATTACATACACACGGATATGCTATGTACATCTGACAGATCTGTAGCCTAACTAACTCTTCCTTGCAAACTGTTTTAGGTACAGGACACCCTCTTTGGAGAATGTGCAAATGAAAAGATGAACCTTTCCTTCACAGAGCTTACTAATTTTCCAAAATTCACAGGCTGTATTTTTAATTATAATGATAATAAAAAAAAGCAACGAGTTACAGACTACAGACAAATTAGTAGTACACGAGTACTGACGACTGAGTTCAACACAAAGAGAAAAAACGTTGTGAAGCCAGATATTAAGCTAATGCAACTTGACATAGTTCCCTTAACATCAGTGGAGTTCTTCTGATTTACACTTACTGAGAATCTGGCCCAGTAAAATTTAAAAATAAATCTACAAGTGCCTACCAAATCTGACCTTTGTGCTTTGAAGTATAAAGCAGACTTTTTATTCACAGGTCTGTGCAGTCTTTGGTTAAAATCCACTGGAATTAAGACATATTATTTTTGGCCACTGGAAAGAGCTAATATTGTTCCCTGAAAGAAACAGAAACGTTGTTATTTCAAAAGAAAAATTAATAGAATTTAAAAAAAAATTAAAATAAATAAGGATATGGAGTTCAAATCAAGTGCATTCCTTCACCCCAAATTAACATCTGTGTGCATGATCTGCTCAAGAAATCAGACTTAATTTAGCTGGCTTCCCTTAGCACTTAAGTGTGGTAAAAAGAGCAAAGATTTTCTTTCCCCTTGTTGCTAACTGCTCATGCTCCTTTTAATCTCTCAATTCCATTCCTGAATAATGTGTGAAATTTTGGAAAGACTTAGTCTTTAACAAAGAACTGCAATTATAGTTGTGTGCATTGCTGGTGCAGTACCTCGATGACGACCATCCTCTCTCCAAAGGAAGCCTTTGCAGCTTCTGTGCCTGTCGAGGACCCCTGTGCCCTGCAGCCCCTTGTACAAGCTGCCTGGGAGGCTGTGGGGTCCTGGAGGAGACCGTGGTGGAGGGCAGACAGGCACAAAGCCTCTCTGAAGATTATGGAATCGTAGAATTATTTAGGTTGGAACAGACTCTTAAGATCATTGTGTGCAACCATGTAACCCAACACTGCCAAGCCCACCACCACTAAACCATGTCCTTGAGTGTCCTATCTACAAGCCTTTTAAATAACTCCAGGGATGGAAACTCAAGTATGTCGTAGCACATGTTATACAGGTAAAATGAACTGACTTGCCAGACCATGAATCACAGATTGGGCATGTCTATGAGACCAAGCAGAGCCCCCGAATTCAGGTGAAAGTAAGTGTGGCTTTCCAATTATCATGGGTTAAACATGACAAAATGGAAGTTTTGGCTTTCGGACCAGTGGAAATCAGGAATAATTAGATCAAAATTAATGGCCTCATTTGGAAAACTGACCAGATGATGTACTCACCCAAATAAATGCACACACCCGACTGCTGCATTCTTGAACCACTGGAAGCCATGGAAGTGTGTAACACACACCTACTGAGCTACATAGTGGGAGCCATGGAGAAACTCACACTCTGGCAGCCACACTGCATGATTACTCAGTAGCCTGCTGAGTAATGATTTTGTCCTGTGCCAACTGGCATGCTCTGCCATAAGACCAGAGTCAGATTTGGGGTTTGGAGTTATTAAAGACCATTCCCAAAAGGGGCAGTGTGAACAAGAGTGACACAACTTGGCTCTCTCCACCCTCACCCTCCTCCCTCCATAGTTCTCCCAAACTGTGCTAGCAGCTTTTTTACCTCAAATATATTGGCATATCAAACCCAAATTGTGCAACCCTAATTTTATTTTCATGCAGCCAAAGCACTGTTTTGGTGAGCTGCAGTGCCCTTCTGTATTACTGTGAATAGTGTGAGCACACACAAATGTGATGATAATCGTATGTTAGGGCCTCAGAGGTACCACACTGGCCTGAAGGAGACCTGAAGGACAGGAGATGCCTGGTGTGGACAGGATCAGGCCAGGCCACCTCACTTCAGAGCTAGAGAATGGTCCCTGAACAGGTATTATTTGGCAGTTCAGCCCCAGTCACAGCCACTGCAGTATCAGGGCCAAATAATGGATGCTAGTGTTGCCAAGTAACATTTCTGTGAACTGAAATGCCACCTGACAGAACATAGCAGGTGCAAACATAGGAAAGGCCTTGATCCTACACATGGTTTAGGTAAGCACATTAGTGTAAAGACATTAAAATAAGCCATGATATCAAAGTATAAATCTGGCATGCACTTTTCATTACAGTAATTCCTTAAAAAAATATCCCTTTTAAAATAAAGTCCTAAATTTTTAACAAGTGTGTCTCATTGATATGCTGTATTATGCCTAGCAAACCAGAACCCAACAATAATAAAACCCCATGTTTTATTGGACAGAATGCATAATGCAAACTTTTCCATCTAGAGAGGTTCCTTTTTTCTCACTGGGATGAAGTAAGAATATGAATAATAAACTAAGTGGTAGCTCTAAGAGACCAGTGTTCTCTCTTTCTTATGTAAGTTAGAAAGGCAAAAAAACCCAGGAAAAGCATCTTCCAACTGAGAGATGAATATTTTTGAAAACATTGGATAGGAGCACATTTAAGTCCAGGTAGTCATTACTCAGATATGCTCACACAATTCTTACTGCCTTAAGTGTGTATTTAGTGCTGATCTGTGCACTACAAATTCTAAATATTCATGTTCAGTTATTGAGAGTAAATATTCTTGAGACAGAAAGCTCAAGATCCACTATAGAAAATCCCCTTCAAGCATAGCTGGGAAAACATTACAAATCCTGGGCCTGGAGAGACAGAAAGCATCCCTGCAATGTATTCAGAGTGGTCTTTAAATTTGTTTCCATTGTGATGGATATTCTAGTCTAAAAGGGTTAGATTTTCTTAGGAATTGGGAATCAATATGAAACAAGGGACCTGATCCTAATGGTACAATTTAGATGAAATGGTGTTGACATCAATACAGAGTGAAAGTCACATTTTGCCAGTGCAAGGACAAAGGCAAAGGCTCACTAGATCTGTTAGACAACTGGTTTGGGCAATAATTTGGCTACTTGCTACAAGTATATGTGTAAATGTGCTTAGAAAATGACAAAATTCTGTTTGACATTTTATTTGAGAACTTCTGCCACATTGCACAAAAACTTTCTTAGGACTGCTGTCTGCTCTCTCCATCTGCAACCCACAAACAGCATGGAATGTACATGGAAAAGTGCATAGGGAATTTAAACTTCCTAATGCAATTTCTCCTCTTAGGGATAGATAAATAGATCAATTTTTAAAAATATTAGCTCCTAAAATTGGCACGTGAGTCATCTAATTTTAAGATTCTTAGTCCTGGTTCCCCCAGTGGATTTGAAAAGAGTCAGTGATGCTGTCTAAGGATTAGGTGACTGGTCCTTTATTCATTGGATTTTTAATAATGAAGACATGCTTCTCCACTGCAAGATGGCTCACTGTTTTGCAGATTAAGCATTCATAGCAGCTTGTGCATTCCTAGCAGATTGCATTTGGCCTTCAGTTATTGACTACAAAAACTTGAAAGCAAGTGAGTTTACATATATAGGTTTAGCTAAAATAACAACAACAAAAAAAATCTTTCTTAATCCTGTACAAGGCAGTAAATGTTAACTTAAATAATTTCCATTTGCCATATGGTCTTCAGGTGATTTGATGTAATTCAAAGCAGGCATTCAGTAGCCTAATGGTTTTACTGTACCACAGATGTGTCATTCCCTTGAAATATATTTTTAGTTTGCTGCTCAGGCCTTGATTCTGCTGGCATTAGAAGCCCAATTACAGAAGCAAAGCAAATTCCAAATTCAGTCCACAAGGCTGCATTATCAAAACCCTCTCCACTGGAAAAATATTCATGTCAGGCTTGAAACACCTTAATCATATTTCTCTTCATTCCCCAGCACAGTATATGAGGATATGATGTAGAAGAGCTAGAAGCTACTCAGGAAAAGCTTTTCCCTGTTTTGTCCAAGTCATTTCAGAGAACTGTGATTTGAGCCTGAGCTTAGGCTCGTGGGGTTGCAGTTTTAACATGATTATGCACATGCATGACTAGCGCCCATACTCGAGTGCACATACTGCAGATTTTAAGTTAGTGGTTCCAAACACATCTTAGTTTGTTTTGTTGCTGTGTCTAAAGCAGTAATGATAGCTCTGTGAGAGGCTTTAGGGAAAAGGTTTTTTTTTCCTTTGCTGCTTTGGTTTCTTACAATAACGGAAGTATTAGAAACATTTAAGCTGGGCTGGGAAAATTCGCAAACCAAATGACTATGTATTCATAGACTGATGAAGTTTAGATACCTGTGAAATATGTGCATGAAACCTTGGGTGAGAAAGTCCACTTCATTTTGCACAGCCATTTGTTTGGGCTGCTTTCTAGCAGTTGCTGCACAATCTTTTCCTTTCCAGTGTATCTCATGAAGATCAAATATATTAAATAGGGAAGGTAGTAATTCTACAGCATGGACTTACTTCTGCAAGTGTGGCCAATGTGGGCCAAGCACTAACTGACAGATACAAATGTTTTGTTCTGATTCAACCATATGGATCAAAGGTTGGTGTAACAGACATCATCGATGGCAATCCCCTATGAAATCCCATCTTTTCATTCCATTGCTTTTCTCAGCATTATATCTATTACATCTAGTATATACTTCAGGTGATTTTGTTTTAAATGACTGGGATTACTTCAAATGAATGGAATGATGGCAGTCACTGGTTCTTAAAAAGATTTTCAGATTCCTTCTCAAATGCTTCCAGAATCACCATTAGTGGGGTGGGACTTCACACACACAACTCACCAGGGGCAGCAGTATATATTAAAGCAACTGCAATGAAACTGAACACTGTTTCTAGCCTTTCATGAGTGAGATCACAGTTGCTAGTTCAAAGCAGGTGAAACAATAAATATGTAGTTTGAGCAGAGAAAGTTAAATGGTATACGGAACTTCTTATTACATAAAAAGCAAAAAATTGTATTGCAGACATGTTGCTTCTTGCCAAGCTCTTGTTGGTGTTCCAAGAAAATTAATAACTGGCCTACTATAAAATGCTATTCTTTTTTTTTACTTTCTTGAAGCTTTCATCAAAAATAGATATCTTGAGTGTGTTGGATATTTCTGGTTCTTTTGAGGATTTGCTATAATGTTAATCTCCACAGTGCGGTTGTGTTAACACCTTCCTGCTGCTAAACCAAATTTCACCTTCAGACACAGGGGGACTGCATTTTTAGACAGGGATAATCCAGGACTCAGCAGCAGTGGATTTTGGAAAAGTGAGTGAAATATAACCCAAGCTGGGCTGACTCAGTTGGCAGGCTGAGGCTGAGACAGCTTAACAAGAAATGAGTCTTTAAAGATCCTGTGTGTTGGTACTTCAGGAGTATGTTACTTTTTCTGAAACTTTTTCACGGGACTTTATGAGGACTAGAAAATGCTGTTTCGTAGCTGCAGAATAACAGATTTTTTCCTTACAAACAAGGGATGTCCATCAATTCTGCCCCATCAACTGCTTTGACAGGAATAATCATTGGACCTATTAAAATGTCTGCAGGTTCCTCTTTCTTCAAGAGTACATAGAAATTAGAGTTGAGTGTTTGCTCATGTATTACAAGTTACAGACACTACAGTGCTATGCATTGTATAAGATTGGTAGATCAAAATGCAGGCAGATAAACACAGAAATGTTCTCAAAAGTTGATGCCATCAGTATGTGTATGACATCAATTAGATGTAGGTGAACTTCTCCTCAGGCTGCAGTCTGGGTAGGGGATTGCTTGTATGAGGCTCGACTATCAGAGCTGCAGGTTGTTCACTAGATAAGAGCAATTCCTGAAGGACACAAGGGAGGTGGAATCAGAACTCTGGTTTTCTATAGCTATTGCACATGAGGAGGGAATTCTGTCCAGTTACTGGTGCCTTAGCGCTGGTTGCAGGAATAAACTACTATGGTGGTCCATTTTCATGGGAGTGTAACTTTTCCATTCAGCTCTTAGAACAGTTCATTATGCTCATGCACAAAATCACAGAATCACAGAATCACAGAATCACAGAATAAGCTGAGTTGAAAGGTACCCACAAGGATCATTGAGTCCAACTCCTGGCCCTGCACAGCACCGTATGTATACACATACATACACATACACAATTTGTAGCAATGTGTTCTGTGTCAGCCTCTGCTTGGCAAAAAATTCTAAACAGAGGCTCCAACTATCAAGCTTTATAATGATGTTTATTTCGTGTACCTTGTTTGTGCAAAAAAAGTTCTTGCATTTATTTAGTTTTTGAAATAACAGGTTGTCCTTTAACTTGAAAAGCTCTTTGGCTATGCCAACCGTAGCAAGTATGCAGATGAATCCAGGAGGGGATCTGCAGACATTTTAATTATATACATTTCAGAAGGTGCTACTTTGGGCTTGTTCTATTCTGGTCATATAGGCCGAATGCCTGTCAGTGACTGAAGTGCACTAGGTGTGCTGCAGGAGAGGTTTTTTGTTGTTGTTGTTGGTTTTTTGTTTCGTTTTTAGAATAAATTCTAGAAGTATCCACAGTTCTCAGTGTCTAACCATTACCCTTTGAACATTTGACAGGTGGATCTCAAGGAGTTTAGTAAATCTTTGCAGTTTCAGAGTGGTTGAAATAAGTGCTGTTATCACGTTGCAGACAGAGAAAGCAACATACTGAAGTATTGCATAACTTGCCAACACAGAAAGTCTTTGTTTGAACCAGGTGTATATGCCACGTCTGTTGACTTCCAGCTAATTTTTAAACCTCTCTTCAGTAGTTTAAGTACAGCTACTTTCAGAGCAACATACCACTCTAGATTTGTACTTCAACCTGTGCAAAACAGTGCTGCTCATCACCTAATGAACAAAATGGGCAGGAAATACCTAGGCTGTATATCAGGTTTGTCCTTTGTGACAATATGTTGTGAAAGCAAACGCCAAACACAGCCAAAATAGAATGGTATTTCAGTCAAAGCACATTTACTTTGTGTACTCTGAATATCTATTCAATGTGCAGGGTTATATAAATCAGGCATGCAACTTGTACGCAAAGATATTCACCAGCAAAATGTAGCAACTGTCATATTTAAAATGAATGAATAAAAAAGAACCAGACTGGGCAATAAAATAACACAGATTTTCAACCTCATAAACAGCAGTGACATGCCTCTGATTTGCACTTTTTTATAAAGGAAAAAATCTTGTTAAATCTTGTTGGTGTTAAAAATATACATGCAGTAATTTTTTGTCTTCTGCCAAAAGCCTGCCCTCTATTAGATCAATGACATTTCCTTTGAAAAGCATCTGGCTTCTGAGACTACAATGTCCATCACTGAAATTCCTCGTTGTGAAAAAGCAACAAGCAGGTGATATAGCAGATAAGGTTACTGACATATCTCCAAATAGGATTTCCTCTGTGGCAATTCTGAATAGTCAATTTTGAACATTTATAAAGAGTTTCACAAATAGACAGTGAAACTTTATTATCTTCAACTGGTGAGGAGATAGAGTATTCTAGAGTAAAATAGATGGCTACCCCATTCAATCTATCATTCTGCCTACAGTTGTGTTCATTGTCTGATTGTAAAAGTTTAAAAAAAATGGTCTGCACAACAAAACCAAAATACACCTGGCCAGTTGTGAAATGCTGATTTCCTAAAACATATTCCTTCCTGACTTATATAAGTAATGTGTTTATATCAAGAAGCATGAAGTTTCATTATACTTAATTATCTTAGCATAATTATAAATGATAATGGTCACATAATTATCTAGATCTTTTTAAAAATCAATCACTCAACTCACTATTTCACTCAAAAAGTCTCTTGGAGCTGTTAATCCCATGCTTTGCGTGAAATAATATTTCCTTGAATTTGTTCTTAATTTAACAGCCATTAATTACATCATATAACATCTTCTCCTATTTTGGAATAGGGAAAGACTGGATGCTTGTCATAGTTTTATATTAATAACACTGCATTTCAGTGCTTGTTTTATAAGTTAAAACCATGAAAGAATACATAAAAACCTAGTGAATAAGATGATGACAATCACAGACAATAACAAGCTTTATAAGCTCTGTTACAACCACTACCTTAAATCATCATACAAGCATTCCTATTCAAAAATATGTCAGGTCTGCAGTCAGTCTGAAGTCAAAGTGTGTAGGTGAATACTGAAGACATGAGTCCAGACTTTAGGACTGTATGACAAGGCTGTTCTGCAAAAGGCACTATAGAGAGGTCCTGCATTGTCTGAAACGGTCAGGTGGTCTCACAGACCCCAAGACCCTGGACCATCATAATCACAAGTTGATAGTTAGGACATTTTTACTCACTTCTTCATTTTAATGTCTCAATTCTGGACAGTCCTCCTCTTGTACCACTGCAGATAACAGGGTGTTGCCATTGGCGAGCCCTTCCTTCCCCCCTGTGGCTCCCAGACACCACTGCTGTCACCACTTAAATCCAGTTCATCCCCACAGGTCATTGAAGTCATGACATTTCTTCATTTCAGAAATCTGACTCTCACCATAAAGCCCACTATATATGCCACCCACAGGGTCTCTTTTCTTTTATTAGCAGTACAGGGACCAGCATCAAGCAGAGCAGGAAAGTCTACATGCTGTCCTGTGATCATTGTTTTCCCAGCCTGTGAATACCATCCCTGCCCTCCACTCTTAATAACTACCTTACCTCACCTCCTCTTTCCTGCATTTGTACATGTCAGCAAGCAGACTCCTTGTCATCTCATCCTTCAGCAAGGCAGGGTTCTCAGAAGGCAGGGTTCTCAGAAGGCAGTTCTGGAGACTGTCTAGGCCAAACACCTATGTTCAAGTAGAGTTGACTAAGAACAGGTTGCCTGAAATCCAGATGGGTTTTAAATATCTTCTTCTGCTCTGCTCTCCTGTCTTCTAGAAAGAGAGATCCCATTTATAGGTTGATAGTCCATGAGGCAGCTGGATGCAAAATCTGAACATTAATGCAACAGACACAATATGTTAGCACAGATTTCATTTATGATGGTTTACTGTTGTTTTTAATATGATAAAATGTTTGTAGAGGGTCCTGGAATCCATGGCATCAGCTGTAGATCTTGAAGCATCTGTTTGAAGAAGAACTTGCTTATTTTTGTCTTTGTTTTCATGTAAAGTTGTAACAGAAGAACAAGGATTATGTGTGCGTGCGTATATGTATTTATATATGTATACACATATCCATATCAATATGCACATATATATACACACATATATGCATATAAAAGGGGTTTTCTTTGAGTACATGTGAAAAGTATTGTCAAAACAGATTTTACTGCTTTCTCCCTTTCATCAGGGGAAAAAAAAGTTTTTCCCCTGTACACAAAAGCACAGAAAAAACCACAAACATCTGGCCAAGCTGCAAATGTTGAACCAGATAAACTTTGAAATAAATTTCATTTCTGTGCTTTGAATAGCACAAAGGAAAAAAGTAACCTTTCTTCTCCTGATGTCAAGCAGATTGCAGAAGAGGTATGTGAGCTAAAAATTCAGGTTATGTGATTAAAATTGGACTAAATGAAGTCAAACAAACAACATGAGAAGAGCTATAAAACATATCATTGTCATTATTGTCACACTCACAAGAACTTCCATTTGCATTTCTGTACTCTCTGGTTTGATCACTACAAATGGTGATAACCATAATGCCTTCTCTACAGTGAGCAAATCTTTGACACTAATGGTGTGATCATGTGTTGACTAAGTGACCTCGTCCCATAGACAGTCTTGGTACTGAGTTAGGAGTTACTTTGAAGAGTTTTACTGAAGATCATTTTCAATTCTGAAGAAGCACTCAGCTTTAGTCAGAACTTCTGGCACTGAAGCCAATAACTGATTAAGAAATATCTAGTCAGAGTGCAAAAACTGCTTTCAAATTAATATTCTTTCAAATATACTCACCTCTTGCATAGGTGCACTGGCTCCACTTTTGTTTATTATGTTAAACATAAGATACTTCTATTTGCCTTCATGACTCCCTCCAGATTCTCTTCATTTTAAGGCCATCAATAATAAACTGATAGAAATACTTTGTTATATTGCACATTTCTTCTTTATTATGTTGCACAACTGTGTAAAGGTACAGTTTGAGGAAGCCAGACATACAGAATTAAGTAATTTCCAAAAATTTGTAAAAAAAGTGGTAGTAAGTAATTGTTGTGAATTATTAATTGCAAATGATTATGAATATTGTATCCTCTAGTCTAGAAACCACATTTCCCAACTGAAAAAGAAAAGCCTAACTCGGTTAACCTTACTTAAAGAAAGGATTAAAATTGTATTGTCCCTCTATATTTTGTGAGAACGGAGAAATTGCTAGTAAAAACTATTAATCATAAATATTGATTTCTGAAATGATCACAAATTAAAGAATAATGTGATTCTTTCTGAAATTTATTAATGTAAAAATGTCAAGTTAAGACAGTACTATAGTACTGTAAACAATGGGAAACATTTCTATTTATATGTATATATGGTATATAGTGTAGAATATATCAATGTCAAGATGTACTCTCCAATTGTAACTGAAGAATATGTCAGAGAACAGCTGTGGAAGAAGGTGGTTTTAAATCAGCAATTTGGTCATCCTGTACACATGAGTTTAAAAGAGCTGGCAAAGGAAGTCAATGAACATGAATGCTGAAATTTAGTCAGTATTGCAGCACTAAAAAAATTCCATTAGACATTTTTAAATGTTCCCATTGTATTTTAATAGGCAGGAGGTAACAGTCCAGGTAATTATGGACCTATCAGCCCCTTCCTGTCCAAATAATGAGCAGCTGACATAGAATAAGCAAACCTGAGTGCTAATACAGTTCTGTTCTATGGTTCCTTTAAAGTGCTAATATGGTACTAACGAAGTCAACATCAATTCACATGCACAGATGGAAAACAGATCCTGTCTGACCAGCCTGACAGGTTTTTTCAGGGAAGCTGGGTGATAAGTGTAGTGGTGCTTGACTTTTAGAAGTTTTTGACAGAGTTCAGAGCAACCTTAGGGGTGAAAGCTGGAGTGATAGAAAGTAGCATGGCACATATAACTGAATAGAAAACTTACTAACTAGTCCTTGCGAAAGTGGGGAACATGTTGGGCAGAGTTATTTCTTCCCAGTGGGAGCAGATCTGGAACCATTTCATGCGTCTGTCATTGCTGATTGGGTTTGCAGATGTCAGGGACACTGTAGGAAAAGGTGAGTGATGAAGAGAAAGGGGTAAGCTGCTCATCGTAAACAAATTTTATTTTTCACATATAACATCTCTCAAGTTAGCCCTCTTCATGCAAATGAAATCACCAAGTAGTGAAGAAATAGCTCAGCTTAATACAAGTGCTTATTGTATGGCAGTGGGCTGTGGTGCTGATGTGATCCTTGGACTGTAAACAGAGTGATCTTAAGAGCTGGAAAAATATATTTCTTCTTCATTTGGCATGGATCTGACTGTTACTGCAATCCTGTGTTAATGTTTTCTCTGCAGCCTGAGGAAAATGTTTGCAATTTGGAGAGCATTCAGGGAACAGTCATGACAGATACAGAAGGACAAGTAAACATACCTTGGAGAGAGAAAAAGGGAATGCAAGAGCTCTGTCTGTTTAGCTCAAGAAGGAGCAGTTAGGACGATGCCTTTAGTCACAATCTACAGCTGACTGAAGGAGGAAAACAGGTTAGAATAGAGGGTTCTTTGGTCTGGATATAGATGCATGAAAAGATCTAGCATTGGGAAGCTGAGGACAAACACACTCCGTGGTAGTTGAAGACTTTAATTGTTTACCAAAATCCGTGGTGAAGTCGTTTGGAAATATCGAAGTTGAGATCACATGCTCTTTAAAGTGTTTCTCATTACAGGCAGAAACCAGCTGTGTGAAGCCCAACAGTCAATATCTGAATGCTAATCTCTGAGTCAAATCCTTCCCCAAGATTCTTCCAATCCAGCATATTTATTTCACTGTTTGGCAGGAGATGAAAACCAGCCATTTCAGTACCTACTCCTGCACACAGAGAGCCTCTCAGAGCCAGGAGCTGTTATATTTGCATGGGATAAGCAATTAGAACTGGAGTCATCTCCTATGCAATCTGCTCATGGCTCAGCACTCAGGACTGTGCCTGCATTGTAACATAGATCAAATAGGCTTGTACCACACAGGCAGGAAAGCAGGTTAAGTGATCACAGTGGTATTTTCTCCCTACATAACCTTTCAGTCTAGTTGAGCAACTTAAGGTAAGTCTGTGTGACTTTTGTTGGTATAACTCTTTAGCAGGACTGTGGATAGCACTTTAAGGGCCATTTGGTCAGCAGCAGCAGAGGCAGCCTCATTTGGACTGTCTAACAGCAAAATAACCTTACACAAAACAAAACACCACATATTTATCTGAGTGCACCAATGGGTCTTAGGTGCCCTTGCTAGACTTAGTGACTCCAAAACATTTTTCCTGATAACTTTTCCCTAGCCTAACCACATCTTGGGAGATGATTTAGAGTCAGTAAACAAACCCTTTCTGAAAAAAACCCAACAAACCTGCTTTTAAATCTTCCTCACTTTTACCTTTATACTTCCATTGTATTTTTCTTCATTTACTAGTTCCAGAAAGTGTTTTATGAGAGATTTCCTCTCTCACTGTCTGGATCTGATTATCACCACATATGATCTTTGTACAGCATATGCCTAATAGTGTTTTGGGCATTTAGATTAAGAACCTGCTGCTAGTTATCTAGTCCCATCAAATATGAATTTCAGGGAAACACTTAGCTGTTGGAATAAAAGGAGAGTTTTTTTGTAATTTCTGTTCTCTGAATATAGAGTTGATATGATAGTATTATAAAAGACTGAATTCTCCTCAGCTATTTGTCTGCACTGTTGTAAAGCCTGGCTGTTCAAAAGACACTAGACAATAACATAATGTTGCTTCTCTAAATCACTCAGATACAGGCACAAAGGATGGCAAACACACCTCATTGCTTTAGTAAAGGCTTTAATCGTAGAAGGTTGGAAAGGGATCTCTTGAAAAGTTCTGCTCTTAGGCCAAAACTGTAAAAAACATTCAGACTGAAAATCAAAGGGGAAGATTACACTGAATTTTGCACAGTTTGGAAAGGAAGATTAGATGTAGGTAGAAAATTAGGTTAGCTTCCCAGTCCAGCCTGATTTCCAAGTTAAACACAGCTGTCAGATATTGTGATAATGCTGTCTAATCCCAAAGGTACCTGCACACTTTACACAAATATTCCTTAGAGCTTTCCTTCAGGGTCATCATCTCCACTTCTTCTACTGAGAGAAATATTTCAGTCCTGTGTTTGGAGCATTGTGCAACAACGGGTTGGTGTCCTCTTTGGAAACAGCAGAAAATGAACTCAGTTTTTCTTCTCTCTTGACAGAAGGTTGTTGCTGCTGCTATCGCCTGAGAAGATGAATTGGTTCCTCCTGAAAAGGTTCCTCCTTTTAGAAAGCGGTTTGGAAAAAACCCAGGGAAGTCAGTGAGTGTCTCCTGGCAACACAGAACCATGTGCCACGGGGCAGGAGATGGGCAGATGTACCTCTGTCCTCAGCTTCTCCCAGTAACTGCCTGAACTCTCTCAGGTTGCTGAGGGCTGTGGAAGCTGTTCTGAGACACCAAGCTTGCCCTGTGGTCGCACTGAGTGCTCACTGCCCAGCTCCACGTGATGGCTTTCATTTCAGGAGTCTAGA
Source organism: Struthidea cinerea (assembly GCA_013397865.1). Lineage (NCBI taxonomy): Eukaryota > Metazoa > Chordata > Aves > Passeriformes > Corcoracidae > Struthidea > Struthidea cinerea. The sequence continues at coordinate 199,273 of VZTI01000476.1, read as the reverse complement.
CACATAAAAAGTAGGAACCTGCTTTGGCAAACTGCTGAGCTTCGTAGTCTCAGTCTTCCTCTACATCTCGTTAAAAGCACTGTAGCAGAAACTGTGCTTGCTTGATATATCAGCATGTAGTTTTTGTACTGTTCAGGGGAATAAAGTAAAGCCCATAATCTGGACAACATTTGTTAATATTCTGCAAGAGAATGCCATGCTGACCACAGCACTGAAATAAATGACATTTCCTCAAATATATGGAAGCGTGTGAAGTCCTTAGAGCTCTTGTAGAACACAAACCAACAAACCTACTTCATTACATGGAAAAAAATTCACGCCTTCCTTTTCCCCACTGTTTTTCAGCTGGGTAAATTCTTTGCTCCAATTCTGCATTTTGTTCTAGCAGTTTTCTGAAGCTTCCTGAGTTCTTCAACCTCCATGCACTTTTCCTTTTTATGGCCAAAACATAGGTGTGCGCATGACATCTCATCTACCTACTACTCACGTCGCTTCTTTCTCACGTTGCTGTCAAATTGCCACATCGTAGTACAGATATGTAATGAAATCTGTTTTGTGCAATTTTTTTATGCACTGTGGGTGGGATACTCAGTGTGAGAAATTTCCTTTCCGTAACCTGTCAGGAATATATAGATGTCCTTCAAGAAGGCCATGGAATAGATAACGACCAGCTTTGTCAACCCACGCTTTGTCGACTACTGTCTACATCCTAGGATTAGGTTTTATGTCCTATGGTGACTAATGCTTTGCCAACACACAAATTTTTACATTAATTCTTTGTCCTGGCTGCAGCACCAAACCATGTGCTGTGTGACACACCCTTGAGCGCAGGCATGGTGCAGCCCTGTCTCTCGGTAACAAAGCCATTAGTGCATGTGGTGATGTTCCCACTGCACAGCCAGGGAGTTAATTTTTCATTGAAAACTACAAATCTCTTTATTTGGATCAGGCTTGGATTAATTTGTCAAACTAGACTCGCAGGGCTGGCTATTATCCTTTCCAGAGGATGGTGATTAGATCTGTACATAGGTTGGGGGTCTAATCACTGTCTTATACAGTAATAATAAATATTATAACCTTCTTTGCTTTATGTTTTCCTAGCTGTGCAATCTGTCAACCAGTTTATCTTCTTCACTAATTAGGCTTGGGGATTTGGGGGAATTATACTGTAACTCCTAAATCTCCTTTCTGATTAGCTCCATGTTTACCCTTATGATTTGATTTGATAGTTCTTACTATTATTTTAATACAGAGGAATATAATTATTAATACCTTAGGAGAGAGGGCATTGGTACCTTGACTGTGTAACAGTGGTGTCAATAGCTACCCCCCTGCTGTGCTTTCCCAGTGCTGAAAGTGGATTTTAATGTTGGTAGAACTTCTTCCCTGTTCTTCCAGTAAGTGTTTATAAGTAGCTGTCGGGGACGGGGACTGGTTTTTCACTTGCATTACATTTTGGCAGAGCGTAAAGAAACAGATTTGTGTGGTAGATCTGTGGATCTATCCTCCAAAGCGTTACCAATGGGGAGTGAAAGTCTTCTTTACTCTGCCAGGAGACAAGTTTTCAGATGGAGTGAAGGCACTGCCCATCACACTGCACAGTCCCTGACATAAATGATGTCCATCATTTAGGAGACCATCAGCTGGTGATAATTGGACTTTGCCCTTTGAAGGGAAGTAGAGAAAAATTTTCCAAATCATAACTTTTTCCCTCTTTCTTTGGGAACTTAGAACTGTAAACAAGGGACCACATTAGTCACTGTTCAAGGAAAAGTAGAAGGTAGAAAAAGCATGCTGAAAAATGCATTCTAAATTTAAATTTTGGGTTTATGACTGAAAATGTCAGACCACACATAAAAAACCTTGGAAGAAAGTATTTTCTATTTTTCAAGGGCAGTGTTTTGATGAGGTAAGGAAAGTATGGGCACCATAAAAATGCCCCTTAACTTAGGAGTTCATGTCCAAAGAATCAATAATTTTCTCAAATCAAATAACTCCACCTTTTTTTGTTTTTTTTTTTTTTTAATCCCACCCAAACCAGGAAATAAAATGCAAACCTACAAAATCTGCATAGGAAAAACATTAAAAACTTGAAAGAAGCAAAAACTTTTTTTGTTACAGAAGCAATGCCTTGGCTGCAGGGGACATGTACGAACTCTTCTGTGTTCTCTTTTTCTGCTTAAATGAGTAGTATCTTGATATGCTTTACTGTTTTTGTGTGGTCAACAGCTGTAGGAAACATAATTCAATTATATTTGAATTTGAATGGTGGAAACATAGCACAACATTACTAAAACTGCTTGCATTTAATAGAGATCTGAAACAACACAGAATCATGAGTTGTGACAAAGCCCGCTGAATGGTGCTGGTCTAGTTTACAGACAAAGGAAATGTGAAGAAGCTGGGGAGCACAAGATCTCAAAGTCCTAATTTGGGGAACTTACATTTATTTTGAGCTCAAAAGTACCACTGGGGTCAGGGCAGTACTGAATGAAGGGTTTGCTCTATCCTAAAGGACACAGCTCTGCTAGCTCCAGCAGCAACTAATTTCAGGCAGAAGCAAGGCCTGGGAGGGGAGGGGAGGGGGCACAGCTGCAGTCATGGGGCTCTGTGGTAGAGCCAGTGTCAGTATATGCAGGATACTTAGTACTGTTTTACTCGAAGGACAGAGAAAAGACAAAAAGAAAGGCACCAGCTCAACAAGAAAGTGTTGGATACCGTGGATGCTCAGTAGATTTTAGACAATTTCTGCTTCGGGTTCAAATTCTAAAGGATTTGCAGTAATTTCAGTCAGGGCAGCTTAAAAAAGGATCAACAAGGCAAGCTTGGGTGTGGACCAGTACTGGAAAGGAAAGAGGAGGCAAAGTTCCTGAGTCTAACTTGATTGTACTGTGCCCAGCTCCTGTGGGCTGAAAGGGAGGTGGGGAGCCAAAGGCAGTGCCTTCCTGCAGGGCAGCAAAAAAAGCTCCTCTGGGACCAGACAGGAACAGCAGGACTCTGAGCACAGGAAAGGCACCAAAAGGGGTGCAAGCCAAAGGAGCTGAACATTCAAAACTCTCTGCCTTACTGCCTTGACCCCAGCCAAATCTAAGGGTTTTCAATTAAAAAAAAAAAAAAAAAGAGAGAGAGAGAGACAGAGAGAGATTGAACCACCTAAATCTCGGTGTCTGTGATAACAAAGTTTTGGATAAACAAACAGTTTTGGGAACGTAAGCTTCTTAGAGCATTGGGGAGAAGGAATCCTCAGATGTCATTGTAATGTGTTTGCTTATGTTTTTTTAATGTGTCACCTAATTGCAGTGGATGGCTGCTCTTGAGTGTAGTTCAATAGACTGGCACACTGCGATGCCCATATGTGGGGAAATAAACATCTTGGTAAACTCCTTGGCATGTGACCAGCATTGAGTATAAATCTACAGAACAAGGAAAAGCAGCCCTTTGTGTCACAAGATTATTTTGAACGCGAGCTTTCAAGTAGCTATCAGAGATTACCTCTCATCTTTCACAGCGTGAATTTCATGTCCGTATTGTCAGAGAATACAGAACAATATGGAAAGCAAGAAGGAAGAAAGGAGGAATTAAAGTACCTAAATCAGCTGAGTCATGGCTGAAATACAAAAAGGATTTCTGAAGGGTTGAGATTGAAACAGTAATGAAAAAAATTCCCTCATCTATAGCTATGGGGTTACTTACTACAGTGTTTTTGATGGGAATTATGGCTCGGTTCCTGGGGACTATCTTGCTTCAATTAATTAAACTCACACTGAGAGAACTATTTCAGCCCTGCAATGATTGTTTCTTTTTTCATGGGAAAGTAGGAAAAGTGATTTGAAAATAATTTGGTGACCCTTTTTATCATTTTCTGATGTTGGAGGCTTTGAGTGGAAACTAGAACTTGAACCACAGACCTGAGTCTGGGAGCAGAGCGTGAGGGGAGAGGTGACAAGCATTGAGGGCATCACTGCAAGAAAGCATGGACAAAATCTCTCTAATAATATCACCCCTCATATCAATTTTTTCCCCTTTCATATTTCTTTTCTGTATTCCTACTGCTTTTTTGCCTCTCGCCCTGAATTCCTTTTTGTTTCTGAGCTCCAAGTTGCTTTTTCAAAAGAAATAGAAAATTGTTTTTGTTCACTTATTTATTTTAAAGTAAGGCAAAAGGGTAAGTCTTCTTCTCTGGGGTAAAAGCAATCACACTAGCTCCAGTGACTGCTAGGTAGAGTAATAGCTAACTCATTGGAGCCAGATGGTCTTTCAAAACAGCCCGTTATTCTCCAAGGTACCAGTTTAACTCCTACAGGAGACTCCACTGCCCAGATTTTGCTCCTTCCCCTTTTCTCAGTAGAAAAACAGGTTATTTGGAGCCATCTTCCATTTTGAAACAAGTCACTCATCACTGCAATATTCTCTCTCGTTGAAGCTGGACAGAGTAATGCCTGTGGTAAGTATGAAAACACCACTGGGTGATAAGAACCATACAATTAAACCCATGAGTGATAATGAACAGATGCATCCCTCCCACAGATGCTTTCTCATATCAAATGAAGTGTGTCTGCAAGATTTTACCAGTTTGAGGTGTTTACTCAACTTTAGAGAAAAATGTGACCTACCTCGATAATCCCCCATATGGTTATCTTTTGCCCAGGGCTTTTTACCTTTGTGGGTAAGTTTTTATTGCTTCTGTTAAACTGATTTTTCTGGTCTCAGCAAAATTAAAAACAAAAAGACATGTGACTCCTTGTGGGTTTACAATAAACAAAGCCAGTGGACATGTACTATCTGGTGGTGGATCTTCCTCTACACTCTTACTAACCATTGAGATATTTTTCACCTAATGGGAGTGGACAAAGATAAAATCTATAAGTTTGTATCAGTAACAGAGCAAGGAGACACTGGAAGAACTTATTTGTCATCATTTTTAATCCAGGGGTGGCCAGGATAGGATGGTTTCCAGGAACAATCTGTCTTTAACATGTTGAAACTTCACTTTGCCCTCTGGTATTGCCACCCTAGTATTTACTATGGCACAGCAGGAGAAATCCCAGCACGTGCCTAGGAAGTGATTGGGAGCTTTTACCCTGGGGCCTGTGCAGGTCTCAAGCAGGCTGGGAAGCTGTGAGCCCTTGCAGCTGTGGGGTGATTGGTGTGGCCAGGAGGGCAGCGCAGCACCTGCCAGCTCTCTGGCTCTGCCACTGCTCTGCTTAGAACCACTGGCCAGCCATTAACTTCTCTGTGTACCTGCTTCTTCCTTTTTGTCTGTCCTGATGTTTTGGATGGAAACCTCTGTAAGTGAAGGATGCATTTTATCATGTGTCTGTCAAGTGCCAGTTTTGGCTGGGAAATCTCAGCACTCCTGTGAGATGAATGGTAATTCCAATAACAAAGGCAAAGCCTGGCCATCTGGCTGCTATTATGGTAATGTCTTGCTCCACAACAGTGGGACACTGTGCAGCTGCTTCTCTGTCTCATTCTGTGTTGGAAAAGACTGCTCTTAGACTTTGGGCTAAAACTCCATGGCTTGGAGATAGAAAAGGCCTGTGGTAATGCCACCTGACCTAGGTACAGAGGCTGAAAAGAACCCCACCATCTAGAGGGTATCACTCAGGATTGTATGTCCTATGGTACTCAACTGCGAGCAACAACTACACCACTGGGTTTACCCCCAAAGCGAATGACAGTCACTGCTCACAAGTGAACATCTTCTCAGACCATTCCATCCATGCCTGTCTTGGCAGATAACTTTGTCCATCCCCAAAGAGTAAGACCTCTTCTGCTTTTATTCAAACATCCATGGATAATGACAGGAATCTGACTTAGTAGCAAACCTCTTCACCTCCCAGTCAGCTCCAGATCTGGCGGTGCACCCTGCCCACCTCACTCCATGTGCTGCTTGCAGAATTGATGCATTTCTGGTTGGCATATAGCAGACTCTTCAGTGCTTTGGCATTGAGATAGCACTACAGCCATGAGTCATAAAATGAAACAAAACATAAATTTGAAATTACTTATAAGCTGCATAATTTATGTTGATCAGAGTTTTCAGACATGGCCTTTTTCATATTATAAGATGAAGCATGACTCAGGATAATAATTCACAAGGCTGAATATAGTGCTACTGATAATACTTAGTAGAGGGAAACTATCAAATACTTAGCCTTTCTGTTGTCTATTGTGTTCTTCCATTAGCTGTTTTATTTTATTCCATCTGGAGTTTCCTTCAGTTTGCACACTATGTTTGGCAGAACCTACATTAAAAAAATGCTATTGCATTTACAAAATTATTTTTACTATCTCAGAGAGATAGCTTGCAAACTCAAAATTGAAACTAAAACTCCTTTCCTTTCACATTTACATACAACTCCAGAAGAGGCTCTATCCTATCCCAGAGCCACAACACACAGATCAGTTTGCACGAAGAGATGAGGATTTTGTAGCCTGTTGGGACATACAGCAGGAAAGATAGGGAATAGGAACAGGCTCCCTAGGGGTGATGGTCATTGTGCAGAGGGTGCTGGGGTTGGTGCGGTCTTGTTCATCCTCAAGGACAAAATTAAGGGGTTTCTGTAGGGAAATGGGCTTAAAACCATACTTAGGCCTGGAGTAAAGAGGAACTTCTGGACTTCAGCAAGGACGTGTCCTGCCTGGCCAACCTAGTGGCCTTCTGTAATGGAGTGACTACGGCAGTGGACAAGGGAAAGCCTACAGATGTCATCTACCTGGACTTCTGTAGGGCTTTTGACAGAGTGCCCCACAACATCCTTCTCGCTAAATTGGAGATGGATTTGATCGATGGCCTGTTTGATGGATGAGGAATTTGTTGGACACCGCATGTTGGACATCCCATTCCATGAATGGAAACATTCAAGGTCAGGATGGGGCCTGTAGCAACCTGATCTAGCAAAAATTGTCCCTGCCCATTGCAGGGGTGTTGGACTAGATGACATTTAAAATGCAAGCTATTCAGTGATTCATGTTTCCAAGAGAAACCCCTCAAGTGAGCTACCACTTAACAAACACAGATATCAGGGCCCAAGACTGAACTGGTGAAATAAATTTTTTGGCAGTGCTGCTATACCTTTAAAATCCCAAAGATGTGCTGAAGTGTAATACAGATTTTTTTACCTGAACTTTTTTATCACTGTTCAGGCCAAACTTGCTCATATCCAGAAGTCATCACAGGCTTTATTCTGTAATTTTTTAAAACCCCATGGAGATCTTGCTGTAGCAGTGTGCTCTGGAGAGAGGCAGGTTCTCTGCATGGCCCAAAGCAGGTGGAACAGTCACATGTCATATTGCAAATTGGATGCTTATTCCTTTGGGAGCTCTTCCTTTGTGTGAGGAAAATTAAATCGCTGGCTTGTCTAAGGACAAGGAAGGAAGACTCTGTTTTGAGGATAATAGGGAATTTTGTCTCTCTCTTGAAACACACCTTCATTCATTTTGTTTGATTCTGTGCCTTTACCTATTTTATCTATTTCCCTTTTGAAAAACAGCATAGCATGGAATTAAGGCATTCATTGAACACCATTCAGTGCTTGGCTTCACTCATATATTTCTGCAGTCTATATTGGTTTTCTACTTTTTTATTCAGTTGTATTCAAAACAGTGGCAAAGCCCCTTTAATTGTGATGATAGAGAATGAGGTCTTACTTAAGAAACACCTTCTTAGGCTTCTTGACTTGCATGTGTCTCTCAAGAGGACACCTTCTGATTCATTTTGGAAAGGGCGTGAAAATATCGAGATCAATTTCTTTTCCCAAACAAGATAAAAGGAACCCAAAAGATAAGAGTTTGGAAAGTAACCAATGCAGGCAAATCAGTTATAGCAGATTGTTCATAAGATGAGTTACATTTTTTTTCTGTTTGCATGTATGTGCCATGAGCCTGGTGTTTGGAGAGAAGAACTGGCTGCTTCTGGATATGCAGCTTATCCATGAATAGTTCATCGTAATTCAACTCATGGCTCTTTTCAGGGCACACAGGTCATGGTTTGGGTCCGTTTTCTCTAACTGGATACGCATTATCCTTTTGGAATCTGTTTCCGTGGTATAAACATTCGTCATGACAGAATCACTGTAATGACTCTTTGCTGCTGTGATGAGAGAGTTCCCTTACAGCACAGGGGGGAGGGGAAGGTCTGCTCACCCAAAGGAATGTGCTGAAAATCTTCCATACAATTGGAATGCAGTTCCATAAAATACCAGCCATGGGGATGGTTCGTAGTCTACCTCAGTTTTACGTGGCACATGATAGTTAATTTTTCAGGTGTGACTGAAAGAGTTGGCAATGGCTGATGACCCAGCTTCAAAGGCTGGAGACCCAATTGACTTCAAAGCACAAAGAGGAGTGGAGATAAGATCAAAAAAATGCTGGAGGAGAAGGATAAATGAAGATGTAACTAAGTAGCTTTGCCCATCCACCTGCTGCTGCGTTGGTGTGCTGATGCAGCATTTTGGGTGTGGAAATCCCCCAAAATGCACTTATTAGACTCCTTACTGGCCTGTGAGAGATATCTCCTATAGTCTAAGTGTCTGCTGTACTCCTGGGGCAGGTGTCCGAGAGGGCAGGCAGTGGGGCCAAGGCATTATGGTGGAGCAGGGTTGCCAGGGAAGGGACAGACTGACCCAAAAGGAAATAAAACCCTGAAACGTTTACCTGCTGTCAAATGGAAAGCTGAGGGTCATCAATGACAAAAGGAATTCACTAACTTTTGACCTTGGCAAATGGATCCACGTCTCACAGTCCATTGAAGAGCATCAGATGGGACAGTTACCTATTCCTGGTGTAAAAATCTCTGTGGGTGGAGATGTCTCATCCAGCCCTCAGTATAAGTGACGTGCTTATATCTTTTTGGATTATTTTGTGAGGAAATAAACACCACAACATTCCCATTTGCCATTTTCCTATCTAGATTTTTATCTTGATTCAGAAGGCACACCATAAAAATAAGTCTTGCATCAGCAGCTATTTCTGACCCGTGGGTTATTTTGTTTGGTTTTATTTCATATCACAGGGGCTTGTGGCTGTCTTGGCCTGGCTTAGATTTTCCTGGTGCTGTTCACTGAAATGTTTTATTTTCCACCCTTGCCTGTAGGCACTGACATGGATTAGCCTTGGCAGCACCATGCAGGGGGCTTACACACCCTGATGCTCACTAATTACAACCTCCTGAACATCCTAAGAGCTGTAATAATACAGTGATGTATATATGAAGTCACGGTCCATCAATGTATTGCCCCTGTGGTGTAAACCCTGCAAACAATATACTCAGAACTGGAAATCCCTTTATGCCATGGAGAGTTTTGTTCTTCTGAGTGGTTTCTATTTACATATGCTCAGGTTCTCTGACTGTCCAACAGAATGTGATAGTACACCAACACACAGCTTGAAGACAGATGGGGATTTTATTTCCTTTCTTTTACTCCTTTTTTTCTTGCTTTTGACTCCCTTACCTTCTTCTTCCCACAGCTACTTGTCAACATTTTTTTATGGCACAGTACCTGAAGTGCCCAATCCAGGAAAACACGTGTAAGGTTCCTTTGTTTGTTTTAAATCTCTGTGTTAACAGTTAGGGCATTTAGCTGGCTAAATACCTGTCAGGGTCTAAATGTGAGTTCAGCCGCCTAATTGCTGGTGTGTGGATTGCTGAGTTACAGGTGATGAGGTGCAGTGCAGGGGAAGACAGTAAATTCAGTCCCATGTGAAACGCCTGAACTTGATGCAGAGGATCTGTCAGAGCTTTGGTCCCCTGCATTTCTTCAACCAGCTGATCAGCTCTTACTCAGCAAAACTATTTCCCAGTGTAGGCATAGGTATTTAAGATCTCCATGTGTTTTAGAGAATTAGGCAAAGGAGAGAGGATTTTTTTCCTACATAATATGGCCCATGGAGATACTGATCCTTCTCCTCTGGCTGCAAAAGGAGGCCAGCATGATCAGGTTCCTAAGAGTGTGCCTCCTAACACTAAGAGTGTTACTGTTAGGTCCTGTTGTTCTGCAGGACCAATGGCTGGGTGCTGGACACCCCTGAGCACCTGGAGAGCCCTGCTGAAATGAGAGAAAATGGCACATAGTGTCTGGTCTGGACCAACCATGATGACCATGAAGAGATTCTGGTGTTTCTCATGTTCTGCTTCATTCAGTCCCAAAAGATTTCTTTGAATGATACAGGAAGACATCACACACTTAAAATGGCTCAGGTATGCCCTCCTAACCTCCCCTCAGCATGTGCAAAGCAGAGCCACATCAATTTCAATGCTAGGGGGAATTTCCTGTCTCCAGAAACTGGAGAGGATTTTGCGTGTAATGGCAATTAGAGTTTCCAGTAGTGAAACCCCTCCAGTTTTCACACACTGAATGTATTCTCCAAAGTAATGACATCAAGACAAAAGAAAAAAACAGCAAAAAAAGGAAGATTAAGGGTTTGCATCATTATATTTGACAGAACATATACACTACTTTTGCAGAGATTGAAATAATCATAACTAAGCTCATGGAAAATTGCAAACACATAAAGGTTGTATGAACAGATGCATAAATCAAATTGTGAAGTAATTTTAGTGCACTTTTTTGGACATAAATTCTTTTAGAGGACTCATCAACCACTTTCTGGTATGAATCTTATTTAATGGTAAGAATGATGATGATTAAAATATTAGACACCAGTGAAAACTTCTCCACTTCTAAAAAAAAAAAAATCTATATCTAAGCCTTCAGGCAAAAATGTTAAAAATGGACATTTTTTATATGAAACTATTTGCACAAATGAAACTAATAGGTTTTTATCTAAACCATCTGGTGGAGGAAAAGCATTAAAATGTAAAGTCATATATTGAAGCCCACAGAGACTTATTCTGAATGCTATATGTTAAAAAATATAAAAAGGACAACTGTATCTTTTCCTTCATTTATCTGAGGCCTTTGCTCTTCAGAGTCCAAGCTTTAACCAGTTAGATTTGCTTTGGCAAAACCAATACATTCCTTCTGGTCTTCGCTTAAAATTTTTGCTCCCAATAATGCAATCTAAATTCATTTCAGGAAAGTGATTAGTGGATTAACATTTCTGGTTTGCTTGGGAGGTGTTTTTTTCCCCTTAAATAAACCTCTACAGGAAACTCAGATACAAATGACGTTCACTTTTGTTTTTCCTGTACATGTAAAACCAGACTGCGAAACCTCAGTTTAAAATAGCACAATTTACTGTAGCATGAGCTGTGTAACAGGAAGTAACCAACTCTCCCCCCCTTTCACAATTTGAAGCCAAACAACCATGACCTGCTGGGCTTTATTTCTATCCCACATGTAGGGGATTTTGTGTGAAACTGAATCACAGACTAGCCTAGATTGGAAGGGATCTCTGCAGGTTTTCTGGTCTATCTGATGCCTACAGGCAAAGCTGGTACAACTTAGAAAGGTCTCTTCAGGGCTATCCTGTTGACTTCTGAATATCTTCAAGTACAGAAACCCCACAGTCTCTTTGGGCTCCTGTTTCAGTGTTTTCAACCTTCCCCTGGTGCTTATTTTTTCCCTAATATCGAATCAGGACTTTCCTTATTTCAGCTTGTGTCTGTTGTCTCTTGCCCTTCAAGTATGCCTCCAGAAAGGTTTGCTCTGTCTTCTCTACAAAGATCCACTGTGAAGTTACAGACTGCAGAAGGAACTCCTCTCCTTGAGACTGACCAGATCCAGCATTCTCAGCCCTCCACCTTAGCCCTGTGTTCCAGTTCCTGACCATCATGATGGCCTCCTCTGGGTTCACTCCAGTATGTCAATGTTTTCCTTGTATTGGGATCACTTCTGGAAACATTCCTGCTTCTAGAGTAATGTTCCTTCCCAGTCTGAAGGTGACAACACTACAAGAAGATAGGATGGCCTATTTCTGACTTTCGCTCAAATTGTCCTCAAAAAATTCTCCCTTGAGAGTTTAGAAATACTCGGCCTTGAAAATCTATCAGCCGTGTACGGCAGAGGCACGACCTTCCTGCCGGGAGCTCATGGTGCGTCTGCTCCCAGCCTGCTTGCAGAGGGCAGCTTCTGCTGTGGATGCAGATGCAGGACAGTCCCATGCAGCTGTCATGACTCTCTCCTGGTGAGTCTTATCAGTCTTCTTGGTGGCAGATATATGTGTATGTATGGTGCTTTGTTAGGTCTGATGTAGAAAGGCAGGTAAAAAGCTTCATTGAGTTCTAGGCAGAAATTCTGAAAAAAAAAAAAAAAAAGAGAGAGAAATAAATCAGTTTGAAGGATATGAATGATATAGTCAAAATTCCAGTCTCATGAGCTTTGATATTTTAATCAAGGAATCCAGGAACCTAAGACTGGAGATTACTCAGACATCTCTCTCTTTTTATTTTAATCTTTTAAAATTAATTTAGAGTTAAGTTTGAAAAGAGCACTCAGCTGTCCACATATGACTTAAAAGTGGAACTGCTGAAGACAAATAAAACCTGGCAACTACCCCCTATTTATTATTTGTAAAATCTCACCTAAGTTAAAGCTGCCCCTGTGAATGTGAGCACCGCTTCACACATTTTGAACCTTAGTTATGACTAAAGCAGATGACTGTTTTTCAAAACTCTCAGATCTTAGCTACCTTTCCTCTAAATTACTCTGTGTCCCTGGGCACATCACTTACCTCCTTTCATATTCATCTCTTTAACAAAACCATGTAGCACATGTTTGTATGCCAGAGAAGTGGAGAGGCTCAGCTCATTATTTTGAACTCTGAGCAAAACATGAAGGCTTCCCCTGCTAATTAGGGCATCAGCCTTATTTATTCAAGTGGTGACATGTTTTTGAATGAACTTTGGATCTTCATGTTGCTGTCTAAGCTGAGCTACATAGACAGCAGGTAAAATCTTTCTTGCATCTTCAGTATTTAACAATATGACTACTGATGGCACAAACATGGATCCAGGCGTTTCATTGTGAAGAAAGTTGGAATTACAAAAGTAGCCTGCAGGCTTTGTGTCTGCAAAGGGCTTATGCTGCCACAGGTATTGTGCTAGCACCCCATGTGCCCCCACCCCCAGCCCATATTGGAAAGGTTTTGGACTTCTTTTACTTTCCACTGAAGCTTGGCATTATGGGAGCACCAAGGTCAGCATATATGCTGTGCATAAAGCTGGGACATTTTTGACTGCATGCGTCAAAGTACGAGAAACCAGAATGTTCACTAGAGGTTTCCTTCATCTTCCTTTCTATTTTATTTTTTTGAAACTATTGGAGCCAGGCAGATTGTAAGGCAGAACTTCTTAGAAAGCAGTTTAGAGCAGCATCTGAAATGTGTGATTCTTAGAGCCTTCAGAGACTTCTGCATTACAAAATCTGTGCCCAGCCTTCTGTGAAAAAGTGGCGCATGGAAGATCACCTACTTGTATGTTTGATTTAGCTAAAGAACACAGTTTATAAAGATAACAAAAATATCCATCCTTGATCTAACTTTATTTTCTTTTTCCCCAGGTGGTTGTGTATACACCCTGCTGTTTGGTAAATTCAGAGCTAAAAGGAAAAGTATTTTGGTTTGAGTTTGAAATTTTATGACCTAAACATCCAGCCTCTGGACATGGCTCTGAGTTCTCTGGTTCTGCCTGCTATGTGCGCTCAGTGTCTGCCATCTGCATCCTCACTGCTCAGCTGGCCAGCAGTCTGGAAAATGCTGATGTTCTAAGGGTTACTGGATTACAATTGCTCTCTGCAAACAAAATTCACATCTGTTCTGACAACTTATTTCAGCCTGATGCAACTTGAAAAGGTCGAGATTAATCCCAGAAAATCAGACTTCTATTTGAAAGGCCAAATCAACTTTAATTGTAACACATGGTTATTTGTATTGGCATTTAGCTGCAGCCGTTTATCCTTCTTTCCACTGGTATTATTTGTTTCTGAGCTTGCTACTAAAGCCTACAATGCCAGCTGAAATGTTTTAAGTAATGTAACAAAAATAACAGCTGACATCTTTCCTTTTACAGGTTTCCACTGACCCAGAGTATTTTGTGTGCATGGCTTTTATGACTTTTGTTTATCAGCAGTCTGGGTAAAAAAGTCATAGAAGAAAATGCTGGTTCATTTTATAAAGATTAATGGTGTCTACTGTACCCTCCTATCCTCTTGGCTTTATCCACCAGAGCCCGAGGGGATGAACCAATTGCTCTTGAGTTCTGCCTCCTACCCAGCTCGGATCCCAGACGTTACGGGGTTTAAGGCCCCTTCGCATAACACCACTTGCAAGCTGTGCTTTTCCATGTCGGTGAGGTGACTAAGAGCAGCACCCCTCCCCTAGGCATGGTGTTACACCTCTCTAACTACCCTGCTTCTCCTGGCAGCTGCTATCAGCTCAGCCGTTCAGCCATCAACTGATAGCTGAGCTCTCAGATCCCCTGAAAAGTGACAGGATGAAAGAGACTGATTTGGCAATACTTTGCTCTTGCTGTTTGGCCTGGAGAAAGATACTCTAAGTGGTAGGATTGTTTAGCAACAGCTGGCAAGCACCCGGGTGCGAGCCTGATTTTCAGACATGACAAGCACTTAGAGGAATGTTGCCAGATACAGCTGTTTAAAAGCCTTAATAAACAGCAAGTCAATACTAATCTTTGCCAAATTAATCTTTTCCTTGACAGCCCATCAGAGCAATTATACTCAGACTCGTTGTAAACACACAATTGTCAGAGGGTAAGGATCTTCTCTGCAGTATGCTGTGGATTTTTGCACACAGATTGTTTTCCAAATAGGTAGGTTTCCTTTTCTTTTCCTCTTCCTCTCTCTTTCTCTTTTTTTTTCCTCCTCTCATTTTATTTTCTGGCCAATTACATGATTGCCAGCTTGGTGTCAGCCTGAACGAAATTTCTTTGTAAAGTGTCTATCACAGCAAGTCCTTAATAGAATGTGAAACGATGACAATCACAGATCCATGCAGATGCACATTTGCTAGTGGGTTTCTCTAATTAGGCAGTAACGGTGACAGACTCTGAAATGTTACAAGTCATTGTTCTCACTTGTCCTCTTGTTGGTGAAGTAAGAGCTACATTTGAGATGTGATTTAATGTGCTGCTGGGTAATAATAAAATACATGGATTTGCAAAGGAAAGCAAATGGTGTCTGTGAGACCTGACACAAAGCACCTCCTGTTCTCCAGGGTGCTCAGCACCTCCTGCAACATTGCCATCATGCTGCTATACTCACCAAATAATATTTTATTTCAATGCAAAAGGGCTTGAAAACACCAGAAAAAATAATTAACAGGATAATGGTTGTTTACCTGTCTGCCTGCCTGTCTATATATCTATCTAGTGTTCTTGTCTATACCTTTGCCTCCATCTGTAGCTATATCTGTCTCTATATCTACCTATCAGTGGGAGTCCAGGGGAGCAACTCCTGTATTGGCTACATAACAGCTCTTTAGCTACTTCTCACAGTGTGTGCAAAATAAGGATTTTTACCTACTCCATTTTCCCAGAGCACAGAAAGATATCTCTGTGGATCTGCCATGTTTACAGGACTGGGTAAGAAACAGGCAGACACAGACTTGGAGATGGTAGTTCAGGGTGGGATGGTGTCTCAAAAGGCTAAGGAAGGTGGTAAGAGCGTGTTTTACCTTCCAGTAATGAGGTCTCTTATTGTTGGGTTTTCTGTTTGCAGAGGAGCCTCACAGGGAATATTTGGCAGAGACGCCACTGGAATCAGGAGCTGGTATTTGGTGAGAGAGAGAGAAGTGGGCATGAATGCATTACATTTCCTTGTGAATGGCTGGGGCCCTCTATGAATACATTACTTAGTGCCTGTGGATGAATGTGAGGGGAAAATCCTATGGCAGGCCCATTTGAATTGGAATTTGGCTTCCTCTGTCAGAGGTAGCAGCTGGATGAGATTTCTGCTTGAACACATGTGCGTCTAGGGATAGAGAGACCAGGATATCTCCTGTCACCAGAACATGGCACACTGAGAGCAGCAGTAAAATCAAAGAGCCTTTGCTTTTCAAAACCTATGCTCACCTTGGTGCAAGCAGATGGGATTTACAACCTGCAGAGTGCATATGTTGTCAACTTTGCATTTTGCCCACCACGTTTTAAAAATAATTCAAAAATATATTAATTTCAAGGAACGGGAGACCATTTCCTTTGGTTTCTATAACTCTGACAGATGTTTTTATCATATTTGCTTGCTGTTACTGTGTTGCTTCCATGTGCAGGTTGTTTAGTTCCTGTGGGCTTTCTCATTATCATGGTTAGGACAGATGGTGACTTACAGCCAGTGACTGGGGTGTCTGTGCTACCGTGGTGCCTAAGGCACAGCGCTGCAGCGAAGGATGGGGCACGGCTTCACCAGCTGCAGGGGAGTTTCACCTGCTCACAAAAGGATCCCAACCATCTATTGGCAATTTTTATCTGTCAATACCCAGCCAAAAACAAACAGCAGATTGCCCATGGCTGGCAACCATTTCTATTTAGCAAGGTCAGACAAGAAGAACTGACATTTATGCATTGAAGTTGGATCTTTCTTTTGGGAAAAAATGGTTTCTGTATACCCATGGCCAAAACTACTGCTCTTCCAGCACAGCTGTCCCATCTGAACAGAGCCCGGACACAGAACCACACTCGGAGCACTGGATGGGTAAAGTCCTCCACAGCTAACACACCACAGGTTCCCATGCTTACAGATTGAGAGACACCAATTAGCCAGAGGTTCATACAGAATAAGTATTTTATTCATGATGTATTTTTTTATTTACATTAAAGTTTTCTTGTATTCCGAACTCTGCTTGGATACCGAAATTAACAACTTTATGTGACTGCGCACCTGCTCTAAAAGAAATGAAGATAACACAGTTCCTTCCCATAAAACAAAAAGGAAAAACTGCCTGTCAAAATCAAAGTTGATTTTTCTCATTCCCAGTAATTATCTTTTCTCTTTAGAATTAATATGAGTGGAAAATGTAGTTTACTATAATATAATAAATAGAAGACATTGGGTAATTAGTAGTGCTGATATATTTCTAAAGTACTAAACAGACAAACAATAAACTGTGAATTTAATCACGAGTTCTCATACAGTTTCAAGACAGGAAAATTAGAGCTCTCAGCTACAGTTATTTGAGTAATCACATCTGATCTGCATTATTTATTAGTTATTACATGCCAAGTGATTCTGATTGTACATTGCCTGAAATCATTCAGAAGCAAGCATGCCTTTGTTTCTGTTTTGTTTTATAAAGAAAAATCAATGGCATTGCCTAATGTGTATTCTATCTGAATTGCTTCCATTATTTCACAGAGAAAATACAAATCAGTGGTACTGTCCATTAATGGGATGGGCATCTGGGACAAAATAATCCAGAAATGTATTTTCAGAGCTATCCCTGATCCCAAACATTGAAAAAATACCTTCTTTTGGATATTTTTATCCCTTTCCCTGTGGCTGTTGAACTTACCTTTCATTTTAGGATTTATTTCTGATATACTCCCTAAAATTCTTTAGGACCTTTTGCATATATAATAAAATGGCTGAAGCATATTTGGTAATATTTCTTTTGGTAATATCTTTATTCCACTTGACAAATTAACAAAACTTGATGAAGTTTCAAGAAGCAGCGTTATGCAGTTTTATTCAGTTAGTTTTGTTGGTTCAAGTCTTAGTTTTGGGCAACTTCCTGCTACAATGCTTTAAAAAGGGAATTACTTAAAATACCTTTTTTTCTTTTCCTTAACAAGCAAAGAAATAGAGAAATAGTTCTTGGTTACCTTCATTTTCTGCCAATAAAGCAGGTTTGTTGTTATATTTGTCACTGTAAAAACGAAATAAAGTATTCACATCAGTTGTGAACAATTTGTGCCAGCAAAAGTTAAAGCGTCAAAGAAACCTCTTTAAAATGCTAACAAATTTACTTACAAACACCTATATTTATTATTTCATAAATAGGCGCAACAGGTTCCATAAAAAAGATTAAATACAGACACAGTATGAAGAAACAATAATACATAGCCATATGTAGCGGTTATAATTTAGCTGTCTCCAATCTGTTTCTGCATCTAATAAAATATCAGGTAAGCATTTGGCAGTTTTATACATAAAAGGACTTAAATGACGTTTACTAACCAGTACACATAAAGTGATTTTCTTTAAAAAAAAAAGAAGCATTTTTTTAGGCAGTACAAAATAAATGTGTTTGCTCTTTATCAACATTAGTTTTTTCTCCTAAGATTTTTGTGTTTATTTCATGAGACAAAGCCAATATTTTTAATTAATATAATTTGGGACTATTTTACTTTTTTCTCCAAATACTTTGAAAATATAGACTATCAGTCAGTTGTTTAAAAACGAAGTAAAAATATGAATGTTTGCCAATTTTACCCTTATTGTGAAATCAGTAAACTGGAATGAGCCAGTTTCAATTACAATTAGCTACAAAAACATTCACATTTTATACTCTAGGAGAGTGTAACATAGATGCTATTTACAAACTTGCTATGACTGCTACATCAAGCCATTTAAAAAGTCTTTAGTAGTTTCATATAAACACCCATTATGAAAAACCAATGGAAAATCCAGGACTTTTATCCGAGACATCTACAGTTGCTAAGGCAGTTACTATCGCAGCACTTCACAGCAAAAACCAACATAAAATCTGAATGGTCCAAGTTTCCTTCAGGGAAGAAGAAAAGCAATGTCCGTTAAAGGATCTCAGGGAAGGGGTGGAAAGGAGAAAGAAAGAGAAAAAATGGGAAAAA